>BTHU01000016.1:11109528-11154528 GCA_036184795.1 Tokudaia tokunoshimensis
ACAGCAGACTAAGTATGGAACAACAGTATATTTTATAATCATAAATGTTCCGTAGGCTTGGAATTTTAAAATTCCAATGCTGCAACCCAACAAAGGTTGTTACTTCTGATGAGACTTTTTTGGTTTTTCGAGACAGGGTTTCTCTGTGTAGCCCTGGCTGTCCTGGAACTTACTCTGTAGACCAGGCTGGCCTCGAACTCAGAAGTTTGCCTGCCTCTGCCTCCCAAGTGCTAGAATGAAAAGCTTTTGCCACCACTGCCCAGTTATGATGAGACTTTTGATACTGCATGGAAATTATATTTGTGAATAGCTTGAATCTTGCTTGGCTTAGTCATCTGCTTCCTGTGGTTCCTGAGAGATGTGTGTGTGCATGTGTGTGTGTGTGTGTGTGTGTGTGCGCGCGTACACACAGGTTATGGATGACGGCAAGAGGCAATATGGCCTGTTCTCATCTTAGGAACTTCTAACACTAGTTCAAGGTGACCTGGTTACCCATGAGGACACAGGGTGTGAGCAAGAGGCTAGAGCCTCTCTGACTTCTATGCTCAAGTACCCGGTATGTCCCTTTCTGAGCTAGAACAGTGCTTTGCTGCTCATGTGGGAGCAGGAGAGATAAACCCTGCCCCAGTCCACTCTAGGTTTGATTAGATTGTAACTATTAATAGGAAGAGACTGTCTAAGATGAGTGAAAAGAAGTCTTGTTTACTAATCTGTTCTTCTAGAATGTTCCCCCACCCCCAGCCAATCATGTGACTTGTTCCCTTAGCACAATCAGGCCTTGACAAAAGTCACACAGATCCATTCCATAACATTCTATCCACGTGTTCTGCTCAGCATGCTATGTCATCGGCAGCATCTGAACATTGATGGCATTGCTTATTTTCTGTCTTTCTGCTCTAGGATGGACGTGAGCCCCTGTGTAGCAGAGATCTCTGTTTTGCTCACTGTACAATTGCAGAGCCTGGAACAATAGAATGAATAAACATGTAAGGAGCCTAAATCTGGTTGTTCTCTCTCTCTTTCTCTCTGTCTTTCTGTCTCTATGTCTCTCCATGTTTCTCTGTGTCTCTCTGTGTCTCTCTCTGTCTCTCTGTCTCTGTCTCTGTCTCTCTCTCTCTCTCTCTCTCATATGTGTGAGATGTGCTTGTCTCTGCATTCATGTGGAAGCCATTGATTGACATCTGGTATCTTCCATAATGGCTTCCCTGTCATAGTTAGGGTTACCTGACTATCATGGAACACCATAACCAAAGCAACTTGAAGAAGAAGGAGTTCATTTGACTTATGCATCCATATCACTGTTCATCATCAAAGAAAGTTAGGATAGGAACCAAACAGGACAGGAATCTGGAGGCAAGAGCTGATGTAGAGGGCATGGAGGAGAGCTTGCTGGATTATAGAACCCAGAACCACCAGCTCAAGGGTGGCCCCACCCACAACATACTGGGCCCCCCACCACCAATTACCAATTAAGAAAATGCCCTGGAGGCTTGCCTCCGGCCCAGTCTGATGGGAGGCATTTTCTCAATGGAGGCTCCCTACTCACCCGGGTCTCTAGTTTGTGTCAAGTTGGCATAAAACTATCCAGCATCCTCCCCACTTTGTCTTTTGAGACAGGGTCGCTCACTGAACCAGGAACTTACCAATTCAGTTACTTGCTTCTGGCCAGCACGCCCTTGGGATCTTCCTGTCTCTGCTCCCTGGCACTTTGATTACAGGCAAAGGCTACCATGCTTGGCTTTTTATGTAGATGCCATGAATCTGAACTCAGATCCTCATGCTTTCTTGGCAAGCACTTTACCAAAGGAGTCATCTCTCCACCCCCAGTTCCTTTCTTCTTAAAGGATGTTTTAGCAAGGTGGTCATCTCGTGCTCCTTGATAAGTTTTTGGAGGCAATCTCTGTAGAGAGGCCAGCTCTCCTCTCACTGAGAACAGGAAAAGGGCAGCTGTGAGGATGCAAGAGGCAACTGTGATCATTAATTGCTGTAAGACAATTCAGAAACACAGATCGCATCAAACACAGTAGTTGTAAGTTCCTTTCATGGTCACAGACAGCCCCAAAATTCCAGTCCTCTAAGTCAGAGATTCTCAACCTGTGGGTCAAGACCCACTTACATTATGATTAATAGCAGCAGCAGAATTACAGTTATGAAGTAGCAATGGAATAATTTTATGGCTGAGGGTCACCACAACATGAGGAACTGTGTTCCAGGGCTGCAGCGTCAGGAAGGCTGAGAGGCACTGAATGCAGCATTAGGAAGATTGAGAACCACTACTCTAAGTGACCTGAGAACCTGAGCTCCTTTGTCTCTGAGTCTCCCTATCTCTCTCAGTGATGTTAACATTCTTGTTTCTGCCAAGCAGAAGTCAGGAGGCTGGAGAGTGACAGGTGGGAGGAGTTTGTGTGTCTTAAGCTGGAGAGTGACAGGTGGAGAGGCTCCTGTCTTAGAAGAGACATTTGTCGCTTTCACTTCTATGCCTTTGGCTACATTCAGTCCCAAGGCCACTCTCACTGCAAGGGAGGCCAGGGTCTAAGGTCAAGCTGTGGGCCCAGGAAGAAGAAGGAAATGAGTGAGTACCCAGAAAGTCTCTTCCACACACTCCCTCGGCTAGCTTCCCTCCCCCCGCCCTCCCCACCCCATACCCTTAGGTTAACTGAGTGTTTTAAATGGATCCACCTCAATACAACAATCTATTAACAGCAAGTGCTGCCGTTGACCTAGGCAAAGGGGCTGAATGTTACTGTATCACATATGGTTGCTTTCAAGCCCTTTCAGGCTTGCTAGACTTTTGTTATATAATCTAAAATAGGGAAACGTGGGCGTTAAAAGGAACAAAGTTCTGTCTATTGTTGAAAATTATTCCATCCCAATCAGGGTTTCTACCCCCACGAAACTTTTCTATTTATAAGAGCCTTAATCAGCACTAGAGCGGGGCAGATATCTACCCTCTGTGTTATTATATCCATTTCCCTTCCAATAACCCACTACAGGACTTGCCGTGTTCCATTCAGGTTGTTCTTAACTCCAATTGGCCAGCCCTCATAGCTATGATTTCAAGATTCTTACTCCATAGCGTCTTCTCCTCTCTCCACCTTCCTCTCTCTCTTCATGGTTCTCCCAGACTCTGCCTATCTCAACTTGACCCAGCTATAGGCTGTAGGCATGTCTATTCACCAATCAGGGGTAACTTGGAGGGCAAGGTCATTGGGCGTGTCACTTGGGCATATGCACACTCTCCTCCTTAGGGGCAACCAGGTATTTAGCATTGCAATACAAGCAAAAGACCAAACTTCAACCCTTGTCTGTGAAAGTTTGTATGGATGAGTCAGAAACATCAGATGGCTGTGAGTTACTGTCTCCAAATATTTTCTCTGGCTACAACAGAAAACCTAAGACTGAACAATTTACAAAGATTTAGATCATAAGTCGGGAGGCAGGAAGGCTCAAGATCAGGTGTCCTCATGTATACCATAAGAGAATGACAAGGATGACAAGGGACTTTAAGGAAGAAGTGAGAGTTGAGAAGAGATGTATGCACTTCATAGCTTCTCTCACAATAATTAATGCATCTAGGGGACCTTAGAACTCAGGATAAAGGCTGTCCACCACTTATGAGGGTTTCACCCCTCATGATCCAAGCACCACCATTAGACCCCACCTTCCAACATCGCTACACTGGGGACCTGAGTTTAGCATGAGTTTTGCGGGGGAGGCTACAAATCCTGCTCCAACAGTAGTCACTAGAGAGCATTTACTTCTGTTGTATTAGAAATACTTGAGACTCCCACAGAAAACTGGGCATGGAACAAGGAGTCATGCAATTATGAAAGCATCAAGGATTTAGGTTTCTTACGTGTACTTAAATGTTGTTACTTCCACTTGATAAAGTGTGAAGCCAAAAGTCTGTGTTGTCCAATCATTTTAGTTTGGACTAGCATGTTTGTCCAAGCAAAGAAGAAACACTGACATTCAGCATATTATTTGTTTGTTTGTTTGTTTGTTTGTTTGGGGGCATTACCATGGCACGGGTATAGAGGTCAGAGGATAACTTTTGAGGATAACTTTCTCATTCTCTTCCTGGTTGAGGCACCATCTCTCCTTCCTCCCACTACACCAAGAAATACAGACCAGCTGGCCAGGGAGCTTTCAGATCATTCTCCAGTCTCCACCTCCCATCTCCCACTAGAGTATTAGGATTGGGAAGTGTTCTACTATATCAGAATCGGGGCTTTTTCTGTGGGCTCAACTATGTTGTTCAAGTCCTCTGTCAAGCCTTCGTGGTAAGAGATTTCAACCACTAGGCCATCTCCCCAGCCCTGTGAACAATTACCTCCTCCCCCACAGAGAAAATCCCTGACTCCCACAAAAAGTAAGTTTTAGGAAAGGGGAAAATGTCGCTCTCATTCAGATACAGAAATGAAGACACTCAAGGGATTTTATTAAATGCATCACATGAAGGAGCCAGACAAATGTCAGAATCCTTTGAAGGAAAAGTCAAAACACCACAGACGACACAATCATTCGAACTTACACGGCTTCTTGCAAAATTTCGTGCATGCGACATGACTGGGACAACCAGGGAAGGAAGAAAAGCAAAACATGGCCAGATCCCCAGACAGGATGCTGGGATTGGGTGGTCTGGGCTCTCGGCTAGAGAAGCCACAGTTTCTAGCTCAGCGTGTTTATTATATAGAGTTGGGTAAAGAGGCAAGTTATTGTGTACAGATAAGCACAGAGACAGGATTATTACATACTGCTGAAAAGGAGTGAGGCTCAGCTACTTCCAGGAGGTGTTGTCTTTGTAGGGGAGCAGCTTCCGACCATGAGTGTCAGGGGTCAGAAAGCTATGAGGGACATTTTCTGCACACACTATTAGAATCTACACCCTTCCTCCATGGGTCTCAGGGTCTTTGGCATGTCTGGCTTGTGTCAACAAATGTTCACTAAGGGCAGCACCCACTCAGGGCTTTCTCTGATTCCTACACAAACCGAGTTTGTGGATGGACACACACTAGATTTCCATAAAGAAGAAGCCAGCCAATCTGTAACACAAGTCTTTTTAAACATTCTCCATTCAGGACCCCTTTTCAACCAAGCAGTTTCTACACAACTCCTGAGGAATGTGAGTACCTAAAATAGGCATACAAATCTAACATTTATTACCTATAATAAATAATAAAGATCTTTTTAAAATCTTTATTATATATAATTATAGCATTTATTAGAGACAAAGGCAAACATGCATACTAATGAATTGGGTGTGTTTTCCTTCAGATGAATCTTGTCGGAATCTTTAATACTGAACGACATCTTTTTTTGTTTGTTTGGCTAGTTGGGTTGGTTTGATTGATTATTTTTGAGATAGGAGTAGTGGGGAGGTCTCAGATAATCCAGGCTGGCCTTGAACTCCCAATCCCCTTGCCTCCAAATCCTGGGTGATAGGATTTTAGGCAAGCACCACCATGCTTGGCTCATAGATAATCTTCTGTGGTTTTGAGAATTAATTGGTACTTGATTAGATACCCAGCAGTGTTCAGAACCCACTTCATACCAGTGTGTGACATAAAATAGCAGAAGCATGTTAAAGATCACTTTAAAAGTTCTGTCCTAATCCCAGGCCACACGTCATTTAATGGTTTTAAAAATGAAACTCAGGAGAGAATCCCAAATAGTAATTTTAATATTAATACATCCTAACACAAAATCATGCAAAGACCTTTGACACGAAGAGCCGAGGAATGGCAATAGAAAAATATTAGCGAGTCTCTGTTTCCCATAATTCAAACATTACTTTCCTATTGAAGCTGAAAACTTTGTATATAAGCAGTAAAAAAAAAAAAACCAACCTGAAATTCATAACATACTATAGGCTCAATCTTGTCTGGAAGATGCACAGGGGCAGTACCAAGTGCATATATGTGTTCAAAACCAAGGCTTCAGCAAAGTCATGTGATGTGAGACAGGAAAGTCCTTCCGGAAACACCTCGGATTCATTGCAGATTTGGTTTTTGTGTTAATTTGTGACTGTTTTCATTTTCAGAAACCTTTTATCATTGCCATGTTTTTTTATGACTGCCACATTTGGTTGTTGGAACCCCCATGGGGCACTGACCCACAGGTTCAGAAACTGTGGGCAGGCAGATAATTTCCACGTTTCTCAGCTGCCTGTGATATACAGATTTGTATTAATAATCCCCACAGATGAGTCTGTCAAGGCCATTGGGTGACCACTGGGATGCAGAACTTTCTAGTACAGTCTTTAATGCAACCTTGTTCCAGAAGGTTGGAAGATAGTTGGGCTGGATGAAGCATTAAGTTTCATGTGTTACTTTGTTTCCCACTTTTGAACTAAACTGGTTAACAAGCAACCAAACTTTTAAACAAGAGAAGCTAAGCTAGAATTTGCTTTCTTTCTGCAATCAAACTTGTTTCATTTCCCTGAGCAAGAAGTAGTTAAAGAAAATAGTTGAGCTGGGTGTGGTGGTGCACATCTAAACGGCAGGCTTTTTGGATGGGTAAAGATCTCCTGTGGATCTTGTTCTCGTATAGGTCACCATGGCTTCTGTGAGCTCGTGTGTACAACAACCATGTCATGTCCAGACAATCGCATTATACAACCTCTCTCCCATTCTCAAGCTCTTTCAGCATTTCTGCCTTCTCTTCTGTGATGCTCCCTGAGCCCTTGGAGATGATGTAGATGTCCTATCTAAGGCGAGTTGAGGCTCTACCACAGGTAAGAAGCTGTGTGCAGCTGAGAGAAGAGTCACTTTTCTTTAGTATCATGGTCGCTAGTAAATTCCCCATGTTCTAGTTGGTCACCTCAGGCTCACTGAGATGGGCAGCACTGATTCAACTTAGTTGGTTAAAATAAAATACAAAAAAATTATACTATTTATATTTCATTTTATGAGATGAAGGTGCAAAGAAGTTGTAATGGATGGTCCTGGAGGAAATTGGAGGTGGGGAGAGGTGGATCCAGCCAAGATACATTATATATGTGTATAAAAATGTCAAAAAATGAATAACAATTAAACTTTAGCAAATAAGTCAAAATAAAGAAGAAGGGTGGGTGTTCCCCAGTTCAAGGAACAACCTGGACATGGGCTGCATCTCAAGCCCAGCATTTAAAAGGCAGAAGCAGTGAGCCAGGGCTGTGTAACATTGAGACTGGCTCTCACTAACCTAGAGCTCACTGATTCTCTAGACTGACTGAGTGAGCCCCTAGTATCCTCTTGTCTCGGCCCCTCAGTGCTGGGCTTAGAGGTGCAAACCATCAAGCCTGGCCTTTTACAGGACAGCCAGAGCTACACAGAGAATCCCTGTCTCGAAAAACCAAAAAAAAAAAAAAAAAAAAAAAAAGAAAAGAAAAGAACTGATGCAGAGGCCATGGAGGATGCTGGTTACTAGCTTGTTTCTGCTAGCTTGCTCGGTTTGTTTTCTCATACATAGCTGGACCAATCACCTAGGGGATGACAGATTTACTATCCCACATCAATTACCAATTAAGAAAATGCCTTACAGACTTGGGTGCAGAGTAGTTTGATGGAGGTCCTTTCTCCATTTAAATTTCTTCTTCCCAGATGACCTCACCTTTATCAAGCTGACATATACATTAACCACCACAGCTGTTAGATTAGTGAGAATCTAATATGATTTCTGTCCTAAGTGAACATAGAAATTATCTGTCCCCTACGTCCCTGTACCCATAGGAAAGGACATCTTTTAACTCTTTTTTTTAAGATTTACTTATTGTTATATGTAAGTATACTGTAGCTGTCTTCAGACACACCAGAAGAGGGTGTCTGATCTCATTACGGATGGTTGTGAGCCACCATGTGGGTGCTGGGATTTGAACTCAGGAACTTCAGAAGAGCAGTCAATGTTCTTAACTGCTGAGCCATCATCTTTCAACTCTTTTCAGAGATGTTTCTTGATGCAGTAGATGGAGATTAATACAGAAACTTGCAACCAGTTGATGTTCATGAAAGCAAGAGACAGTGGAGTATTCAGCTCTAAAAGAGACATCACATACCCAAAGCTCAGGGATCATCATAGTAGAAAAGGTGAAAAGATTGTAAGAGACAGAGATAGTAGGCACCTGTAGCAAAACTGTGTTTTCTGGGCATGACAGGGCTGTGCACACATGAACTTACAACAGCCATAACTACATGCTCAAGACCTGTGCAGAATAAGTCAGCCAAAATCCCAGCAAGGACAAAGGATGGACTCACAAAGCCCCACCCCTAGCTGAGGAGCTATCAATAGTTGATGGTTGCTGGCAGATTAAGGTCAGTTTTCCTCAGGGATGTGTTCTCAGAGGGAACACGTTCCAGTAGATGTTCCTAAACACATGCCCATAAAGGCATCGAAAAGTAGACTCAGTGGATACAAAACACATGAAGTTGGGGTGGGGGTGGGAGTTTGTAGGATAGGGGAGTAATTTGAGAGGAGGTATTGGATTAAAGCATATTACATGCATATAAAGTTCTCAAGCAATAAGACATTTTAGGCAAAAATTTAAAGATAAGAACTTATGTGTGGTTTCTTGTCTACACACAGCTACTTCTGGGAGGAAACTCGAGGGACTGCAGTATTAGTTGACTCCAGGGACAGGAAAACAGTGTTGAGAACACAGGCAGAAAAAAGAATTATTAACTAAACATTGGTTTCCTCCGAATGTGAGGCCAATGTAAAGCTCAACCAAACCTAAACTTAAAATGTAATATTTTAACAGTATTAGCTGAAAGTTATCTTTATCATCCTTGATTGAGTCTAAGTCTTCTGTGCCAGAAATCTCAACTTATTCCTGTCTAAGCCACTCAGACAAGTAACAGACAAGTTACCAAGGCACAGACAGACATGGCCACTGTGTCTGGGAACGTGATGTTCTAAGTAGAGCCCTGACTCCCATATGACTCTGGGGAGAGGCGGGGTACAACTGACAAAGCAGCCTTCCAGGTACTGGATCTTATTTGCTACACGCACTATCTGCATTCTTAGCTCTTTCCTCTGGAGAGAAAGAGGATAAAAGAAATTCACTGAATGATTAGTTGGTGATTGATTGATTGATTGATAAGTGAGATGTATTGACCTCAGATCTTGTAGCTAGATCCATTACTATAAGGGCCACAACAGAGTTTCCATGTTCTCATTTCAACTCATTTCAGACTGTTTTCTAACTTGTGAGTTCTTAATGTTTAGGATACACATGTGTGCATTCCCTGCATTTCTTTGGTTTGTTTATATTGAACTTCCATGCATTTACATTGACTTCATTTTTCTTTATGTGTGTGTGTGTGTGTCTGTGTGTGTGTCTGTGTGTGTGTCTGTCTGTCTGTCTGTCTGTCTGTCTGTGTGTCTGTGTGCAACTGTGTTCATGTGAGCACAGTGCCTAAGAAGGCCAGGGGAGGGCGTTGTAACCTTTGGAGCTGGAGTTATGGGTGTATGTGAGCCCACTAGTGTGGGTTCTGGGAACCAGACTCTGGTCCCCTGTAGAACATGTGTGTCTCCTCCATAGTCTTGACTCCCATCCTGTTATCTTCTTGACCAGTGTTTGGGATGCAAACAGCTGGAGGTTTGTTTCTGTTCCCTCTGAGGCTCCATCTGCCTGCCCTTTGGGTGAAGTGTTCCTTACCACTTCATGCCTAGGCCATTCCTACAGCACCCACGCTCTGAATCTCGTGCTTTGGTGATATTTTACTGCATTACCCATTGTAGTTGTAATTTTGTGTTTCCAGATAAGTACTCAACTTCCTGAAAGAAGGAACATGACCTTCACGTTCTCCCTACTAAACCAACCACAAAATATTCATTATTTGACTCACGGCTTATTTGACCTACAAGAGAAATTATGTGTGCACACGTGGTCTTCCCAGGGCTTCAAGTTCCTCTTATTCTCCACCAGGGAAATTCCTCTTCATTCAGAAAAGCCAAAAATGATGTCACTGACTTAATAGAATTTCCCTTTCCTCTCTAGGACTAAATGGATCGCTGTGAATGTCCAAAGAAAGACAGTCGCAGACACATTCATGAACACACATATGCATGCACATGCACCCATGCATGCACACATTCATGCATTCACATGCACACACACGTGTATATACATGGATGCACTACAAATAAAACACACAGTCAGATACATCATAATAAAAAATGTTGAAAGACAAAGACAAAAGAAAACTCTGCAAAGCAGCAGAGACAATTCACTTATCACACATGAAAGGTGTGCAGGAGGCCAGCAGCTGCCTTCTCACCAGGGAACTGGGGACAGGGAGGCCAGAAGCAGTGAAAGAAGAGAGATGTCAATCAACATACTAATGCTTATAGCCAAGAAAAAATATGTGTGTATATATACACATACACATACACATACACACTTGCACACATGCACACATACACACATACACACATACATGCACACATACACACATGCACAGTTGCACACATACACACATACACACATGCACACATACACACATGCACACATACACACATACACACATGCACACATGTACACATGCACACATACACACATGCACACATACACACATGCACACATACACACATGCACACATACACACATATACATATATACATATGTACGATTTATTTTTGTGAAAACAAAGGCAAAGAAAAGATATTTTCAGGTAACAAAACAAAATATAAGAGAGTTTGTCACATCCACCTTGTAGGTCCACCTTGCAGGTAATGTAGATTTCCTTAAGTGGACACATGTGAGCTAACATGCAAATGCCGATCCACATACATGTAGAACAATGAGCTCTTATGAAGAAGATCATATGCTTCTTAAAGACAATGTACAGTCTAGAGTGACAGCTCAGAGGCTAAAAGCTCTTGCTATCCTTACAGGGGACCAGAGTCTGGTTCCCAGAACCCACACTAGTGGGCTCACATACACCCATAACTCCAGCTCCAAGGGTTACAACGCCCTCCCCTGGCCTTCTTAGGCACTGTGCTCACATGAACACAGTTGCACACAGACACACAGACAGACAGACAGACAGACAGACACACAGACACACACACACACACACACACACACACACACATAAAGAAAAATGAGGTCAATGTAAATGCATGGAAGTTCAATATAAACAAACCAAAGAAATGCAGGGAATGCACACATGTGTATCCTAAACATTAAGAACTCACAAGTTAGAAAACAGTCTGAAACGAGTTGAAATAAGAATGTGACCCACACTTATGGGGAGCAGTCAACGCAGTACCCAGGGGAAATTTGTGTCTTGCTGAAAATTACTGTATTGTAAAAGACACACCTAAAATTAATAATCTAATTTTCCATCTGTATTTAATTTTCCATTTTACAATGCTGGGGGGGGGGGAAGAATAGCTAACTAAACAACAAAACAAATAATATAATTAGAGAAGAAATGGATGACAGTCAACAGAAACAGAGAAAAACAGTGCACGCTCGCTGTTCAATCGATGGGGCTTTACTTAAAACTGACAAGCCTGTGTTTTTGTAGACTGACCAGGAAGAAGGGGGAGGAACTGAGGAAATGCTCTGCGAAGGGAAACACGAGGCATTAAATAAATAAATGGTCACACCTAGAAGCACACACACTACTGAAACTGACTCGAGAAGAAAGGGGAAACCTGATTAGACCTGTACAATTACAGATACTAGATGAACTGACCAAGACACAAACAAACAAACAAACAAACAGAATCTCAGACTAAATTGCTTTGGGAAAAATAAATAAAAATTAAAAAAAATCCCAATATATGTCTATGTGTTTATAAGCATCACACATGGTAGCACATCACTATATCCCCAGCATTCAGGTAGAAGAGGGATACAGTCCAGGTTGACCTGAGATTAGTAGTCAGACCTGGTCTTTAAACAAAGAGAAAGATAGCTCAGTGCTCAGAGCCCAGTTCTTCCAGAGGAACTGAGTCCAGTTCCAGGCACGCCACAAAGGACTAAACTAGACCCAGGGAATCCTCTGAAAGCATGCATAAACCCATACATAGACAAAGAAACATACACACACAGGCATACACACATACATACACACATAGATCACACACACATACACTCACACACAGACCAGATACACACATTCAGATCAGGCACACACACAGATCACACAGACACATACACACACGTATACACACACATACCCACACAGATCATACACACATACATATTGATCACACACACACACACACACACACACACTCACAGATCACATACACACACCATTATCTTGATGTTTAAACCAATCTATATCAGAAATCTTCAATAAAATTCTAATAACCTAAATCCAGCAAATATGAATCTTTGAAAAATCATAACCCTGTAGAATTTATGCCAGGAATGCAGTATCAGCACAATCCAGCCATTTCCCTCACTAGTAGATATTTTCATTGCATGCCATCATTTTTAATGTTTTAATATTTGTGTTATTTTACATGTATGTATATATCCCTGAGTGTCTGTGTGTGCATCACATGTGTACAGAAGCCCTTGGAGGTCAGAAGAGTCATCAGATCCCCTGAAACTAGAGTTACAGATGGCCGTGAGCTGCTATGAGGGTGCTGAACTCAGCTGGGTCCTCTGCAGAGCAGCCAGTGCCCTTAACTGCTGAGCATCTCTCCAGCCCCTTGTTAGAGGAAATGTGGAGCGACAGATTTTTTCTTTAATTAGAAGCTAGATTTCAGGGAAGGACTAAATATTTTTTTATTTTATGAGACATCAAAGACTTTATCTAGAATCAAGGAGACAGTTGAAAAGCATTTTTTCCTGACATTTGAAGATTAGATTACATGAAAATAAGTTTTTTGGGAATTGAAGAACTACTGAAAGACTGGGTAGTGTTGGTTTTAGTTCCCTTGAGTTGTTTTGCTTTGTGCATATGTATCATGTGCCCTACATATGTCTATGCATGCCTCTATGTGTGTGTATGTATATGTGTGTGTGTGTTTGTGTGTATAGGCACTATTGTCTACATGTGTATGGAGGCCAAAGGATGGTATCTGGTATCTTCTTCAATTGCCCTCCACTTTATTTATGGAGGCCAGATCTCTGTGGTGCCCAGCAATCACTGATTTGGCTAGTCCAACTAGCCAGCTTGCCCCAGGGATCAGTCACCATCCCTGGCTGCTGAGATCACAGGCAGGCTACAATGCCTGTCCAGATCTTTATGTAGGTGCTGAAGAACCAAACTTTAGTCCTCATGCAAGCCCAGAAAGCAATTGAACCACTGAGACATCTCCACAGTGACAATTGTGTAGTTTCTCAGAATGCTGTGGTATGATATAAGAACTTTATATAAGTCTGTTGAGAGTAGGGTATGCTTTCGGATACACACAGGATAAGAGCAGAGGATTCAGCACTCAGTGCCAAGAGGATTCCCTAGATCCTAGAAATAGAAACACTCATCTAAGCATGAAAGAAATTAGGACTTAAGAGCCACATGCCTGCAGTGGGCTGTAAACCCAAGGAGCAGAACAGAGAAGATTAGCATGCCCCTGCACAAGGATGACACAAAAATTCGAGAAGCGTTCCATATTAAGAAAGAAAGAAAGAAAGAAAGAGAGAAAGAAAGAAAGAAAGAAAGAAAGAAAGAAAGAAAGAAAGAAAGAAAGAAAGAAAGAAAAGAAGAAAGATTCAGGATCCTCCACCACCCCTTCCAAAACCAGGAGTGTGGGTGGCGGCGTCTGCCTTTAATCCCATCAAGTGGAGCCAGAGGCAGGCAGATCTCTGTGAGTCCAAGGCTACCCTAATGAGTTCCAGGACAGCCAGGACAACATCGGTATCGAGGACAGCACTGTCTCAAGGGGATAAAATAAATAAATAAAATAAAAAGAGCTACAAATACTTCTGCCTGCCAGGTCAATGGTTTTCTGTCTTTTTCTTAATTTTGATTTTAAGTGTATCTGACTTATCACCTAAATATATGATGATATGATTTGCCCTCTTGGGTAATGAAGGCTTTATTATTGATGAAGATAGTATCAATAGGGAAGAAAATCCCAACCAAATTCTGGTCACTCTTGGAAGCAGGCAAGATGGATGTTCTGCAGGCTCCTGGGTAGACATGAGTGTTCCTGCACAGGAGCTAAGTTCCCCCAGGAGGAAGATGGTGCTCAGGAAGAGATACAGAAGGGCAGGCACCAGCATGCTTCACAAATCAATTTGGACTCCACTTTCTTTCCCTATGCCTGGAACTCAGGGACTGTGAGTGACCCCTGGAGAACACTCTCACTTGCAGTGCGGCCTTAACCACATGTGGCACAAGAAAGGAAGAGAGGCCCTCAGTTTTCCCTGAGCTGAGCTGATCTCAGGGCCCAACAATTGTGTAGCTATTTTTGCTGTCTTCTAGGATTCACCAGTTGGATGTGGGTGGAAGTTATATATTTCCTTCCTTCCCCACAACCAGATGGTGTGTAACAATCAGCACTCACCTCAGACCAAATGCTGGCCCTTGGTCAAGCACTATTAGAAATGAGGCTCACAAAGTCACCCAATCATGTCCATGATGTCAGCTGGGATCTGACCCTCTGTAACTCTACTGAAGTTGATACACACTGGATTCACTCTCAGCAGCTATAGAAATAGAGTACTACATTTTTTTTTAAAGAAAAATGTTTTACTTTGATTTATTTATTCTGTGTCTGTGTGTATGTGTGCACATTGGCAGGAAGCACTTTTACCTGCTGAACCATCTCACTAGACCCTACAATCTTTTTGTAGACCAGGCTGGCCTCGAACTCAGAAATCCTCTTGCCTCTGCCTCCCAAGTGCTGGGATTAAAGGCGTGCGCCACCACTGCCCGGCACAATCTTTTTTTTTTTAATTCATTTATTTTTATTTATATAAGTACACTATAACTGTCTTCTTACAGATGGTTGCTGGGAATTGAACTCAGGACCTCTGGAAGAGCAGTCAGTGCTCTTAACCGCTGAGCCATCTCTCCAGATCAGCCCCCACATTCTTTCTTGGTTTTGTTGAACCCTGAGGTTAAGCCCAGGACTGTACGCATGCTCAGTGGGTATTTTACCCTGACGCAGCAGCTCCAGGCTGGTACCAAAATCTTCATGACTTAAAACAACAGAAGTTCGTCCTCCCAATTCTGGAGGCTGGAAGTCTGAAATCATCACATCAATGGGGCCAAGTTCCCTCTGTCCCTCTTTCTCTGGCCAATTTGACTCCTTCCTTGCCTCTCTTTAGATTTTAGCCCTGAGCAGGAACACTTTACACCCCTTGACTGGTATCTGCATCATCTCAATGCCGGCCTCCAAGGTCACATGCTAGTTTTCAATGTCTGCCTCCATCCGATGTCACATGCTAGTCTCTACCTCTCATGGGACAGCCACTACTGGATCTGCTTGGTCACGCTTGTGAAGACCGCAGTTGTAGAATTCATCAACTCTAGTACGGCGTCATTGACTCTTGGTTACTTCTGAAGGATCCTATTCCCAGAAATGTCACAATTTCAGCAGCCAGCAGGTATAGCTGCATCTTCTTTTTAGAGGATACAACTCCAAAATGGCAACTCAAAAGCCAGTGAAAATCAATGCAAATGGATGGAAATCCTAGAAAGCACTGTACTCCTGGGTCACCTGAATCCTTTTTTTCATTTTTGGTGGATTATAATATAATTACACTATCTTCCCTTCTGTTTCCTCCCTCCAGACCCTCTTATGTGCCCCATCCCTTCTTTTTCAAATTCATCTTTTTTTCTTTTATTCTTTTAATTGAAAAAATATATACAATATATATTGATTATGATTTTACTGTCCCCCAATTCTTCCCAGATCCTCCCCATTTCCCTATTGTTGAGGGCCCGTGCTCCCCCTCCCCCAGCGTAGCTGTAGCCATTTTGTTCCATGCCTGCCAGCTATTTCATATTGCTGTAACATGCCTGTTAGTCACTGACACAGAAAAATATTCTGACTCAGAGCAGGGTCATGCTGACCACATACCCTGTTATGTTCTGTATGAGGTTTGTCAATCTTAAGAAATTCCACAAAGTTTTATGTAGGATTCATCAAATTAAAGGTCAATATGAACTGTTATGTCTAAAATGACTTAACCCAGGGCTGACCATCGGGTAACACTTCCTGCATCTGCATATAAGCTCACTTAGGGTTTTGAGCTTTTAGCCTTTATAAACTGACAGAGAAAGATGTTTGGGGTCATAGCCTCAGACCTGGATTCTGAGCTATAGCCTCAATCCATCAATCTTAGGGTGAGTGTTCAATAAACCATCCCTGTCTGACTGAGATGGGTGTTTGTGTGGTTTGTGGGGTGACTCCTTGACCCCAACATCTAACTTTATGACCTCCTAACTTTATGTTCACATGTACTGAAAGCACTTTATAAACATGTTTTTGGTAAAAAAAACAAACAAACAAACAAAAAGCCCTCACAAAAATGGAAAACAAAATAATCAAACAAAACACCAATAAGAAAAAAAAAAGCCCAAACAAAGCAAAATGAAACAGAAAGTCCACAAAAATGCCATTGAGTTTGGTTTGTGTTGGCCATCTACTGTTGAACATGAGGCTGTCATGGTTAATATACCCAGTGAGACTCCACTGGGGAAAACTGAATTTTCCTTTGTCAGCAGGTATCAGTTGTACATAGCTTCTTAGTTAGGGTGGGAGGGCGGCCACGCCTGCTTCCCTCTCTAAGTGCTAGGATGCCATCTGCCTTGGACCTGTGTAGACCCTGTGCAAACTGAATCTTCTGCTGCCACGGTGAGTTCACAGGTGCCTCTGTCTGTTGTGTTTGGAAGACACTGTTTCTTGGCATCAGCGACCACGTCTGGCTCTTACTATTTTCTGCCTCCTCTTCCACACAGATCCCTGACTCCGAGGGGAGAGGTTTGATGAAGACATCCATTTAGGACTAAGGAGGGTAAGACTATTAAACACCTCTGATTACAACAGTGAGAAGCATTTTGGGGCATTCTTTATAACAATTAACAATCTAAGAAAAGACTCCTTAAACTCTGCACCACAGACTCCCGGAGCATTCTAGAAAGCCTCGAGACCCCTTTGTACATGAGAATTCCTGGAGAGAAGCTGTGTCTACAATGGTTGATTTTCAGATTGGAACCCCAGTGACCTGGAAGAGTTGGAATGTTGCAGATCCAGAGCCTAATTACAATGTATCTTAGGCCACCATTAACCCACTAAGTAGTCATTCTTTGCTCACCTCTGTATCTAACCCAACACCTTGTGACAAACAAAACCCCTTTGGAATGTATTAATGTAACAAACCCTAGTTCCTATCAATCGGCGGGCTAAGGGTGCTGTCCGACAGCATCCAAGGCCTATGGCAGAGCTCCCCACATCCTGCTATAACTCTCCTACCTTGTGTGCCCACCCTTGCATCTGAAAAGTGTCTGGATTTATGGCTTTCTTTGTTCTGTTACTATAATCAGCTCCTGAAATTGCTGTCTTGTTGGAATGTGGAATTTTTGGAGACCTTACTGAGTCCTCCGGCAATGCTCACTCCTGTTTCCCTCCAGAACAAACCATCTCTTATCACTTTTAAGGTGAGAGCTGTGTTTTGTGTTGACACCTTATTGGGGAACAAATGTTTTAAAACTAATAAAATGAAGTACATAGGAATGCAAGGGAAAGCAATTGTGCTGAAATGTAATTCTCAAACTATTTTTAAAGATTTATTTTTAGTAACATTTTTATCTCTCGAACTCAGAAATCTGCCAGCCTCTGCCTCCCAAGTGCTGGGATTAAAGGCATGTGCCACCACTGCCCGGCTTAGTAACATTTTTAATTTATGTGATGTGTGATGTGATGTGTGTATATGTGATGTGTCTGTGATGTGTGTGATATGATATGTATGTAATGTTTGTGATGTATGTATGTGAGATGTGTGTGTGGGGGTATCATGTGTGTATGTGAAGTGAGGTGTGCTCATGTCCTTACAATTTTCATGGAGGCCAGGCAAAAATGTCACATCTCCTGCAGGTGATGTTACAGGTGGTTACGAGTCACCCAGTGTAGGTGCTGGGAGCTAAACTCTGGTCCTCTGGAAGAAGAGCAGAAACTGTTTTTAGAGGTTGAGCCATCTCTCTAAGCCCTTCAATATATATGTACTTCTTTATTGATCCTTCAAATAATAAAATCTAACACAAAGTCTAACAATTGGAAAGTAAGAATGAATATATACAAGATCTAGAGACATACACAGCAAACAGGTCATGGATAGTGATCTCTGAGCTGGCTGCACCATCCTCCTGTCTGCAGCTTGCTGACCATGTTCCTAAATGAAGGAAATGCCAGTTTTCAACTTGAAAAAAACTAAAAGTAATCTATTGGAAATTTACAAAATGTTTTAAGTTTACCAAAAAATTACATATTTTTCCTATCTTAATTGATGAACTTCTTGATTCTATCCTTAGACCCTTAGAAAGTCTACCCATCATCCCTAAAAGATACAGAGAGTGTATTTTTTTTAAAGCCTACAGCACCTGGTATTCCCAGGTGGTCTCCCATCTAAGTACTAACCAGACCTGACCCTGCTTAGCTTCCAAGATCAGACGAGATCGGGCGCATTCAGGGTGGTAGGGCCATAGACGTGTATTATTTTTAAATGCATATGTTTTAATGTATTATTGTTATTACTCTCATTATATTAATTATTGTGTGTTTGTGTGAATGTTGGTGCACATGTGTTGAAACTCCCACAGTTTCACAGACAACTTTTGTGAGTCACCCTTTCCTTCCATCTTGTGGGTCCCAAGGACAGAGTTACGTTTGCACAACTATTGCTTTTACCCACTGAGACATCTCACCAGCTCAAGGGAATGGGTTCCTAATGGGCCCTAGGGGCTGGGTTGGGAGTTAATTTTGTGACACTGTCCACATTGAAGCACCTTAAAGTGGACTCTAAGTTCTCTCTCTCCCTCTCCCTTTCTCTCTCTCCCTCTTCCTCTCTCCCTCTCCCTCTCTTCCTCTCTCCCTCTCCCTTTCTCTCTCTCCCTCTTCCTTTCTCTCCCTCTCCCTCCCTCTCTCCCTCTTTCCCTCTCCCCCTCCCTTCTCCCTCTCTCCCTCTCTCCCTCTCTCCCTCCCTCTCTCTCTCTCCATCTCCCTCTCCCCCTCTCTCCCTCCCTTTTCTTTTCTCTTCACCCCTATCTCTCGTTCTTTCCTCTTCCTCCTCCTCCTCCTCCTGATCCTCCTCCTCTCATTCTCAATTTTGCTCTTCCACATGGAATCCTGGGATTCCAGGGCTATATTTGTACCGTGAAGGAGGCTAAGATGGAAGTGTGGCCGCCTCTGAGAGACAGCACGTGAGCCACAGAAAACAGGGTAGGAATGAGCCTGAGAAATAACTGAATAACCTAGATGACAGGCAGACTGGTCGATAGGGCCATAGCAGAAGGCACTGAACTGTAGAGATGGCCAATGCCATTTGGTGACTCACTTGATGGATTTGTGAATATTTGAAAGGTGCTATGCTCACTTCAGCAGCACATATACTGAAATTGGAACGATACAGAGAAGATTAGCATGCCCCTGCACAAGGATGACACGCAAATTTGAGAAGCATTTCATATTAAGAAAGAAAGAAAGAAAGAAAGGAAGGAAGGAAGGAAGGAAGGAAGGTGCTCATGGACAACCTAGCCATGACCTTGGAGCACACCTGCTGTGTTTCCTGTATGCCTAGAGCCAAACAGACAAAGCTGAGTTAGATTACTTCTGATGAATCTTATCGGTTTGTACAAGTTTAAAACCTGAATAGATCAATAAGCAAAATGCTGCTGTTATTTCACTATCTACTCAAAGCGCTAGGCTTACAGGCATGCATCGCCATGGCCTCCAGGTTGGATCTATTTTAAAAAGCATTAAAAGACCTTCCACCAGAGCACCATCCTGGAGTCTATGATACAGATTGTCCATGTTAATAACAGCCCTTGGTAAATCCTTCATTGTGCTTGTCCTTACTCAGGTGTGATGGTCCAGTGTATAGGGCTGGGCTCCAATCTCATCTCTAAACGTCTCTGCTTGCTTTTCACTAGACATACACCATGAGGCTGTGCTCTATGAGAGGAAAAACACAATGCCCAGCCTCTGGTAAGAGGAGGCTCTGCCATCCAGCCATGCAATCTAAACAACCTACCTTCCTGGATCACAACTCTGCACAGCCATGCTTTGGAAAAGGGCCTGGGCTATATTTGCAACGCACAGTCCAGCCTCAGATCAGTTGTCTGACCTTGGAAAAGTCCTTAAAGCTCCTGGGACTATGGTGTCTTGTCTATTAAATCTCAGAAGAGATTATTTTTCCCCAGTTCGAAAATTGTTCTATGACAGCACAATGGCTGAAGAAAAGTCCCCCAAACCACTCTAGCGCTGTTTTCTGTGACTTTAATCAAAACGTGGCTTGGAAAATAAAAAGCCAGGCAGTGGTGGCACATGCCTTTAATCCCAACACATGGGAGGCAGAAGCAGGTGGGTTTCTGAGTTCGAGGTCAGCCTGGTCTACAGACTGAGTTCCAGGACAGCCAGGGCTGTAGAGAGAAACCTTGTCTCAAAAAACCAAAACCAAAACAAAACAAAACAAAATGTGGCTAGGATATGTAATCCTAAAGCAAATTATTCCCTTATGCAAATAAGGAAACTAAAAGATATAATAAAATTTAGCTGATAGAGGTTGTGTTGATGTATGTGTATGCCTGTGCCCCTGTGAGAATGTGTAAATGTGTGTTCTGGCCAGAGAAAAGGAGATCCATCTACCTGTTCCTTTGAGGCAGAGTCTCTCCCTGAACTTGGAGGGCCTGCTTTTTCAGCTTGACTGGAAGTCAACAAACCCCAGAGATACTCCTGACTCTACCTTCGACAGGGTGGAGCTTATAGGCATGTGCCGGGCACCCAATGTCTTAGTCAGGGTTTCTATTCCTGCACAAACATCATGACCAAGAAGCAAGTTGGGGAGGAAAGGGTTTCTTCAGCTTACACTTTCCACACCTTTTACTCATTAACGATTAACATTATTAATTCAATGTGACAGACATTACTGCTTGAATCACTGCTCAAGCACTATAAGATAACTTGACAGAAGTTGGCCCCTACTGTGTGTTCCCTGTGATACTCAGCCCTCTCACCCTTTCCCTTTTTGAGCAGTTCGGAAATTTTCTTTAAGTCTTGGCTTCCTCTCACTTATACTTGGGAAGAGAGCTCTGTTTATATCATAGACTTTGTCCTCTGTCCCCTAGCCTGTAATTATTAAAGTGAAACTATGTGACATCAAATGCTGCTGCACCTGGTGGCTGGACCCAGCAGACATCTTCCATATGATTCCAGAAGACTTTCCACCATTGCTCTTGTTGGGTGACCATTGAAATAAAAGCATAAGAGTTTAACATTTTCTCCTAAGTGCCAGGTGGTGGTGGCACACACCTTTAGTTCCAGCGCTCGGGAGATGGAGGCAGACAGATCTCTGAGTTCAAGGCCAGTCTGGTCTACAGAATGAGTTCCAGGACAGCCAAGGCTATACAGAGAAACTATGTCTGGAAAAAACACACACAAAAAAATTTCTCCTGAGTTCATTGCTTTCTGGAGAGATATGTCTGGGTGTCAGTTTGAGGAATTTTCCTTCAGGTTAGTGGTAGGTTTGATGGAATTATCTTCTCGTGCCTACTACGTGCCACCTCCAAAGGAAGAGTGCAACACACCTCTAAGATGTCCATTTCTGTCTCTTCAAGTGTTTTTGGAGAGCAGAATATAGATTTCAACAACCACTAGGCTGGCCTTGAAATCTATATTCTGAAGACAGACCTCCCAGAAGACCTTGGCTACGGACAAGAAGGAGATTGACAAGATCAACAAGATAGGTGATATATAGGTCATGATGTAGATATATGTCTCTGTACACTGAGACAGCTCTGGGACTGGATGAGACTTAACTGTCTACATACAGCTGATATATCAGCTTCCTTAACTAGTATGTGCTCCCTGCACATTTCACATGAAAGTCTTTACAGAGCTATGTGTTGCTTGTAAGATTTGCAGAATGAAAGAGGAGAGAAACAACTCTGACAAGATTCACGCTCTGGGTTGCTGAGATTCTGGGACCTTCCATTCTAACTCTTTGCTTGATTCTACCTCAACTACATCGAAGTCGTTTCCTCTAAAGACTTGCTTCCAGGACATTTCCAGAACAGCTAGCTTGTCTATCCAGCCTTTCAGACTGTTACAGTCAGGACTTCAGCTAAGCTGTGAACTTTCTCAGCACATAGAGACTGGAAGGTAAATTATGCCAGATAGCCCTCCTTAGACAAAACCAATTTTCCTATATTTCCCTTTGAACCCCCAGTAGGGAATTCTTCACCCCAATTCAGCTAGAAGCAAGCAAAAGAAGATTATAGTCCCAGTCCCTTATGTTAGGTGAATGGTTCTGGCTATTTTATGAATTATAGATATGTCACCATTTTAAGAGATAGGTTGAGCAGGGGTGCATGCCTTTAATCCCAGCACTTGGGAGGCAGAGGCAGGAGGATTTCTAAGTTCGAGGCCAACCTGGTCTACAGAGTGAGTTCCAAGACAGCCAGGGCTACACAGAGAAACCCTGTCTCGAAAAACCAACCAACCAACCAAACAAACAAACAAACAAAACAGGACAAAAGGACCAAGCCAAAAGACATATTGCTACAGAGGGAAACAGACTACAGGCTGGCAGGTGTGCCATCTGCTGGGCCAGCTTCCTGAGCGCTGGGATTATAGGGTTGAACTACCAGGCCAGGCCTTTTCTGTTTCCTCTCTTCTTATATGAACTTTTATCTAATTTATTAAACAGTCTTAAATAGTTTCCACTATGGTCTTTTAAAGACCGTATCAGAAAGCATTACCATTTTTGCTTTCATTATCAAATGTGACTCAAGATCAGAAGGGAAGATAGATAAGATGACTTTTGGGTTGGTTTGGTTTTTTGAGACACTGTTTTCCATTTGTAGCCCTGGTTGTCTTGGAACTCACTCTGCAGACCAGGCTGACCTTGAACTCTGAGATATGCCTGCCTCTCCCTCCCAAGTGCTGGGATTTAAAACGTGTGCCCCTGCTGCCCAACCCTGAGTTCTTTATTTTTCCTGCCTTCCTACGGTTCCTTCTTCTTCATTTTCTTTCTGTGTAGAGAACTTCCTTTAGTCATTATTTGGGGATCAATCTGCTGGTGACAAGTTTCTTAACTTTCCCTTTATCTGTGGATGCCTTGGTCCTTTGATTTTTAAACACTGTTCACACCAAATAAAAGATTCCAAGTTAAGAGTTCTTCTTTCAGCTCTCAAGGTTCACAAGGTTTGTGCCTCCTCCTGTCAGCCTTCTTGTCAGTCTTCCTGTTTTCTGATGAGCGCTCTCTTGTTATTAAAGTTCTTTTCATCCACAGAGAAAATCTTTCTGATCTTTTTTTCCCAAGTTTTTTTTTCCTTCTCTGAGTTACCCTTCAGACCATGGATAAGGGGCTGAGGCATTTTACATACCAAAGCAGACCATGGATAAGGGGCTGAGGCATTTTACATACCAAAGCAGACCTGGCCCCCAGATTCTCCCAGCATCCCTCCTTCCCTACCTGGCATATCCTGACCCCAACCCTGAACTTTTCAGATCAGGGGCTGGGCTGCTCTTCTCCCAGGGGCTCGTCCCCATATAATCACTCTCCCTCTCTCCCCTCTCCCCCTTCCCTCTCTTTGTCTCTCTTCCCCCTCTTCTCTTTCTCCCTCTCCACTGCAACTTCCCTGGCCTTGGTCCTTGTGGCCAGGGAACTTGCCCCAAAGCAGCTTCCCAATAAGCCTGCTTTTACTATACTCTAATCTGGTTTTAACTGGCACATTACACCAGTGGAGAAATAACTTATCACTCTTTAGTCTTCAGACATTTCCTCATGCCTCCTCCTCTTCCTCTTCTTCATCTTCCTCCTCCTTCATCTTCCTCCTTTTCCTCCTTCCCTCCTTTCTCTTCCTCTTCCTCTTCATTATCTTCCTCCTCCTCCTTCCCCCTCCTCCTTTCCCCCTCCTTTCTCTCCCTCATCCTGTTCTTGTTTCTTATTAGTTTTTTTTTAAAAAAAAAAAAAAACACCTTAATTCTTCTTTGTTGTATTCTTAGTATTTTTTTCATTTGTGCCTTTATGTTTCTTGTCAAGTCTGAGGAATATTTCAGCCCCCACGTCTTCTAGTATTTTTTTTTTTAATTCTATGCTCTTTCTCTATTCTCTCGAGACTCTAATGAGACAAGTATTAGGTCTTTTGTCACAGGATAATAAATGCTAAGATCTAATCAACACTATTTTTTTTTATTTTGAAATTATAATTTAACCACAACATCCATCCCTTTCCTCCCTCCAAACCTTCCCTACTCTCCTTCAAATCCATGGTCCCTTTTTTGCGTGTTATTGCATGCGTATATGTATATAGAAATCCATATACTTACTTGTTGACGTTGGGTCATCTCTGTTGCTCTAGCTTCCTGGTCTCTCATGCTCTCTCAGGTCTCTTATTCTAGCCTTTACTGAGCTTGTCTGTGGTAGTTTTCAGTTGTTACACTGTCCTGTTCTAAAATGTCCACTTCTTTATTTACATTTATCTTGTGCTGTAATCATGTGTATATGTGGATGGAGAGGAGTGCACGTAAGTGCAGGAACCCACAAGGCCAGGGGCATCAGATCCCCTGGAGCTGGAGTGACAGGGGTCATGAGTCTCAAATATGGCTGCTAGGTCCTGAAGTGAGGTTCTCTGCAAGAACTGCAAGTTCTCATAACTCCTGAGCCATCTCTCCAGCCCCTCCACATAGTTTTTTGTGGTTCCATTCCTTTATAGGTTGGTTTCATTTTCAAGCACATTCATAACTATTGGTTAAGGTTTCTTTGTCATTGTAGATGCTTTAAAATCTTCCTCAGATGACCTCAGTGACCGTCACCTTAGGGCTGGAATTTATTCATCATTTTGAAATTTACTTTGTGAGCTTTCAGTTTCCTGTTACAATGGGTGGTATTTCTATTGAATCTCACACATCTAGAGCACTAGTCTGAGATTTTGATCTCATTTAAAATTTATTTCTTTTGCTTCTTTTGATATTATTCTATCAGGAAAAAAAAATGAGTGGCTACCTCATTACTGGCAGGTGAAGGGAGAGGCCAGGTTCTCCACATGACTCCTTCAACACTGAGGGACAAGTGGCCTTTTCACTTCTAGGCACAGGTCAACCTTCTGGGTCCCTGAAGGCTGTGCCTCATTCACAATGAAGGACAGGAGTGTATTGTCACAGGACCTCCACAGGTGCCAGTGAAGGTGAGCTTGCTACTAAACAGGGAAACTCAGCCTTAACTTGCATCTACTGAGGAAAACCTCAGCAGCAAGATTCGGTTTGACGAGATCACCAAAAAACACAATTTCTAACATATGCTCTAAAGGTCCAACAGGGGACTTCTGGGAAGAGGGAGCAGGTATACATTGTTGCTGTGGTTTGCAGTTCTGGGAATTGAGTCCAGGCTCATGTCCACCAAGAGCTTCATAACTGAGCTTCTGCTGGAGCCATTGGCATTTCAGCTTCTGCAACAATACTGTGGTGTGTGTGTGTGTGTGTGTGTGTGTGTGTGTGTGTGTGTACATGATATATGTAAAATGTATATACATTTATTTCATATATGTATGTTTATGCATGTATATACACATGTGTATGTATATGTATGTATATGTGTGTATATACATACATTCCATATGTGTATGTATGTATATGTGTGTATGTGGTATATATGTATGCATGATATAAATATATGTAAATATGTGTATGCATACATTACATATATATGTATGTATGTACAAATGAGTATATGTATATGTGGGTGTATGTGTGTATATTATATGTTTATGATATAAATATATATAAACATGTATATGCATACATTCCATATGTGCATTATGTATATATTCCATGTATATATGGAACTCACTACAATGTCATTCTTCAAGTCCTAAAGTCCATAGTCTGTCTGTTGTCCCCTCCTCCACCTTTCAGAATCTTCTGTTTGTCGGGTGAATAATTCTCAGTATTGATGCTTCTTTGTGTCTCAGGATTCCCCATCCTCAGATCCACCCAAATGGGAATACAACAATATGTCGATATTGAAAGGGTAAGAGCTTGGTGGAGCCAACACAGTCCTTTTCACAGCCCTTATGCTGTGGTTGGTACTTTATGTCTAGACATGACATAATGCCTGTCGAATGACACGTGTGGGTTAGACACAAGTACTGTGTGATTTTACATAACTTGACCAATCCAAATGTTGGTGCCCATGGGGTTCGCCTTTTTCTGTTTGATGCTCACAGCGTGGCAGCTGCTGACATGCCCATCCTATAAATGGGTACAGTTAGACGCGGTGAAGAAGTGAGTTTCTCAGATATGTCAGAAAGCCACCACCAAGGCAGCTTCTTCCAGAGTCTTGACGTTCTTGCCCACTCCCACCCCTAGAAGTTCTTACACATAGGGTAATACGCTCGTCGGGGGCTGGTGCCTGGACTCAGTGCTCCTTCACTTGTAAGTGCTTCTTCACTCAAATTATACATTTAAGAAGTTATAATTCAGGCTGGAGAGATGGCCCAGTGGTTAAGAGCACTGAATGTTCTTACAGAGGTCTTGAGTTCAAATCCCAGCACCCACATGGTGGCTCGCAACCATCTATAATGAGATCTGATGCTCTCTTCTGGTGTATCTGAAGACAGCTACAGTGCACTTACATATAATAAATAAATAAATCTTAAAAAAAAAGAAAAGATTAAAAAAAGAAGTTATAATTCTTAAATTACATAATATTAAATTGTAACAATAAATAAGATAATATATTTATATTATATAATAATATAAACATATTACTTATATTATATATAAGTAAATTCTATATTAATTTAATATAATACAATACATATAATATGTAATATATGGTATTATATAATATATTATATGTAATATATAATAATATATTATGTTAAAAAAGATATATATAGTATTAAAATCCCTTTAAGTAGAGTCTGATGGAACAATAAAGCAAGGGCTTGGTGCTTTAGCTCTCAGACCACTTCCTGTTGCCTCGTCTTGCCGGCCCTGCGTGGCCCATGCTCACCCATCCCTCGTCAGTGGCAATTACTGCCCTCTGCCCCAGGCAGGGCTCTTTTCCTTCCTTTATAACCACAAAGACTCACATTTTACTCTTGCCTTGATCCAACACACACTATCCATAGACCCAAGAAATGTTCATGAGCCACAGAGCCGACAAGAGAGTTGGCCGATTAAACCCAGCCTCGGTGGTGTAAAATATTAACGCCTTATCTTTAATATTAAAAGCTGCACCATGGGGATACCCAGCCCATCACACGGCCTCCAAGCCATTCCAGTCCCATGACTCAATCAGAACTGGGCACGCATGCTCAGAACCCCCCTTTAAAGAGTTCTTAAACGAGCTGACTGCGGTGGAGCAGGCTCCTCACACAGTCTTAGGCTGTTATATCCACGGGTAATCAACTATGGTTTTTGTTGTTGTTCATCAGAAACCCAAGAAGGGACACTAAAGCGAGGGTTCATCGTGAGTTCTGGCCTTATGTTTGTGCTCCAATAACAAAAACGTGAAGACGCCAGCACGACTCTAACCTCAGCCAGCAGTGCGGGCATGGGTAGCTGGGCTGAGTCTCCAGGGCCAGCCTGAACTACACAGGGTAGATGGCTCTAGAACAAACAAAAAGAAGAATGGGGGTGCAGACTTGGGCAGTCCTCCACTTCCTTATCCGTCTTCCACCTTTGAGACCCGACAAGTAGAGCTTCAGTTCACTCCCTATTTGGGGGCTCATGTCAGCCTTTCCAGATGAAACGCATTTCCTGCCCACGGTGGGGCTAATTCTTGCTCCACAGCTGCCACGGTCGCGGTGCTTGTTCTCTCTGCTTTCTTGTGTTGTTGCAGGAAGAATCAGCTCCGTTCTTGTCACTGTTCCCAGTAACAGCTGACTGGCCGGATAGACTCCTTCTGGGCCCATATTCAGACAGCTGGCAGGAGCAAAATCTGTGGACTTGAGGCCTCTCTAGCAGCAACCTGAGTATAAGGAACGCAGGTTGGCCAGGGCCAGGGCAGAGGGGTGAGGGGCCTCTCCGTGACCTTGTGTCTGGCTGAGCCTGGGGCCTCAGAGAGCAGCATGTGTACCAGAAGGCGGCCACAGACGCCCATAAGCCTATCTATGTGGAGCTTGGATACCACCTATGCAGGAATACAGTGAACACGGCTTTGGCTTTAAGGAGTTAAAAACAGGAATAGAAAGTCTACCTGAAGGAGGGGCCTGTGGGGCCGTGAATACCACTGCACCCAAAGAAAACCAAGCTACAGGACCTAGGTTCTTGCAAATGAGGCCTAGCAAATGAACTAGCTATGACTATTTAAAGTCCTTTTTTAACCCACAGGAAACTAACTGCTGAAGGACAAAGAATTGGAGGTGTCCCTCGGGCATAAAGCAAATAGACGCATTTATGATACCTAAGTAAAATATTTTTAAGTAAAAAACAAACAAGAAATTTATTCCAACTCCTATGGGAATCCTGGCCCATCCGACTGTTGGCTCCAAATTATGTTCACATTCTTGCTTGTAATTTTACCCAAGTATAATTTACAGATAATTAAGTGCACAGTCTGATGCTTTTGACAAGTATAGCCTGCTGTGTAACCACTGTCACCCTAAAAAGTCCCCTCTCCCCTTGCAGACAGCCCTCACCCTGATCGTGGCCCCAAACCACAACTGACCTGCTTTCTGTCAATGCACACAAGTTATAGCTTGACTGAAATTTCCCATAAATCTACCTTTCTGTGCCTGCCTTCTTGCACTCTGCATAAAGTTCTTTTGAGATCCTTCCTATAACCCTCTCTAGAATGAAATAAAACAAAACAAACGTGTTGGCAGCTCGTCCCACAAAAGGAAGCCAGCGCTATTTCAAGAACAAGTTTCCCAAATTAGGAGACAGCTCTCCTCTGTCAGTCTAGAGGTTCCTGGCTGGAAACTTTTCTTAATAATGAGTTTAGAAAAGGATCTAAACTAGTTGTGCAGAATGAGCTTACCTTGGTACTAATAAATTATTAATAATTTCACTTTGAATTTAGTATCCTCATTAAATTGTAAGGACAAGAAAGAGAAAAAGGTAAGCTTAGGTTGGAAGGAAAGAAACGCATGAAAAGACAAAAATGTTTAAAGTAGAGAATGGGTTGGAAGATGGTATGTGTTCGGTTTTCAAAGCAGGTTAGTCCTTAAGAAAGGCAACATAGAGGCCAGGCTCGTGTGTGTGTGTGTGTGTGTGTGTGTGTGTGTGTATGTGTGTGCATGTATATGTATGCGTGTATGTATATATGTATATGTTTGTGTGTATGCACATGTATGTATATATGTATTTATTGAGTAAAGCATTCATCAGACTAAGCTGAGTTGAGTTTAGATCCTCACCACCCACAAGAACACCAGGTTGTTGTCACAGCCTGTAGTCCAGAGCATTCAGGAGGCAGACACAGGGGACTCCTGGAGCAAGTTGGCCAGCAGGAAGCTCTGCATTCAGATGAGAAACCTCCTCAATACATTCAGTGGAGAGTGCTTAAAAAGACTCCCAACCTCAACCTCTGACCTCCACACACATGTACACACACACACACACACACACACACACCACAAAAATAAAAAACAGAAGGCAGTATACTTCATCTTAAGGCATGAAGTAGAAATCAAGTAATTTTAGTGGTCAACTCTAAACACACATGTATACAAATAATACTAATTGGACTCAGTAGGTATGATATATATATATATATGTATATATATGCATATGTATAATTATAGAATAAAAAGGTCATGAATTTGAAGGGAGCAGGGGCATGGGAGGAAATCCGAAAACCATATAAAGATGATTATACATGAAGTTCTAAAAAAAAAAAAATAAACAATGTAAGTTTTAATGGAAAGACTGGATAAGTTTTAAACTGTTTATGAAGCAGCAACCTCCATGGCTGCCTATGCTACCATGTGATAGCACCTGCTGTGACTTTTAGTCACAGAGGACTGCCGTTCAGCTGCAGTCACCCTGAAGATGCACAGTGATGTTTTAAAATAAATCAACTCCTGGAACAAATGTGGGTGTCAGATGACAGAGAAGGCATACCCAGAGGGAAACGTGAGGCTTAAGAGCTACTACCAACGCCAAACAGCATGACACAAATGGTTTAAGCCCCTTGAAGAAGGACAAGCCAGTGAGAACACACCAAAGAGGCTTCTGTGCTAGACACCTAGCCGCCATCTTTGCCTTCACCAGAGCAACAACAATGTTTGGTTGATCATCTCCTGAGGTCAATGTTTCTCCACGCTCTCCATTCCCAGAAGTTAAGTGAGTTATGTCTGCTGTCCCTCTAAGTACCACATACAAAAATACCTGAAATGCCCCAGGCTTCTCTTTCTGACTGTCTCAACCAGTGGTGATTTTCCAAGTATTTCACCATCTAACTAAGAAGAGAATCTAGAATCTGAGGACACACTCTTCTACGTTTCATCTCTCTTTTGGCTCATTAAAACTTAGACTTTGAGTGTACTAGTGTGTTTCCCATGACTATGATGAATACCCGAGGCTAGGCAGGGCACCTGCCACAGCTGGGAGTCCTCTGGGAGGACCTCATGGTAGATGACATCACGGTGGCAAGAGGGTTTTTTGGGGGGGTTCATATTTTCAAACTTGACTCCACAAGAACTACTCTCCACAGTGTCTTCTAACTAGTGTCCCCAGTTGACTTAGGGCTGGTCACTAGGCCTGGCCTCTTCCAGATGTCACCAACCTCTTGATATCACCACACTGGGGACCAAGCTTGTGACACATGAACCCTTGGGAGACAGACAACACTTCAGCACCAGGTCATTGCATTCTTGTGTCACAAACAGTCTGGGGTCATCCACTCCACCAGTCCATATCTCCATGACAGCTGGAGGACTTTGTCTCATAACCCCCTGCATTTATGTAGGGACTTTAGACCCAGGGAGCTCTTCCTCTATCTAGAGCCTGCTCTAGGCCCTTCCCTTGTGTCTAGTTGAACTATGTTCTCCAAAAGTGATTAGTTGATTCTGAATCCTTCTGCTGTAGGATATGATTTCATTTGGACATACCATCACAGTAGTTCTAACTAGTGAGTGGAAATTTGTCCTGGAGAGGCATGCCCTCCTAATCCAGCATGGCCGACTTCCTTATCAGAAGATGAGCTGTTGACACAGGCTTTCTTATTAGTAGGACCCTGAAGCCATCTTGAGCTGTTATTAGATCCCTTGATAGCTGTTCATTGCCTCCCTATGTTTATAATAATAAGAACAACAACTGTGAAGTCTCAAACCCAGAACAAACAGCTGAGGTGTCTACTTCACATGTCAAAGTGAATCTGGCCTCCATGTTCTCCCAGCATCCCTCAGTCCTTGTTACAAGGTATAGCTGGCATACCTGGCCCTCTATCCCCAAACTCTCCAGCCCAGGGGCTGGGCTGCCTTTCCCCTAGAGGGTCTTCCCTATATAATCCAGACATTTAAATTACCTGCCCCTTTTTTAACCTTCTGCCCTCTTGGCTGCTGCACCTGGTTCCCTCCCCCCTTCTCTCCTTGACTCTCCTCACGTGGTTCAAGATCATGCTCTCTCTGGACTCTCCCAGATGTCCCTGCCCCTGGCTATGTTCTCCCTTTTATCTACAATAAACTTTCTCCTTTGCCACACCTAGATCCAGTCATGTCCTTTCCTTTTTTTTTTAATTTAATAACCCATTTTTATTGAAAAACAAATTATGCAATAGATTTTGGTCATGTTTTCCATCCCCAACTCTTCCCAGATCCTCCCCTCTCCCTCTCCACCCAACTTCATGTTTTCTCTCTCTCTTAAAAGAAAGAAACAGAGAGAGAGAGAGAGAGAGAGAGAGAGAGAGAGAGAGAGAGAGAGAAAATCAAAACAAACCAGCCTAAGACCTATAAAGCAAAAGAAAAAAAAATACCCAAACAAAGTAAAATGAAACAAAAAGTCTTCAAAGGTACGATTGAGTTCATTTTGCATGAACCAACTATTTCTTGTAATAATAAAAATACCATTTTTTTAAATGTAAATCAAGGACTGGAGAGATAGCTCAGTGGTTAAGAGCGCCAACTGCTCTTCCAAAGGTCATGAGTTCAAATCCCAGCAAACACATGATGGCTCACAACCATCCTTAATGAGATCTGATGCCCTCTTCTGGGGTGTCGACAGCTACAGTGTAATCACATATAATAATAAATCTTAAAAGAAATGTAAATCCAGCATGTTGCAGCTTAGTCCTCAATGAAATGATGTTGGGAGCCAGTTGTTAAGTTTCAAACCTGGGACAACTGGCTGAGGTGTCTGCTTCACAAGTCAAAGCAGATCTGGCCTCCAGGTTCTCCCAGCATCCCTCAGTCCCTACCTGTTACAGGATAGAGCTGGCATACCCCACCCTCTACCCTGACCGTCCAGCCCAGGGGCTGGGCTTCCCTTTCACCAGAGGCTCTTCCCTATATAATCCAGACATTTTTGGTTACCCACCCCTTTCCTTTATGCTCTGTTTGTACCTTGGTCTCTTGGCTGCTGTACTCGGTTCCTCCCCCCACCACACCCCATTGGTTCAGGGTCATGACAACTCTGGACTCTCCGAGATGTGTCTGTCTCTGGCTTTGCTATCCCCTTCCCCCACCCCCACACACATCTATAATAAACTTTCTCCTCCACCATGCATAGAAACAATCACGTCCTTCCCTTGTTATTTCTTTTCTTCACTCACAGGTGACTGTAAGAGACCATGGGGTGCTATTTTCCTCCCTAGTTGGGCTATTTGGTATTTGATTCCTACTTTGGTTTAACTTCTCAAAGGTGATGAAGGTGACTTAAAGGACCAAATGAGTTAAGTCTCTGGGGAGTATAGTTGCTCTCTTGGGACTCTCTTAGTCACAGTGAGAGTGGTTTTTTACCCATTGACTTTGCCTTGCTCTCCTGTCCCTCTTGCGTATTCTTTTGTCCTGTGATCTCTCCCACGGGTACCTTCCTCTAGTACACATGGCACTCAGCCCTCTGGCATGAGCTTTCTCTATGAAAGGGGAGGCCAGCCGGTGTGACTGTGACATAGAGAGAGTCTGAGCAGATGGACTGAGCAGTATTGGAGTTTCAGCCCTGACACTGAGAGAGGACTAACCCTCTTTATTTCAGGTGTTTTGTTATAATGACACAAGTAAAGAAATTGTTTCCATTTATCTTTTTTAAAAAAAAGTCAGCCCCTTTAAAATGATGCTTCTCTTCCGTTTTCTTTCCCTTTACTAAGACGGGAAGCCCCAGCAGAAGTGATTTAGAGGAGAAAAGTTCATTTGGCTCACAATTCCAGATCACAGTCAATCACAACAGAAGAGACAAAGCAATTGACACAATTAACCACATCCAAGTCAAAGACAGAGAATAAATGCAAGAATTCTTCCTCCCAAAGGGTTCTCTCCCCTTTATTCAGTCTAAGGCCCAGTCCAGGAAATGGTTCTTGCGGGTCTTTCATACCTCAGTTAAGTCAATAAAGAAAATGCCTCACAGACGTGTCCATAAACTAATCTAGTCCCTCCCTATGACTCCCTTCTCAGAAGACTCCAGATTGTGTCCAGGCAACAATCAAAACTATCTCTCTACTCCACAGTAGCTCTCCAGCCTGCTGTAGCCCGGCCAAAATGGTGTTGTAGTTGTTTTTGCTTGTTTACATTTTTGCCTTGTGGAGGTATATGAAATGTACGACCCTTTTCAGCCACCAGGTAGAGGAACAAGCTGTGTTGTGCTGTCATGGCCTCCACATAGGCCAGCTTGACCATCCGCAGAGACAGCATCTGACAACCTCACTTTAATTACAGTGTGCGCATTGGTAGGACCAGAAAAGACCGGACTCTCAAGGCACATTCAGTTCCCTAACTAGGACTTAAAACAACACTCAGAAGAGCAGACAATGCTCATTGAAAACAACACTTGCTCTGAAGAGTAGCCTGAAAGTGACGCTCCCAGGGTATGCAAAGCATTTTTGGGCACTTCTGATTTTGAAACTGTGATTTGAAGAAGACAGTTTCCCTTTTATCTGAGACATCACCCCAAAGCAAAGAGACTGAGAACAGGAACTGGACTCTGTCTTCAAAGAAATGAAAAGTTATCTGTAACCCCAAATCGAAACAGATGAGGAAGGGTTTCTCCCCACCTCCCCAACCCTCACCCCCTCCCCCTGGGGGAATAAAAGTCAGGGCAGCCTCTGGAGAAACAAGAGAGGGTGGCTAGGCTCCAGACATTCTCAGCAAAGACAAAGGAAGAATTCCTCATAGCAAATGACACAGCCTAAGTTAAAAAACCAAGGAGTCCATTTGGGAAGAACAGAAGAGCAAGCAGGTTCAAGATTCCCTAGACTGAACTCTGGAGTCTTGATAATAGGAAAGGCGAGGCTGAGAGAAAAAGGGCCCAGACAAGGTCAGTCTTCACAGTGATGCGAAGGCAGGATGTGGGGAAGCCAGCCTGGCCTCTATGAAACCCTGTCTCACCAGGGTTGGGGTCTTGGGGAGAAGATTCAGCAGCCTCAAGGTCGGTCCTCAGCACCCACGAGGCAGATCACAACCTCCTGTAACTCTGGCTTCAGAGGGTCCTATGCTCTCTTTGGCCCTTTGTCACCTTACACATATACATGGTGCACAGACATAGATGGTCAAAACACCCATACACATCAAATAAAAATAACTTAAAAGGAAGAGGAGGAAAACAAGGCATTATTCACTTATCAATCCTGACACCACTGGGTAATAACAGGCTCTAATAAGTGTGAGAAAACAGCTCCTCCACACCCCCACTCCAACTTCTCTCCAACTGAAGAGAGAAGAGGGGAGTTATTTATGCATGTTGAGGCTTATGCATTTATTCATAAGAAAATGCTAAGGCATCAGGACTTCTTGAATATTCCAGATGGAGGAATTGCATACAAAAGTGATAGGTTATTTCTCCGTCAGTGAAATGAGCCTATTCAAGCCAAATCAGATTATATGAAAGGCAGGTTTATTGGGAAGCTGCTTTGAGACAAGTTCACTGGCCCCAAGGACAGAGGCTAGGATCCCAGAGAGCCCTCGCCGCTTCCAGACTGGTGACTGGATCTGTGTATGGAGGCATCGGGCACAGTTGCTAGACACTTCCACAGCTCTCAAGGTGGACGGTATTGCGGCCTGGGTGTATGCTTTCCATGTGAAACCTGCAGACGCCCCGCTGGACGGTACTGAAGATGGACAATCTGCTCATACTCAAGATCACTCAGCCTTGATCATGACTGCCTGGTGGTACTCTTGGATTCTGGTTCCTTCCCCCATCCTATGTGCCCGTCTGCCAAACTTGTTACAGAACTCACTGTCTCCTTTCTGTTGGGGTTGGAGGTGGCCAGGCAACCACCAGGACCTCCGCTTTGGTCTTACAAGGGGAGAATTATGACAGTCTGGGGCAGCCATTGATTTAGATATAGAGAAAACAGAAACTTCATCAGTGTCCTAGGTTGGAGACATTTTCACACTGGTAGATACACAAAGAAGGGGCAGGGAGGGTAGAAGAGACACTGTCATAGATCAAGAAGAACCCCCACTCCTCGCTCAATTTCTCTACTGCCGCCAATGAGACAATTCAAACTAGATTAGATTATATTAAAGACAAATTTATTGGGAAGCTGCTCTCGGGGCAGGTAGTTCACTGGCCCCAAGGACCGAAACCAAGGAGCTTCCCAAGGGGGGAAGGGAGTTGGCGTGGACACAGAGAGAGAAGTGGAGAGAAGAGAGCGAGAGACCAAAATGTCTGGATTAGATAGGGAGGAGCCTCTGGGAGAAAGGCAGCCCAGCCCTTGGGCTGGTAAGTTCAAGTTTCAGGCAGGGTATGCCAGGTAGGGACTGAGGAATGCTGGGAGAACCTGGAGGCTAGGTCTGCTTTGGTATGTAAAATATGCACCCCAGTCCCTTGTCCCCTGTCCAAACACCACACTTCAGTAGTAGCAGGAAGTAGATCTGTCCCCAGTGAATTCTAGGAAGAGCATGGACTTCCTTACTCACACCTTGATTCTGAATTCTCAGCCTCAAGAACTTTGAAGCAATAGATGACAACTGTTCTCAGCCTCCTGGCCTGTGGCGCTTTGATACAGCAGCCCCAGGAACTGATGCTGAGGAAAAATCTTTCAGGATAGTTAAATGCAGTGCAGTATATTTGAACAACTATAAAAAGAGCACAGGAAACTATAAAAAACAGCACAACAAAACAATTACATATTAACTAGAGAGCTAGAGAACATGAGAGGTTCTGAGAGCTGTCCCCACATGATCTGATGGCATTGCAGGGAATACAGAAGTGTGGCACTATGGAAGTTTAATTGGTTAAAGTCACCTGCGATTAGTGGAAGTCCAGCTGGCATACATAATTTCAGTTACCTATGCTCAGCTACAGTTCAACCATACTAAGTGGACAAAAAATAAAACCACTTGTAAATTTTAAATCACACATTCTGAGTCTCATGGTGAAAGCTCACACCATTCCATACCATCCAGCTCCATTCCGTTCAAGATAACGGGTCCCCTGTTGTCCAGCAGATTCAAGTTTATATTCCACCCCACTCTTAGTTACTGAAGAGTTGTTGGTTTCTATTATCATAAATATGCAGCTTGGTATTAACAGTTACGGTTTCAGGCATCCACTCGGGGTTTTGGAATGTGTCTCCTGACCATTAAAGAACTGCAATATCATAATTTGTTTAGTCACTCATTGAAGGACATCTGGATTGCTTCTAGCTTTAAGCTATTGTTAATAAAAAAAAAATCAGCTAGACACAGGTTTCCTTTGAATAAATGTACAGGAGCACAACTGCCAGGTGTTTGGCTACTGCATGTTTCATATTCTTCTTTAGAGGGCCACCACACTGATCCCATGGGGGTGGCAGCATTTTACATGGCCACCAGCAAGCTGGGACCAGTCTATTTTCCACACATCTTTGCTAGCATGTGATGCCACTGTTTTTTGTTTCTTTTGTTTTGTTTTGTTTTGTTTTTGAGACAGGGTTTCTCTGTGTAGCCCTGGCTGTCCTGGAACTCACTCTGTAAACCAGGCTGGCCTTGAACTCAGAGATCCACCTGCCTCTGCCCCCCAAGTGCTGGGATTAAAGGCGTGTGCCACCATTCCCCGTCGATGCCACTGTTTTAACTTTAGGCAATCTGACAAGTAGGCAGTGGGTATCCTATTGTGATTTTAATTTGCATTTCCTAAATAGCTAATAATATCCAACACCTTTCCACACATGACTCACCTTTTCACTGCTGACCTCTGTTGGTTTCTCGGAGTCTTTCTACATAGCCCAAGCTGGTCTTCTATTCCAACCTGTCGAGTGCTAGGGTTCCAGCTTGTGTCTCTTTAACAAGAGACTTCTTCATATCTTTTATTCATATTCTAGCTGGGCTGATTTTGCTAGAGAACCTGGGAGAAATATTTTTATGTTATACACACACAGTCTCTGAGTTTTCTATCATGTAAATCATTCGTGGCAGGCTTCATATAGACAGCTTGCTGACAATGTTTTCTTTATTCCTAGTCGTCAAGTTTCTTAACAAAAGCGAATAATACATTTTCCAAATGCTTCTCCTTCTCTTTTGTCAACTGAGGTACTCAAGAGGCTTCTAGATTTGAGCACTCGACGTTGCACGTACCAAGCTCTAGTTGATCTGAATGAGGCTTGCATACAAAGGATAAATCCCAGTTAGATATATTGTATGATCCTTCCACTTCCTGCTGAACATGATCAGCTTCTATGTTGCAATGGATTCCTGTAAGTTTTTGAGAGAATGCTGTGGCTGGGTTTCTTTTTTGTGCACATGGAGGGGGACTGTCTTTCCCCAGTTTGGGGGTGAATGAAAGTGATACCTCCTCTTCCACTGTGTAAAATTGATAGTTAAAAATAATGTAGAAGGTGAGATCGTTCATTAGGTAAAGAAGCTCACCGCCAAGTCTGACAACCTAAATTTGATCCCTGGGAAAGAAATGATTCCCACAAGCTGTCTTCTGACTTCCACATGCAGTTGTATAAGATCAATCAATCAATGTAAAAAGAATGAAGATGTTTTATAAAGTTGATGCTAACACTTCTTTGGCGATTAACAGAATCTTCTAGAGACACCATACATACCCGGATATTATTGGACATCACCCTTAAATGCCGACCTTCATTTTCTTAGTGGTCATGGGCCTGGGTAGGTTACTTGGCTTGTCTTAAGTTTTGGAAGCTCATGCTTCTCAGGGGAAAATCCGTTCCTTGCACGTTGTGGGTCTGTGAGAGTGAAGCTACTCCTGGCTGTGCTTGTGTGGACCCCTCAACCCATCCTGATACCCCTGTGTCAACCCTGACCATCCTATGCTGTATATTTTTGAAAGGACAATGTAAACCTCTCCATTTGTCTCCATTTAAGGGCCAGGTTTGATTTTGAAAAGAAGGCCTAGGGAGTGGCACTATTAGAAGGTATGGCCTTGTTTTAGTAGGTGTGTCACTGTGGGTGTGGGCTTTTATACCCTAGTCCTAGCTGCCTGGAAGTCAGTCTTCCACTAACAGCCTTCAGATAGAGATGTAGAACTCTCAACTCCTCCTGTACCATGCCTGCCTGGATGCTACCCTGCTCCCACTTTGATGATAATGGACTGAAATTCTGAACCTGTAAGCCTGCCCCAATCAAATGTTGCCCTTATAAGAGTTGCCTTGGTCATGATGTCTGTTCACAGCAGTAAAACCCTAAGATGGGCTATAAGGTACCAGCTCCAGGAACAGACCATAAAATCCAGAACAAGATCATAAAACCCCATTCCCAAAGAACAGCCTGGGGATAACCACAAGAATGGAAAAATAGGGCGGTGGTGGCGCACGCCTTTAATCCCAGCACTTGGGAGGCAGAGGCAGGCGGATTTCTGAGTTCGAGGCCAGCCTGGTCTACAAAGTGAGTTCCAGGACAGCCGAGGCTACACAGAGAAACCCTGTCTCGAAAAACCAAAATAAATAAATAAATAAAATAAAATTAAAAAAAAAAGAATGGAAAAATATCTTATCCTAGGATGACTCATCTGTGCTGGGAAGTCCTATCTCATCCTGTAGTTAAATGTTCATGATATAAGAATGCAGCCAATCAGAAGTCGATCCCTGTGACCTCTCTGGCACCCACCAATGGAATTTTAGATCACCTAACCCACTCTAAATATTGAAAAGCTAACATAGTAGCCAATCAAAATTATACTAATGTCTCTGCTTTGGCCCAATCACGTTAGAGATTACCTAATCCTTCTAGAGAGTTCTCTGGTCCCCTATAAGAAGGCCTGTATGACTTTATCTGTGGTTGCCATTTTAGAGAATGGTTGACCCTGGCATGCTGGATGTTTCTACAGAATAAATGTTCTTTATTTTGCATACTCTCTGAGTCTGGGGTCTTCCTTCCACAGTTTTTGGACCCTTACATTTTGCCCCTTTGTCAATACTTTGCAAGAAGGATGTTTTTGAAGGGTCAGCTCTTTGTCTCATGATTTCCACATCCACAGATGTATCATGGTTGAGCTAAGCTGTGTGAACACCATAAAAATCACTGCTGACCCCACGACTTTCCAGTCACCCCACAAATCGGATTAGCTTTAGTTACTGTCGCTCAGCCTCCCCCCCCCCCGCCCCCCGTCCTTAACCACAATTTTGTTTCTCTGCATTTGCTGTCACGAAGGCAGACAGAGCCAGGTATGCCTATAAGCCTGAAGTCAAGAATCTCCGGCATGAGAATTCCAAGTTTGAGGCCAGCCTGGGCTAGGCAAGGATAAGGAAGGGAAGAAGAGGAGGAGGAGAGATGGGAGGAGATAATAATTACTGCACCAGATTTATTTTCTTATCATATTTTCATTACTGCATCATACTCCAGCAGTAAAACTGTCGATGTGTAAAACACAGGTCTGACCTCAAGGGAGGTAAAAGTTTATTCCGGGCCAGATGTGACTAACCATAGTCCAGGGACAGAACAGACTCAGGCTGTCCCCCAGTGACCTGTTCCATCATGGAAGCAATTACATCAACTGTTGTATAGCCACAAATTAAGGCAGGTTATAACAAGGCAAAGTGAGCCCTGGGGCTCACTTGCTAACTAATGGCATCTTGACTTTTTGGTTGGTGGAAGCCAGTGGTTCAATAAGAATACATTCCAAAGGTTTTATCTGGTAGTCAAAGAACATTAGGTCGGATACCAAAGGGAACAGGGAAGGACTATTAAGGAAACTTGAGATAGCCCAATATTCTTTCACTATGAGTCGGCAACATTCCAGTACTTGGCAATCACAAAGCTCCAATCAGTGAATCGGACTTGTAGAGTCTTGGGCATTAGCACAGCTTTCTTCAGCTTACTCAGCGTAAATCAACGCTTTGCTCCTTTTTATTTTTACCAATGGTGCAGGTTCAACCCAGAGCCTCATAGCTGCTAGACAAGCGCCCTACCTCTAGGCTACATCTCCAGCCGCTTCAATCCTTTTAATAGCTGCATAATATTCCATTTTTTATTTGCATAGTTGAGGTCTGGAATATTGCCCAGAACCCCATGTTTTTATTAAGAGTTTGGTCCTTGGTCCATCATGTTCTTGGTGGGTTAAGGAGTTTGGTGGGATGAAGCCAGAGATATCTCTCCTCTCTTCTCTCTTCTCTTCTCTCTTCTCTCTCTCTCTCTCTCTCTCTCTCTCTCTCTCTCTCTCTCTCTCTCTCTCTCTCCTCTCCCCTCTCTCCTCTCTCCCCTCCCTCTTCTCCCTTACTTTCTCTTCTCTACCCTGTTCTCCTCCGAGCCATGAGATAAATGGTGTTTCCTTCTATGTCTAACTGCAAAGGTAACTTTCCTGGGAACCAGCCCGCAGCAGGTCACACTCTCCAGATCTCTTTAAGAAACATCAGCTTCGCTGGGCAGTGGTAGCACACGCCTTTAATCCCAGCATTTGGGATAAAGCTTTTATCATTATCAGTTGGCTCTGAAATTACTGTATTGGCATCTTGTAAATTGTGATTTTATTGATATATAAATACGATTGGTTAATTAAGCTTTAAGAGTCTTGACTTGGCTGGGCAGTGGTGCCACACGCCTTTAATCCCAGCACTTGGGAGGCAGAGGCAGGTGGATTTCTGTGTTCAGGGCCAGCCTTGTCTACAGAGTGAGTTCCAGGACAGCCAGGGCTACACAAAGAAACCCTGTCTCGAAAAACCAAAAAAAGAAAAAAGAAAAAAAAAAAGAAACATCAGCTTCCTTCCTTCTGTTTCTTCTCCTGGTGGTTGGTCTTTCCCTTGACTGTGGGCCGTTGGTTTTCAATGGCTGTACAGAACACAGGTGACAGACGCAGGGCAAACAGAAATGCCAGAAGACTCTCTGTTCTTGCTCAAAGCAATTTTGTTTATTAAACAAGGCTGGCCTGGAACTCAGAAATCCACCTGCCTCTGCCTCCCAAGTGCTGGGACTAAAGGCGTGTACCACCACTGCCCGGCCATTTCCAGAGTTCTTAAAAACAAAAACAAAACAAATGTTGACTGTGATGTGTCTGCCCCTGTCTTACGGCTTTTGGAAAGAGTTCTGCCAGTTGGTTGTGTCTGTTTTCGCTGACATGGCATAACATGGCATAACTTTCATTGATTTGGAAGTGTTTTCTTCTTCTCTCTGTGTGCCCTTCCCCCAACCTTAAGCAGGCTAAATAGACCTTAAGTGTTTGCCACAGTTGGGTCTTAACCACCTAGGTGGAGTCTTCCTCCTTGCACCTGCAATTTTCTACAGGAGCAGACTGCCTGCCGAGCTTGCTTTGCAACATAATCCAGCTGAAACAAAGGATGGGTCTAAGGGCTCTCCCTATATAAACACAGTGCTGACTGTTAAACTTTAGCCTTGATCAGAACCTTTGTCATGGCTTCCTCCTTCTCTTCCCCCCACCTTTTTACATTTCCAGCCTCCCTTTCTGGTTACCTAGTTCATCCATGACTGCTGGACTGCTACATCTCCCTACCACAACGCTTTATTTTCTTTTTCATTCTTTCTCCTGTATTGTTGCCCTGAAACTCAATCTTTACTGGGTAGATCATTCCAAAGTCTTTTTTATAAGCCCAGTGTTTAGAGTTTCCTGTTGTCTTTCTGTTTTCCATTGCTATCTGGATATTCCGGGAACTTATTTTTGTGTGTGTGTGTTTTTAAGTCTTTAAAATGTCTTGAGGTTTGTATTTCTTTTAACTTTTCAGAGTATGGTTGGATATGAATGTGACTGTCTCATAGGTATTTATTAAAAATATGAAAGCTGGGTATGGTGGTATTATAATCCTAGAATTTGAGAAGCTAAGGCAGGAGGATTGCCATAAGTGAAGGTCAGCTTGGGCTATATAACAAGACCCTGTTTCAAAGTCAAAGAAGAAAAAAGAGGAGGAGAAAGTAAAGAAGGAGGGAAGGAGGGGGAGGAAGAGGAGGAGGAGGAAGAAGAGAAACAGCATTCTGCTGTCAGGAGTGTTTTCTAGAGCTGGAGAGATGGCTTAGTGGTTAAAAGCACTGATTGCTCTTCCAGAGGCCCTGAGTTCAATTCCCAGCAACCACATGGTGGCTCACAACCATCTGTAATGGGATCTGATTCCCTCTTCTGGTGTGTCTGAAGACAGCTACAGTGTATTCACATACATAAATTAAATAAATAAATCTTTTTTATTTTTTAATTTTATTTTATTTTCTAAGTTTTTTTATTTACATTCAAAATCATTTCCCCTTTCCCGTTTCCTCCCTCCCCAAAAGTCCCATAAGCCCCCTTCCCTCCCTCTTTTCCCCATTCAACCCCCTCTCGCTTCTCTGTCCTGGCATTCCCCTACATCCAGTCTTTCCAGGACCAGGGGTCTCTCCTTCCATCTTCTTGGAAATCTATTGATATGTGAATTGTGTCTAGGGTATTCCGAGATTCTGGGTTAATATCCCCTTATCAGTGACTGCATACCATGTGTGTTCTTTTGTGATTGGGTTACCTCACTAAGGATGATATTTTCAAGTTCTGACCATTTGCCTAGGAATTTCGCGAATTCATTGTTTTTAATTGCAGAGTAGTATTCCATTGTGTAAATATACCACATCTTCTGAATCCATTCCTCCGTTGAGGGACATCTGGGTTCTTTCCAGCTTCTGGCTATTATAAATAAATCTTTTTTTAAAAAAAGTGTTTTCTAAATAGAATTTAGATTTTGTTGGATGGTGGTGCTGTTCAGAGATCCTGTATCAGAAAGAGCTGGGGAGACGGCCCAATAAGAGTGCTTGCTATGCAAACATGAGGACCTAAGTTCAAATCCCCAGCACACACATAAAAAGCCAGGCGCAAACACACATGCACCCATAACCCCAATGCTATGTACAGGGAGAGAGGACAGGACCACTGGACCTTACTGGCCACCAGTAGAGTTCCAAGTTCCCCCTTTTTGGTGAGAGACCCTGTAACAAACAAAAATAAAGCAGAGATGGTCTCTATGTACATATGAATACCCACACTTGCTCACATACAAGACAAAAACAAATCTTTGTAGACTTTGGTGTAAGTATTTCTATCAGTTGTTAACAGTGGAGTATAGGCATCCTTATTGTAAATGTACCTGTCTATATACAAAGACACATACACCTAAATCTACACACCTGTCTTAGTTACTTTTCAAATGCTATAAGAGACCTTGATCAAGACAATTTATAAAGAAAGAGTTTATTGGGGGATCCCAGTTCCAGAGAGTTAGACTCTATGACCATCACGGCCGGGAGCACGGCAGCAGGCAGGCAAGCATGATGCTGGAGCAGTTGCTGAGAACTCACATCTGATCAACAAACATAAGGCAGAGTGAGAGCTTACTGGGAATGGCGTGGGGCTCTAAAACCTCAAAGCCCAGCCACAATGACACACCTCCTCTAATAATGTCACACCTCCTAATCCTTCCCAAATAGTTCCCCCAAGTGACAGAAGCCATCTAGGAAAGTCTATGGCAAGCAAGTGAGTTTCCCATGGCTGTGATGGGTGCACTCTGGAGAGGTACAGCCTCAAAGACTTCATCCCAGGATTGCTTCTCACAGCTGACATGCCTTTCCTGCCACTATCACACAGCCTAATGATTCCTGGGCATTAGCCCACACTATTGGGCAAATTTCCTGCAGATCAACATGAAAATGAACTTCATGAATTAAGGCTGTTTTGATGAATTAATGACTTTATAGAATTTCTGGTTTGATTCAAATAATTTTAGGAAGAAAGTTTAAGGAGATGGTTTTAGTTGTTTTTCCAGAAAGATGTAATAGTTAAAATCAAGCTTAGATTTTAACTGTATCCTCCTCATAATATTGTAAGTAAAGTTTGCATAATAAGGAATATGATGAGCTTTCATAAACTACACTAAGAAGAGAAATAATCTTGGGACACATTTGTGACGAAGGGAAAACATTCATTCTTTTTTCTTTTTCTTTTTTTTTTTTTTTTTTTGGTTTTTCGAGACAGGGTTTCTCTGTATAGCCCTGGCTGTCCTGGAACTCACTCTGTAGACCAGGCTGGCCTCAAACTCAGAAATCCTCTTGCCTCTGCCTCCCAAGTGCTGGGATTAAAGGCATGCGCCAAATCAAATTCAAGGATGAGGCCACAGGGGTGCACCATGATAAAGCAAGGCCAGGTGAAACTGTTGCTTTGAACTTATAATAGCTTATAGAATGAAACACTGCTTTGAATTTACTATGAACATCCTTCTGTAACTCCCCTTCTGTGTACATTTTATCTATGAGGTAATTTTCTAAAGACTTTTGGTTAAAAAGATATAAAAAGACTGAAAGAAAAAATAAAGGGTGGCTGTTGAGGCTCTGCTCCATCCACCAAATATATATATGTATGTCTGTCTATATGCGTGTACAT
>BTHU01000016.1:11157028-11457028 GCA_036184795.1 Tokudaia tokunoshimensis
ATTCGATGATACTGATGGTTGTGCTTTCCATTCTATAATGCCATCTATCCTTCCTTTGCTGTTTTTAAATACCATCTGCTTTTCCGAGATTACCGGGTGTTTTGTTTGCTTGTTTGTCTATTGTCTAGTCACTCTTCATTTCTTCATTGCTTCTGGAAACTTTTTTTCTTTAAAGATTCATTTATTTCTTTTATTTATATGAGTACACTGCAGCTGTCTTCAGACACACACTAGAAGAGGGCATCAGATCCCATTACAGATGTTTGTGAGCCACCATATGGTTGCTGGGAATTGAACTCAGGACCTCTGGAAGAGCAGTCAGTGCTCTTAATCGTTGTGCCATCTCTCCAGCCCCTTCTAGAAACCTTTATTAAAAAAGATTTCCTTTTAGTTCTGTGTGGAAGTATGTGCATGTTTGTTCAGAAGAGGGTGTCAAGTTCCCCTCGGGCTGTAGTTACACACAGTTTCAAGTCACCCAGTGTGGGAACTGAGATTAGAACTCAGTTCCTCTGCAAGAGCATCAAGCATTCTTAACTACTGAGCCATCTCTCCAGACCCTCTTAAGGCATTTATTTATTTAGAGACCAGGTGTTACTATGTAGCACTGTCTAGCCTATAACTCTCTTTGTAGACTAGGCTAACCTCCCACACATAGAAAATCATCTGCCTCTGCCTTCCCCGGACTGAGAATAAAGGTGTGTGCCCACATGCCAACCTTTCATCTATTTTTAAGTTTTGTTTTTTATTTTTAATTATGTGTATATGTGTGTGGGTTTGTGCATGTGAGTGGAATGTCCTCAGAGACAGAAGAGGATGCTGGGTCTCCTGGAGCTGGAGGTACAGGCAGCTGTGAACCACCTAACATGAGCACTGAGACCATGGGTTCTGGGAACCAGGCTCTTGGCCTCCTCAACAGCAGTGTGCGTTCTGTCAGCCAAGCCAGACTCTGCCCCATCCTGCCCTGCCCCTTGAAGCATTTTTTTATGATGGCTGATTTAAAGCCTTTGTCAGGTAATTCCAACCTCTGATTCATCTCAGTATTGGAATCTGTTCATTGTGATTTGAGTTACGATGAGTGATTTCCGGTTATATAATGAACAATTTGGATCATTACATTTTGACTGTAAATTCTCTCCACCCCGCCCCACCCCCTTTCCTTGGCATATACTTGTTCATTTTAGGTGCAGGTAGAAGTGTACTTGGGGACCCAACTCCCTACTAGCCTTGCTGACACCAACCTGACACCAGCTGAACAGTGACTCACATTACCTATGAATGCCTATTATTAGGGTGGAAACTCAACAAGCCTAGTAGTCCCAACATAGTCCTTGTTGTCTACAGGCAGCACAGACTTCACTACCTGCTAGCCAAGAGGACAAGAATCACGACCTACCCTGTCAACCTGCCTCGACCCTGCCTACCTGCCGTAGAGCAAGTAAATGTAGATGATTAGCTAATGCCTGGGCTCCACTGAAGATTCCTACCAAAGCAAGACCACTGGAAAACAGTGTAGAGTAGGATCCCAGTACCTGGGGAGTGGAGGCAAGAGGATGCATCCACCTCCTGGGCCATCACAGCAGAGTGTCACACTGGCCTGGGCCAGAAAGCAAAACTCACTGCAAGAGGGCAGACATCCAGGTGGGGCTCACTGCGGAAGGGCAGACTTCCTTGACCTAAGCCTCTCTTCTAGGTAGGGAATAAGCTTTCCCTGCGCTGTGCTTCCATCTCTCTGCAGGCTGCAGGTTGCACTAGGCTCCACTCAGAATACAGGGGAGGCAAACTGGAAGCCCAAGGAACTCACTCCCACTTCCCGCGGTCCTCAGCCAGGCTCCGCTTGCGTCACCCTTCAGAGCCTCTCTGTGCTTTCATGTTGTGTGTCCAGAGCTTCACAGTTGTGAAGGGGAGACACGGAAGGAACACAGGTGTTCCATTTGGACTAGATACAAGACCGCTGATGATTTTGTATGAAGATGGAGAACGGTGTGGGAAAGACATAATGTTAAGTATAAAGAGAGAAGCTGAGGATGGTGGCTCCTGCTGAGCACCTGGAAGGCATTGTCAGCTTAGAAAGCTTGAATCCCTATCTCAACATGAAAGAAAAGGGAGAGAGATGGGGGCAGGAGGGAGAGAGGGAGAGAAGGAGGGAGGAAAGGAGAGGTGGAGGGGACCGGGGGGAGGGGAGGGAGATGGAGGGAGAAAGAGACAACATCAACAGAGTTTATTTAATGAGGTGAAATAAATTAAATGGATTAAGGAGGGCTGTGTGATTGAATGCCCTTCTTCTTATTTCTTTCCCATTGATCCCACTTCCGTGCCCTGAAATTCTCAGAGTAAATACAACCTAACCGCCATCTCAGACTCGATAAAGCGTTCAAAGAACTCTCAGTTCATTTTGAATAAACACACACCAGCCTCCCCCTCGGATCACCTCTTGGTCTTGGCCTTCATTTTCTTCTCACTATGAATCTATTATCTCTATCTCAAGGGCATTTGTCTCAAAAGAGGTGGAAACCAAGAATGGCTCTGGCTCATTCCCCCCCCTGCTGCCCCCCTCCCTCCCCCGCTCTATCTCCCCTGCGCCAGAGAACACTCCCACCCCACCACTGCCCCCCACCGTCTCAGATCTCTTACAACCTATACAACCTAGGCTACTGTTGTCTCATTTTCACCCCCAACAGAATTAGCTCCTGAGGCTCCTGATCCATCCTCCATGACACCATTACACAGGCATGGGATGAACTGACAGACGAAAATGTTACACAAGAGTTGGATGAACACATGGAAGGATGAATTAATTTGTTAAATGTCCTCAATGAACACTCCACTCTGTAATTCTCCCTCATCCATTTCCTTGCACCCAGCCTTAACATTTCCCAGAAATGTCCAGAGTTGTGTTCTCACTGAGATTTAATTAAGGATCGCCATAGGTTTGTGAGACCTCTGGTACACACAGGACTGGAAATATCCCTACAGACACCCACCCAGGCCACCCCTGCTGTGAGGGCCCATGGTTCTGAGGTCATGTTCTGTGAACACAAACACAAAAAGTCTTTCCTCTCCACACAGTTTCCAAACTCCAGAGCAAACCTGTGCCTTTTGAAAATATTCTGTTTTATTTCTGATGAGAATGATGAAGACGGTGATAATGATGATGATGACAGTGACAACGATGGTGATAGTGATGGTGACGATGGTGACAATGACTGTGAGGATGATGGTGACGATGGTGACAATGACTGTGAGGATGATGGTGACGATGGTGACAATGACTGTGAGGATGATGGTGACGATGGTGACAATGACTGTGAGGATGATGGTGACGATGGTGACAATGACTGTGAGGATGATGGTGACGATGGTGACAATGACTGTGAGGATGATGGTGACGATGGTGACAATGACTGTGAGGATGATGGTGACGATGGTGACAATGACTGTGAGGATGATGGTGACGATGGTGACAATGACTGTGAGGATGATGGTGACGATGGTGACAATGACTGTGAGGATGATGGTGACGATGGTGACAATGACTGTGATGATGATGGTGACGATGGTGATAATGACTGTGAGGATGATGGTGACGATGGTGATAAAGACTGTGATGATGATGGTGACGATGGTGACAATGACTGTGATGATGATGGTGACGATGGTGATAATGACTGTGATGATGATGGTGACGATGGTGATAATGACTGTGAGGATGATGGTGACGATGGTGATAATGACTGTGAGGATGATGGTGACGATGGTGACAATGACTGTGAGGATGATGGTGACGATGGTGACAATGACTGTGAGGATGATGGTGACGATGGTGACAATGACTGTGAGGATGATGGTGACGATGGTGACAATGACTGTGAGGATGATGGTGACGATGGTGACAATGACTGTGAGGATGATGGTGACGATGGTGACAATGACTGTGAGGATGATGGTGACGATGGTGACAATGACTGTGAGGATGATGGTGACGATGGTGATAATGACTGTGAGGATGATGGTGACGATGGTGACAATGACTGTGATGATGATGGTGACGATGGTGATAATGACTGTGATGATGATGGTGACGATGGTGATAATGACTGTGAGGATGATGGTGACAATGGTGACAATGACTGTGAGGATGATGGTGACGATGGTGACAATGACTGTGATGATGATGGTGACGATGGTGACAATGACTGTGAGGATGATGGTGACGATGGTGACAATGACTGTGATGATGATGGTGACAATGGTGACAATGACTGTGAGGATGATGGTGACGATGGTGACAATGACTGTGATGATGATGGTGACGATGGTGACAATGACTGTGATGATGATGGTGACGATGGTGACAATGACTGTGAGGATGATGGTGACGATGGTGACAATGACTGTGAGGATGATGGTGACGATGGTGATAATGACTGTGAGGATGATGGTGACGATGGTGACAATGACTGTGATGATGATGGTGACGATGGTGACAATGACTGTGAGGATGATGGTGACGATGGTGACAATGACTGTGAGGATGATGGTGACGATGGTGACAATGACTGTGATGATGATGGTGACGATGGTGACAATGACTGTGATGATGATGGTGACAATGGTGACAATGACTGTGAGGATGATGGTGATGATGATGGTGACGACGATGACAGTAATGGAAGAGGCTCCACAATATCCCTCCCTCTGTGCCTACCACAAACCAGGGGGCAATATAGATGAAGTCTTTGTAGGTGCTAAGCAACGTAAGACACGACCAAGGCAAGGAGCCCAGAAGGTGAGACTTACAATTGCTCAAATCTGTCTTAGAAATCTAGTTACAGAGAAATGGAGCCAAGGCAGAACATGGATGTTGTGTAGCTTTGGGGGCTGGAATCCATGAGGGGACTCAGCAGAAGAGGAGAAGTCCATGTAGAATTTTGTATGACATGAATCTGTGGTTGAGGAATGGTCTGTCCATGGAAGGGGCAGGGCCCCTGATAGCTTAACAGACATCCGTCATGGCAGTGTTGAGAACGTGACAGAGACAGCAGAGCTAAGCAGTTCTTGATGATGGAGTAAAGTCCAATTCGGACAGAGACCAGCGGAAACCCTCTTACCTGATCAATGCCACTCACCTTTCACAGAGACAGTGGAAAGCCGGCACCTGAAAAGACCCAAGAGCAGAATCTTCTAATCCACATTTTCTCCCATGTGTGTGACATGTTCATGTCTGCAATGCACGCACGCACCAGGCAGAGACCAGAGCTTGACTTATTAATTAATTAATTAATAAAATTTTTATTTATTTGAGTCAGGGTCTCTCACTGCACCTAGAGCTTATCAATTCTGTTAGACTGGCTGCCCAACAAGTCCCAGGGAATGTCCTGTTCCTATCTCCCCAGCACTCTGGTTATAGGTACGTGCCATCTCTGATGGTTTGTATATGCTCAACTCAGAAAGCAGCACTATTAGAAGGTGTGGCCTTGTTGGAGTGGGAATGGCCTTGTTGGAGTAGGTGTGGCCTTGTTGGAGTGGGTGTGTCACTGTGGAGGTGGGCTTTAAGACCTTCATCCTAGCTGCCTGGAAGCCTTCAGATGAAGATGTAGAACTCTCAGCTCCTCCTACACCATGCCTACCTGGACACTGCCATGTTCCTGCCTTAATGATAATGCACAGAACCTCTGAACCTGTAAGGCAGCGCCAATTAAAAGTTGTCCTTATGAGAGTTGCCTTGGTAATGGTGTCTGTTCACAGCAGTAAAACCCTAACTAAGACACCATCCCAGCTGACTTTTTTTTTTTGGCTTTTCAAGACAGGGTTTCTCTGTGTAGCCCTGGCTGTCCTGGAACTCACTCTGTAGACCAGGCTGGCCTCGAACTCAGAAATCCGCCTGCCTCTGCCTCCCAAGTGCTGGGATTAAAGGCGTGCGCCACCACCGCCCGGCCCCATCTGGCTTTTTAATATGGTGTCAGGGATCAAATTGCAGCTCTTGTGTTTGTGCATCAAGGACTTCCCCATCTAAGCCATCTCTCTGTCCTCTCCAAGCCCATTTCATGAGCCATTTCATAGCCATGAGCAACAGCGACAATAGCAAGCTAGACAGGGAGAGAAGCCAGACATGTGCTCCACTCAAAGCATCCCATTGAAACCACACTGACAATGGACCAGGTTTTAAAAGTAGCCACAAAACTGAAGCAGGTGTCAGATTTAGGCTCCAAGAGCCAAAGCAAAATGTGTTCCTTGATAAGCCAACAAGTAGAGAGTCTCAACAGGGAAATCAAAACTATGAAAAATATAAATTCCTGAAACAAAATACATCTTATTTTAGAGGCTTTTGTTTATTTGGTTTTTTGTTTGCTTGTTTGTTTAAGGATTCTGTAGGCAAGTCATTTGGGGACCGTGTCTCAAAAGGCGTCTTCAGGTTGTTTGGCTGTGTTTGTTATTCAGGTTGTTTTGCTGTGTTCTTTCTTAAAACCTTTAACAAGTTTCCATGTTTTGCGGATCTCCAGAAGGGATCATAAGATGCAACATATCCACTCATCGACTGCAAAACTCTTGGAATCTCACGAGCGATCTGTGGCTTGCAGGACACTTTGAGGATTAACCCTGGCATTTTCACGTTCCATGTCTCCTATCTGGCTCAACCCTGACCCCCACCACATCCACACCAGGAACATTTCCTCTGCTCTGTCGAGCCACACTTACCTTATGCCCTCTCATCGATCTAACTAATTACTTCTCTATCAAAACTTATCTTAAGAGTCCCTTTTTGGGACTGGGGAGGTGGCTCAGTTAGAATGGGCCTGTCACCAGGCAAGTATGGGAACCTGAGTTGGGCTACTCAGTACCCATGTAAAAGCTGTGATGAGTGGTATGAGTGTAACCCTAGTACTGGTAGGGTAGGGGTACTGAGGAGGGCAGACATGGGGATCCCCTGAAGCTAGTGGACAGTCAGCCTGTCCCTATTAATGGGATTCAGGCTCAAGGAGCAACCCCATTTCAAAAAATAAACAGTGATCTGAAAAGACACTAAACTTTGAACACACACACACACACAGGCACACACATGTGCACATGCGCACATGCATTCATATGTGTGTGCAATACACAATAATGTAACAAGCACACATATCACACATGCACAATGCACCGCACACAAAAATAATCAAAAATAATATTCCTTTTTTTTCTCTGAAAGCTTTCCCAAACTTCTTCTCCTGGAGTTGGCCAGAACTCTGTTGAAGTGCCCAGTACCTCACTATTGCCTGCTGTACTGTAATTGCACGTTTTCCTGGCTCTCCATCTTGTGACCTCCTTACAGGGCTGTCCCCTCCTTGAGGGCACCGAATAGTCTGAGTCATCCAGATTTCCTCAGCCACACAGCATGAGGCCAAGGGTTGGAGGCATTGGAGGCATTCATGAAGCGAGTAACATCTTACTCCAGAAGGCAACAGCCAATGGAACCCAACCACCAGGATGATACATGTTCCAGTTTTTAGTGGCACGAAGGTGAGTCACCAGTCATCAGAAGTGTGGTGTATTGTGGTAATTAAGAACAGGTGCCAAGACCAGACTCTGCCAGTGCTTGCATATATCACTGTGCTATCTCTTGCTATCTTTATGGCTTAGGGTGATTTATCTAGCCAACCTTGTCTCAGAATCCTTGTCTGGAAAGCAAGGGCACCCACACCCTCTACTTCCTAGGATATGAGAGGATTAAATGAGGTGACTGGAGGAACATAGTTACACAGCCTTGTATGCCGAATGCTTGGTAAATAGTGGCCATCTGAATCATTAGCTCTTCCTGTTTGTCACCTGTGGGGAAAAAATGAAAAGGAGGGGGGGCAGGGGCAGCGTGTCCCTCATAGGAGACACAGGCAGGCACAGAGCCTGCGTGGGGAGAGGGGACACTGGCAGGACCAGGATGTTCACTCCTCACTGCGATAGCGAGTGTTGGCACCCGAGTAAGGTTAGCAGGGTGGGCAGGAGATCCCACTCAGAAGGCGGTGCCATTCTGGCGTGGACCTCCCGTCCCAGTACCTGTGGGCTGTTTGGTTGACTGAGACGGCTTGACTGCGATGGTTTGGATCCTTCCCCTGTGGCTGGGAAGACTGAGGCTAGCTCCGTGGGGCGAATTTAATAAGAGACGGCTCATAGCTTTGATGCTTTATTGTTAAGAAAATAGAAAGAGAAAAGGAGATAGAAAAATAAAGAGAAAATAGATAAGAAAAGCTAAGACCACATGGAAAGGGGAGAAAATAGAGAGACAGAGAGAGATAAGGATAAGGGGCGGGGGGGGGGGAGAAAGCGAGAGACCGTGTGGAGGGGCTCCATTTATAGTGAGTCGGGTTACGTGGGTGTTACCAGGTAACTGAGGGGCGGGGAGAGCCTGGCTGCAGTCAGGTGACTGCAGAGGTGGAGTCCAGCCAGAACCTAGGGGCCTGGCTACACGTGATTGATGGCCCTACAGGATTATGGAGTTGGCCTTGTCTCACACCAAGGTCCCACAGTCACCTGTCTACCACCATCTTCCCTCGAAAGCATCAGTTAACAATATTCCCCCTTCATCTTCCTGTTGCAACTCCTTCTCCCCAATACACCTTATCCACCACTGCATGCCAGCATGGTCCAGCCTGTGTTTAGCCCGAATGGCCAGGTTAGATCTGAGTCTTGATCTGCTCTTAAGTCTCTCGGCCTCCTTCTACAGTGTTTGTATGATGTGGCATTTGGCTGTGTTCCCCCATTGTTGTATATATACAACTTTAGAAGGACTATGGCCTTATTCAGTAGAGTCCTACACACAGTCCATTTCCATCTATGACTATGTCCCAGACTCAAGGCCCAGGGGGAGCCATTGCAGGATAGCTCTGGATGCAGTAGAACAGCAGAACAACCCCGTCGAGGTCATGGTGATTATACAGCAATAGTTACAAGTTCAACTACAGCAGCCAGGATGGCTGTTTGTGTTAGACACAGTCAACACTTAAGATAACCGGACAGAGTAATTCATCAGTGTAATGGGTTATCATTTGGATGATCCTGGGGGGCATCGGCAGCGTCTCACACCTCTCAGATGGTGAGCCATATTATGTTCTTTCCTCATCCTCTGGGACAAGAAAGGGAAGAAAGGAAGACCGTTCCATCATCTGGAAAGCTAGCATCAGAGGGTGAAAAGATGGCGGACTTGAAGAGCATCTGTTGAGACACAGAGCACAGGTAAAAGTTGCTAGGGGTTTAGAAAAACCTTGACATCTAACCTTGGCCATGGCAGAGCTAGATCTCAAGCAAAGACTTTCTATCAAATCCCCCTCTACAAAACCATGTGGACAAGTAAGTGCTTTGGGTGAGTGCTTTCTCCATTCTGTCCCTCACTCTAATCTTTACTGTGGAAAAACTAACCTAAAGTTGTCTCTTCAGGTCGGGACTGTGAAACAATATGGGTTAGAGCCAACAAAGTGTGGGGTCTGGCTGTCATCAAGGATGAGGTTTTCTAAACCCTACATTGAGTGTGTACTGTGAGTGTTACCCTGTGATAGCTGGACTATATCACTGCAGGAATGTAAAGGTTACTGTGCATGTCCACAAGAGATGGCAATGAGAGAGACCCAGGAGATGCAGCCAATGGTGGGATATAGTCTAAGAACTGATGATGGTAAAACAGCCCAACAGAGTTGAAAGAAATAATTGAATAAAAGAAGGAGATCTGGTATAAATTCAATAAGAGTTCAAAGGAGAGGATGAAACTGATGGAGAGGATGGGGAGGATGGACAGGATGGGGAGGATGGAGAAGATGAAGAAGATGGGAAGGATGGGGAGGATGAGAGGATGGAGAGGATAGAGAAGATGGGAAGGATGGAGAAGATGGGGAAGATAGAGAGGATGGGGAGGATTGAGAGGATGGGGAGGATGAGAAGGATGGGGAGGATGGGGAGGATGGAGAGGATGGGGAGGATGGAGAGGATGGAGAAGATGAGGAAGATGGACAGGATGGACAGGTTGGACAGATGGACAGGACAGGAAAAGATGATACACTAAAAGAACTCAGCAGAGAATTTACTGGAATCAAAGGATGAGTGCCAGACTGAACAGGCACACTGACTAAGTGAAAATCAATTCAACTAGAGCTGCATCATAGTGAAACTGAGGCGTGTCCAGTGCAGAGACAAAATAATAACTTATTCTTAAGAAAAAGAACTAAAGCAGGTTACTGAGAAATTTTGTTTTATCTTTCTGGTAGCCTGGTAATCTTCAGCTTCCAGCCAAGGAAGAAGACAAGAACTGATAAGAAGCCAGGCATTGTCCACGGAAAGTGAGATATTTGGATCATGTAATTGCTTAAGCTGGAAACAGATTCTACTTGACAGCTCCCAGTCTTTGTATCTGAGTCTATCAATTTATAAAATGTATCTTTTTAAGGTTTTGATTTTATTATTGCTAGTATGCATGCACTGAACATACAAACATATGCACTTGTACATGCATGCATGCATGAAAACATCCACACACGTGCACAGCATGAGAATATGTACATACATGCACACACACATATGTGTGCTTGTACACGCACACATATGTACATATACATGGAAATGTGCACATACACATGTCCACACACACAGACATGAATGTGTACTTGCACATGAACACATGCATGAAAACATGCATATATACACACATGTTCACACACATACATGTACACTTGCACATGCACACACATGTGTATACATGCATGCACAAACATGCACACATGCACATGGCTCTACTTAGCACCGCTCGCTCACACACTCATCAATTCTAGACATAGTGTTTCGCCTTCTTTTGGGTCCGGAGACTGTGTACCCTAGTGCTTCCCACCCCTGCTGTCTTTTCCTCCTGCTGAGTCTTTCTGCCTGGAATACTCTTCCTTGCCTTTTAAGGGCAAGTCCCACTATCCATTGAGATATCAGATTAGATTTCAATTGCTCACAAAGGCCTTTCCAGATCACCATCTTCCAGCACAATCTAAACTGAGCCTCCATCACAATTCTTTCAAGACACCTTTTTCTACTTTGCAACCACAGGGGTTTGTGGCTTTGTACTCCCACCAGAGAGCGAAGTCTACAAGACAATGGCTAGATTGTCTGTGCTTGCCAGGCCTAGAGCAGGGCTTGGCATGCCTTCGGCACCACTCTGGATTTCTCAGAGGTAATGGGGCCCAAGTGAACAAACGACTAACATGTGTTAAGTGAAGTTAAGACCACAAGTTTGCCTTAATCTCTTGAGAAAGTCAATGATATTGAGGATATACAAGTAACTGCTTAGAAGTAAGATTGTTCTGTTCTTGGTTTTGGGATAGAGTCTGGCTTTGCTACCCAGAATGCTTTGAGTTTCTCAAATGATCCTCCTGTTTAGGCCCCTGAGCAGCAACGACTAAGTGTGTACCATTGCTTGGACTGGAGGACAGTTTCTGTTTATCTGGAATGTGAAATCAATAAGGAAGATTTCACATATGACAAGGCCTCCTTCCCTGTCTGTATTCCAAGGGAACTAAGTCAGTATGCCCTATCTGTGTACTGAGTACCTCCCAGATCTGGTCCCGTTAGTCTGAGCTATTTAGGACAGGGTTGGGGTTTTCTGCTCTCTCGACCTTCTTCTGACCACCAATGTTGCCATTGCATACCTCAACCCACGTCACAGACTTGAGCCTCATCGTGGAAAGGGTGGGAAGACACCTTCTTCGTTAGCAACTTATTCTGCTCAAGTGTAAATGTGACCTTTGAGAGCTACTGACCAGGACACGGAAGGGGTGATTCCAGCAGGAACTGAGACTCTCTTTATGGTTTTCACTTGTAGAGTGATCAGGGAGAGAGGGGTGATGCATCTTAAGCGTCTTCATGGAAAGAAACCTTCCTCTGGTTTTGGAGACAGAGTTTGACACAATGACTTTGATGAACCCTTCTCTTGGGAGAGAATTCAGATCACACGCTTTCTTTTTCTAAGCTTTAGTTTCTCCATGAACAAAACAGACGACAGAGCTGGAGTTGGTCATGGTCAAGCGCACATGTATGCCCAGACTTTACGGGCGGGGGAGGGGGGCTCCCTAGACTGAGTCTTTGGAGTGGAGACCATGCTTGTGAACTTTAGGGAGACTCTGCAGATGGTATTGACATGCACTGATGGTTACTAACTACTTCAGGTGTTTCCTCTTAAATATAATATTATATTAATACCTCAACTTTGTTATAGAACCTTGACAAATAATGTTGTGAACTCTCCCTTTACAAGCTTTGGTTGTAGGATTTATCTGTTCAAAGAGAACTATTTGAATTATATTAATTATTTGTTATAATTTATTTATTTTTATTTTAGCACATTGGTGTTTTGCCTGATTGTGTGTCTGTGTGAAGGTGTCAGATCTTGTAGTTGTAGGTAACTGCGAGTAGACATTCAGGCACTGGGAATTGAACCCAGGTCCTCTGGAAGAGCAGTCAGTGGCTTTAACCATTGAGCCATCTCTCCAGCCCTGAATTATTTGTTTATAGTAAAAGAATTCTGGGTACTAATGCTGTGTTATGGCTCTCATATATTCATTGTTTAAGTTAAACCATATGTAATAAATTATATTTAACTTAATGAATTATATTTATTACACCAACTCATCATTTGATTCAGGGGAAAACAGCTACCATGGATAGTGTGATTTCTTACTGGGAAAATGTTCCCATGGCCTTCAGAATGAGAAAGCAAAGGTTAGGCATCTTTAGGCCAAACTACGCTATTCCGTTACCGAACAGGGAGTCTTAAGAACTAGACGAAAGGTCTTACATTAGGCCTGAGAATCAAGAACTGAAACAAACCATGGAATTGAGAACAGAAATTACAGGAACGGTGAAAAGCAGAACATGACTCGGGGCGGGGTGGGGTGCCTCGTCACTGAACCCGATAGGTGAGAAAGAGGTGACAGGTTTGGAGTAGTATGAGGACACTGGTCTGTGTTTCCAGCCTTCACAGGGCAGAAAAACATTATCTCAGCCATCTTTGGATAAATACCCTTTCCCATCACAGGAGTATGTATGTAAACTTCTGCCCCTTTACCTCTGGGTAAAGGTGGGGCAAAGTGCACTTAAAGTTGTTAAATGTTTTTATAGGGTCAGAATCAAAGTGAAGTACAGAAAGCACCCTAGGTTTCTTGCACACCTAAGTTTGTGGAGTGGAATATGCCCCACCACACAGAGTTGCTGTTGCTCAGTACTTGTAACTGTCATGGCTACCTTCTTTCTGGAAGAAGGCCTTTGCCTTTCTACTGTGTGGCTCAAGAACTTTGACATATCCGAACTTCCTGTTTGAGATGCTATCTCCAAGGATAGACTGCCCTTTCTCTCCCTCACCCATTCATGCCTTCTCCTGTTTTATTCATTTGTTCTATCTACACCACATGTCAGAGAGCACCTTAGGTACAGGAACATGGCAGGGAACAGACAGGTGCCTTCTCTCCTGAAGACTGTGTTCCAATGGTGGAAGGAGGGTTATAACTGGTAAATATATGAGGTGTCAAGAGATAACAAACATTTTGAAGGTAAAAATAGGGAAGGAGATGAAGAGATGCAAGGAAGATACTATTTTTGAGTGGTCAAGGAAGCTTTGCTGTCAGCCTAACTTTGAGCAGACAGCTCTGTGAACTTTCAAAAATACTTTACAGACAGGATAGCCTCAGATAATCTGCCAACTGGCATGCACAGCAGTACACTCAAAGTAAGGATAAATCAGGTGACCTCGAAGAAGGTAGGTAAATGCTACTAAAGTATACATCTTGATGGATGAAAAAGAAAATTTAAAAAAAAATTGATAACAGGAAAGAGAGAGAGAGAGAGAGAGAGAGAGAGAGAGAGAGAGAGAGAGAGAGAGAGAGGAGCTTGGGAGATGGCTCAGTTGGTAAAGACTTGCTATATAAGCACAAGAACCTGAGTTCAAATCCCTATCACCCATGGAAAACCTGGGCACTGTTGTGTATGTGGAGCATCGCAAGCCTGCGGAAGCAGAGCAAGGAGGGCTTGCTTGACAACTAGTCTAGTCAAAACAGCCATATCAGAACTGCCTGATTGATGTTTCTAAAGAACAATTGGCCTTCTGTTTTAGGATTCCCAGTGTCAGGATTTAACACCCTGAAACTGTTTGTTTGTTGGTTTGTTTCGAGACAGGGTTTCTCTGTGTAGCCCTGGCTGTCCTGGAACTCACTCTGTAGACCAGGCTGGCCTCGAACTCAGAAATCCACCTGCCTCTGCCTCCCAAGTGCTGGGATTAAAGGCATGTGCCACCACTGCCCGGCGACCCTGAAACTATTAAGAAAATAACTGGGAAGTATATTGAACAAGTACGAACTTTTCCCCTTGCTGTTATGCCCTGGAACAAACACTGTAACAATTATTTGCGTATCATTTACATGTTACCTAAAGATAATTCACAGTTATTGGAGAATAACCATAGGTGCAAATACCCTGCCATTTTCTATAAGGGATTAGAACATCTGTGAATTTCATTATCTGTGGCCAAATCCTGAAACCAATCCCCTGTGGGTATGGAGGGACGGCTACAGTGTGTTTCCTTGTACTATTGACTAAAAAGGCTGAGGTTCCAAAGTTCTTGGTCCCAGCCCTGCTCTGGAGTTCCACAGGAAATAGACAGTCGACTGTGGAACGCTTCCTCTTGACTTCAGGAAAAACAGATGATGCTGTGGAAACAGGGAGGCTGGGGAGGAAGGGGGACCCGGGATTGGATGGAAACTGAGACAAAGAAGTTAAACTACATGCCCAGATCACACAGCTCAGTAAGGCCAGGATGACAGCTCAGGCAGAACTCAAGAGAATTATGCTAAGGGAGAAACCAGCAGATCTCAAAAGCCCGCATATCTTCAGATTCTGTTTACGTTCTGCTCTCTTCTTTGTTTTGAGACTGGATTTCACTGTGTAGCTAAGGTTCACAACCCTCTTGCCTTAGATTCCTAACTGCTGGATGTATAAAATTGTCAAAAATAATAAAAGAGATAGAGAATAGAATCCAAGTTACAGGAGTCAAAAGATGATATCCATAGCTACAGAAGAGCATCATGGATAGTCTTTATGGTAAAGAAACAGGTTAGTTTGTTGACTATGGTTGAGGTCACGCAAAGCTGTGTGTGACAAATTACTCGGAACTAAACACACAGAGAGAAGAATAAATCAAGGGCTGGAGAGATGGCTCAGCAGGTAAAAGTGCTTGCCCAGCAAGTGTGAGGTCCAGGGTTCAAATCCCTAGTGCTCACATAAATGCTTGGTAAGTGTAGTGGCCGTCCTGGGATTCCATTACTGAGAAGATGGAAGTGTGGATCCCCAAAGAAAGCTGGCTGACTTGACTAGTGAGCTCTGGGTTCAAATGAGACGTTGCTTCAGTGAATAAGGTGGAGAGCAATAAAAGAAAATGGTCAAGTTTCAACCTTGGACTTACACACACTTGCACATAAATAGCTTAACACATATGCAGACATACAGACATGAGAACAAAAAAATTAATTAAGGCTGGGCATAGTGGCACACACCTTTTATACCAGCACTCAGGAGGCAGAGGTAGGTGGATATCGGTGAATTTGAGGTCAGTCAGTCTGGACTATAAGGACAGTCAGATAGTCAAGGCTATGTAGAGAGACCTTTGTCTCAAAAAAAAATGAATTGTATTGATGAAAAGGTCTCCATGGATGAGCCTCGTAGTGCTTTCCTGGTCTTAATAATACACTATAACTATGCAAGACATTACCATCATTGGAACAGGGAAAGTATTTGGTGAAAGTAGCCAGAACTTCTCTGTTTTTATTTCCTTTTAAAAAAAATTTATTTTATATATGTGAGTACACTGTTGCTGTCTCTATTTTCGTTTCTTAAAACTGTATGTAAATATAATTATTAAAAAACTTAAAATAAGAATAATAGTAAAACCCTTTAGCCAGATTTGTGGATCAAGGGCTTAACTAATGGTGCGATATTGATATTTTCTATTACTCTGTGATGCTGCACCTCTCTCCTTAATGAACAAGGAGAATCCATCAAACTTAAAGGCATCTTATAGTTATCTACTTCATTCCTTACTTTCTCATAATGTAGCCCTCACAAAACATCTTGGTCTTATTTATTTAGATTTTTTAAATAAGGTCTTGTGTAGCTCAAACTTGGCTAAAAGTCACTCTACTCTCAGCTACTGCTCCAGTCCCTGCCTGTGTGCGGCCATGCTTCCTTCCCATGACGGTACTGGACTAAACCTCTGAAGCTGTGAGCCACCCCCAACTAGATGTTTTTCTTTATAAGAGTTGCCGTGGTATGGCTTCTCTTCACAACTTTGGACCAGTGGCTAAGACAATTAGAAACTAAAGGCTACTTACTATCTGTTTAAAGGTACACAGCAGGGGCTGGAGGGACTGCTCAGTAATTAAGATCACTTACTTATATGCCAAAAGGACCCAGGTTCAATTCCCACTCCCATGTGGCACCTGAGAACCATCTGCAACTGTCTATAACTCCAGTTCTAGAGGACCCAACACCACTCCCTCTTGACTTCCTCAGGCAAAACAGTCATTTATCTATCTATCTATCTATCTATCTATCTATCTATCTATCTATCTATCTATAAATAGACTTTAAAAATTAAAGATACACAGCAAAGGCTACTTGTTTGCACCAAGTGCTATGATTTGGAAGTATCTCTAAAAATCTTGGACTGCACACTTAACACCTTGTTGGAGCCTTTGTGAGATAATTAGGATTAAATGCGGTCCTAAGGTTGGGGCTCTCACAGTGAGCTCGATGGCTTTCCTAACAGAGGAAGAGTTTGGATTCTACCCACCATTAATGCCCTTCTGCTGTGTTACTGTAGAGCAGGAAGGTCCCCATAAGATACTGGCAGCCTGCCATGTTGGATTTCCCAGGCTGTAGAACCACGAGAGTATGTTACTCATAAATTACTTTGTCCCAAGTATTCTGTCATAGCAACAGAAGAAAAACTAAGCCACCAAGCAACAGTCCTCAGAAGAGTGGTACCCTGGGCCCTGGGAATATCTGCAGTAGGAATTTCAGATATAATTCTGCCAGTGATACTATTTAGACTCATCTTCAATATTCATATCCCTTAACAAGAAATTGCAAACATCTGATTAAGCTACTTCGGGATAAGGTGTTCATAGTTGATCCACCAAGGCAGGGCAGAAAATGTCAACAAGAACAACAACTTGTATCTATGTGCTGGGTAGCAGTGCTCTTAGGAGGACAGTGTCTATGCCAGACATGCCCGGGGACTGCCTGAGCAAGCATTTCTATTAGGAACATGCATGCAGTATCTTGACTCTAGGGTGTCAGGCTCAGAGAAGGTGTGTTGAAGACTCAGGATCTCTCAGGGAGGAAGAACATTCCTGCTAAGGCGTCATGTTACATCCCAGGTCACACTCAGACTTCTGTATACCATGTAGACATCGTAAGTCTCTCTGCATACTGTGTTACAGTGAAAGGAACTTGGGAATCCTGCCAGGGTCACGGGGTAAGCAGAGGAGTTGAGCTGGTGCACAGCTGAACCTGGGCCATGTGAGCTACATGAGCAATCTTGCCCTGGGAAGTCTACAGTCCCTTTGTTGGTGCTGCCAGGTTGGGCAAAAGCTGCTGGCTTTAAATGCTGGGCAAGTGTAGGAGTTCCTTAGGTGAACATTTCCCAGGACTCGATGAACTTTTAGTTTGGACCCATGGGTACCAACAATGGTCTCAGGTCCCTTGTTATCCATCCATAGTGGAAGTGACCTGAGGAGGATGGGGGTAAGGTAGCTGAGGGTATATTGTGTGTGTTTCAAACTCTTTATTGTGGAAAATTTCAGCATATCTAAAAGTAGAGGCATTAGCCTTAGGAACCAGGCTCTATGTACCATTCAATCAGCTTTGATCACCGATCCATAGTCAATCTTTGCCCATTTGTAGCCTCGTTGAGTAAAGTATTCTATTCTATGGATTCTTTTAAAATTAATCTCATTGTGCCATTTCATTCACAACTATTGCAGTATGGATTTCTGGAAGACACGGTCTCTTTTTGAATACCAAAAATAGTGGTGGTGTATGTTTGTGTTCCCAGAACTTCGGAAGCAGAGATCGGAGGGTTATGAGTTTGAGGTCAACTTGGGTCATGGAGGAGATCCAAACTAGCTTACCCTACATAGTTAGATCTTGTCTCAAAAACAAAGGAACATATCCAGTCAGACTAAGCAGATGTGGTGGGATGTGCTTGTAATCTTAGCACTCAGAAGGTACGAAAGGAAGACTGTGAGTTCAAGGCTGGACTGAACTACATAGCAAAACCCATCTTATTAAAAATTTGTTTCAATATTCAAATATTCTTCTATTTCTTTTATTAATGTATAAACTCAAAAATTAAAAGAGAAACTGACTTCCCTACAACTGCTTTTAAAAATATTTCCAGAGACTAGAGTTCAGTGGTTAAGAGCTTGTATTCTTCCTGTGGAGGACCCTAGTCCTATGTCAGACAGCTCACAACCACTTATAACTCCAGCTCCAAGGGATCCAATACTTTCTTCTGGTCTCCCTGGGCACCCATACTCCTGTGTACATAATTCTCAACACATATATTATTGAAAATAAAAGAAACGCCCTTTTTAAAAAACATTCATAATGAAATACATCAAGGCAATAAACAACCAAACTATAAGGCTGTTCTTTATAATTTGAGGACTCCTGGAGAATAAAGACAGTTTTCTTTTTTTTCCCCCTCCTTTGGGCCATTGTCTTAGTCATAGCCCTGGAACTCACTCTGTAGACCAGGCTAGCCTTGAACTCAGAAATCTGCCTGCCTCTGCCTCCCAAGTGTTGGGATTAAAGGCGTGCGTCCACCACTGCCTGGCCTTAGTCAGGGTTTCTATTCCTGCACAAATATCATGACCAAGAAGCAATGTGGGGAGGAAAGGGTTTATTCAGATTGCACTTTCACACTGCTGTTCATCACCAAAGGAAGTCAGGACTGGAACTCACACAGGACAGGAACCTGGAGGCAGGAGCTGATGCAGAGGCCATGGAGGGTGCTGCTGCTTACTGGATTGCTTCCCCTGGCTTGCTTGCTTGCTTGCTTGCTTGCTTGCTTGCTTTCTTTCTTTCTTTCTTTCTTTCTTTCTTTCTTTCTTTCTTTCTTTTCTTTCTTTTATATAAGTACACTGCTGCTGTCTTCAGACACACCAGAAGAGGGCATCAGCTCTCATTACAGATGGTTGCGAGCCACCATGTGGTTGCTGGGAATCGAGCTCAGGACCTCTGGAAGAGCAGTCAGTGTTCTTAACCGCTGAGTCATCATCTCTCTAGTCCCTCAGCTTGTTCTCTTATAGAACCCAGGACCACCAGCCCAGGGATGGCACCACCCACAGTGAACTGGGCTCTCCCCGCTCCCCCTTGACCACTAATTGAGAAAATGCCTTACAGCTGGATCTCATGGAGGCATTTCCTTAAGGGAGGCTCCTTTCTCCGTGATAACTCCAGCCTGTGTCAAGTTGACACACAAAACCAGCACAACCATCCTTTCATTTTTTTATTCCATATGACCTACTCCCCTCCCCCCAAAAGAAGACAACACCTGTCACAGGACTATGTATAAACAGTCTCATCTCCTTCTTCCAACTGTGTAAGAGAACTGAGTTCCACCTGTGTCTTGAAGTTAGCTCTGATCACATGACTTGTTCTGGAGAACGTGTGAAAGTGGAAGTAATGAACTGTCAGTTCTTGTCAGAAATCTCAGCTGATGGCAGAAGGCACTCCGGAACCCTCCCTTCTTTCTGCCGGGGCGGCCAAGGTTATTCATCAGTCCTGAGTGAATGTTAGGAGAGGGAAACATTGAAATTTATCACTGCAATTCCTGTCCTGGTTTGCTTTCTATTGCTGTGATAAAACACCGACCAAAAACAACTTGGGGATGGGGGGATTTATTTGCCTTATGGATCTAGCATTGAGAGAAACCAATCCAAGAACTTGGAGGGAAGAACTGAAGCCGGGACACCGTGGAGGAATGGTCCTTGCTGGTTTGTTCCCCATGACTCGCTCCTTTTATGTAACTTAGCACTTCCTGCCCAAGGGTGGCATTTCCCATAGTAGGCTGAGCTCTATTGTATCAATTATTAATCAAGAAAACACCCTAGAGATTTTCCCACTGGCCAATCTGATGGAGGCAATTCTTCAGTTAATGTTCCCTCTTCCCAGGTGACTCTAGTGTCTGTCAAGCTGACAAAAATTAGTGAGCAAAACCAAAAAATTTTGGGGTTTTAGTTGATGATCTCAGAAACCTCCAAGCAACAATTAGGTGTGTTTTAGTGAAAACCGGATTGAGGAGTCTTTTCATTCACCTTGGTGTTTTTGGTTTGTTTTTAATGATTTATTTGATGGGAACTGGTGTTCCGCTTGCTTGTATGTCTGCGTGAGGGTGTTGGATCCCCTGGCATTGGTCTTACAGACAATCAGAAGCCACCATGTGGCTACTGGGAGTTGAGCCAGCTCTCCAGCCCCTCAATTCACCTATGATATCCCTTAATTGATCTTTTGCCGTCATTCTGTAGAGCAGGACATTTTTAATTCTTTCACCTTCAATAATTATCAAAGTGCTTTGCCAAATAAATTCTCCACAGACACATAAGCCTTTCTGTTAAGTGGCCCTGAAGATGGCACAAAAGGAGTTGTGCTTCTGCTCCGCCTTTATCTCGGACTAGTCCTAGAATTTCTGGGCCCTCTTTCCCTTCTTGGTAATAATCATCGTTGTAACACTGTTACGAATGAGTGTTTGCACTACCTATTTCCTTGGAACTCAGTGCATTCAGGCCTCACAACTAACCTATTCACTTTTTTTTTAAATCACTGTTAAAGGTGGGAAAGCGTAGAAGCTGAAATTGAGTAAGGCTGAATACTGGTCATACCGCAGCCAAAGTGAAAAAGGTGCTCCCAAAGGCAACCTCAACCAGACATGGAAAGCTAGTTCCCGACATTTTCTTTTTTCCCAGTGCTGGAGGTGGAACTCGGTGTGTAAGGTATTTCTTATAAAACCCCCTGGGGCTCTCAGTGATTATGACATTTATGGTTATTCACAAGTCAAACTATTGTCCAAATTAGCATTTTCTCCCACATACAAAGCAGTTCCTTTACACACAATTGTGTTTTCCATGGTGTCAGGATGTACTTTATGGAGACCAGAGACTGTGGCATTTTCTTACCCGTGTTCTCTTTAAGGGACTCAAAGCCTCAAACCTTTCTAACAGTTGATGGGAACTAGAGTTAATAATAAGTTACATGTTGAAGCCTGTAAAGGGAATAGATTCTATGTGTTCCTACTCAAAAACAAAAAAAATTGTAAACATGTGAGGTAATGCTGGGTGTCCGTTAGCTTTGTGAAGTCATCCCACAATGTATACACTGTTACAGGTTATCTTGCCACATGTGGTAAGCATAATACATTGTATTTGTTAATTTGAAATTATTAATTATGAGACCCTTTCTCACCTTCTAAGCCAACTGTGAAGAAAACCTTTTTTAAACAAAATATTCCCCTTAAGAACTTGCACAGATCATTCGCTGAGCTTTTTCCTGTTAATATTCATTTGATTGATTGGGGTTTTTTTGAAATAGAGTATTACTAGTCACATAGTGATACTAGAACTGGCCTGAAACTCACTATGAACTAGGATGGCCTTGAACTTGTGACAGTCCTCCTGCCTCTGCTTCCCTAGTGCCCTGCCACCCCACCTGGCTTCAAACTCTTGCTAACCTGTGGTCATTACATTAGTTGCTTTTCTCTGGTATTATTTCTGAGTTATGAGTTTGTTAGTGAAGGTGGGTCATGGGTGTGGCTGTGGTCATGGACAAGATCTTAGTTCATGTGGGTTTGTAAATTGGAAAGGGATTTGATTTCATTGAGGAATATATAAATAAAAAGATATTCGGGTAGGAGCCCAGCACCATAGGTTCTGCCCAGAATCCTAGCATTTGGGAGATTGACACAGGAGTGTCATGAGTTTGAGGCTAGCCTGGGCTTCTAAGTAAGACTCTGTCTCAAATAAGAACAACAAAAACAATAAATACCATTGTTCAGATAGGAGGAATCACTATGAATGTGAACTGCAGCGTGGACTCCTCTGCAGAGGATCCCTATCAAGGGCATCGTAGGGTAGCTGACATCGTTGAACAGGCTCAAAGCTTAAACTCTATGAATTTGGCTTTTCTCTTGTTTAAAAGAGTAACAGCGATGGAAACCCACGGGGCGGGGGAGAGGAGGTTGTTCTTACAATTTTGCCTTATCCTTTGGAAGGCGTCTTGTATGCTGTTGTTACTTCGAGAAACCAATCAGATCACAAAGTCTGGGGCTTAGTCTGAGCAGATCGCTCTATAGCGAAGATTAGAGACACTATGCTGTGTGGGCTTCTCAGCCACTCCATGGCTGTGGGCTTTCTTCATACAACGGAACACATGAATGAGACAACTGGAGACGGGAATAATCCATGGCTGGCATGCTGGTGAGGAGGCAGAGGTGCTTTAGGTAGAGGGATTGCCTAGAAAGTAGGCCCTGAGGCGACCAGCAGGGCAGTGGCCAGAGACACCATTCCCAAAGCCTGGAGGTGTGCAGATGGGACAGCTGTTAAAGACCATGGTGAGACAGATTGTGTGGCCCTTTGGCAGCCATCAGAAGCTCTTTGGCTTTGACCCCGATATGGGATCTCTGCAGGAGTGCCAAGTATAAAACACAGGCCACCCAAACTACACGGGTACATAAACGTCAAAGGCACTTGCTGGAGAAGCAGTTTGTGAGTTGGGAAAAGTCAACGTTTCCTTTAGTGCTAGAAAGAGGGAAGGCGGAGGGAGGTGGTCCCTGGTGATTATGCTAATTGAGGATCAAAAAGCTGCATTCTGGGTAGGGCTAAATAACACTGACAGATTCTTTGGTTCACAAGATAGGAATGAGTCTGCAGTTGGGTCAAATAAAGAACCATAGTGGGGTCACTCAGAGTTCTGGTTCGATGTGGATCAGTTCCAGTTGGTCAGAACCAGGTATTGCAGCAGCGCATTCCAAGGTGATGTCTCACGAGCTGAGGCTAGAAGTGGAAGTTTTCCCTTTTCCAGGTTGAAGTGGAGATCTATCCTGCTCTAGTTGAAATCCAGGGAGATGGCAGAGCCCACACGAGAGCAATGCCTAGGGGTTTGTTGTTGTTGTTGTTGTTTTGCACTGAACAACTTGAGGGCTGGAGTTACCCTGGAGATAAGAACAGTTGTGGGTGGAGTAGGCTTGGGGAGGGGAAGATTAGAGGTCACCCCAGTTTAAGATGACTGTGAGACTCGTGAGTAGAAACAGCAGAGGCAGGAGTCAGGCTGGTATGTAAAGCTGCACCTGGAGATGTGGGTAGCATTGAGTGGCAGGAAGTGTGCATGTGGGCATCACTTAGGGAGCCAGAGACACAGGACCCCTGGGATCCCAACAGTATCTTCCTTCCTGCTCCTGTCTTCGTGTGTGTATGTATGTATGTACATGTGTTTGTGTGTGTGTGTGTGTGTATACTCAAATATATACGATTACTTGTATACATACATACATACACACACAAACACATGTACATACATACATATACACAAGGGGGATAATCAATGGTGTGTTAGTGAGGAGGTAGAGGTGATTCAGGGAGAAGAACCTCGTAAGTAGGCCCTGGTGCAGCCAGTATGGCAGCAGCCAGAGACACTGAGCTACACCTTGCCTAGAGGATGCAGGAGGAACAGCTGTCGAAGACCATGGTGAGTCCGAATGTGTGGAGCTGTGGGAGCATCATAAGGGCTTTGGCTTTAACCAGAAGTGGGGATTCTCCTCGCAGTCTCCTCAAATATTCTGTGTTGTCATTTTGGGATGTAAATTGATTAGTGATTTTTTAAAAAAAGACTCACTGTTTAATATAGTGTTTTGGAAACTAGATATTCATTAATAATTATTTTTGTGACACTTCTTTGAGCCAGCATTATAAGTTTTACATATACATTTTACTCTTATTTAAAATACAAACAACCTATAATTTGGGCCAGAGAGAGCTCAGCAGGTAAAGGCACCCTGCTGCTTATCTAGCTGACCTTATTTCTGTCCCTGACATGCTAGGGTTGGGAAGAACTGAACCAAAAGGTATGTTCTGACCCCCACATGTGCACCACAGTAACACAACCCCCCAAAATAAATAGGCAAAATTTAAAAAAAAAGAAAAATGTTACTCTTGGGGCTGGTGAGATGGCTCAGCAAGTAAAGGCTCTTGCTGCCAAAACTAATGAGCTGAGTTCAAGTCCCAGGACCCATGGTGGTAGGAGAGAAGCAACTTTCCCAAGATGTCTTCTCACCTCCATACATGCACACACACACACACACACACACACAGAGAGAGAGAGAGAGAGAGAGAGAGAGAGAGAAAATAAATACATGCAATTTAAAAAAAAAAGAAAAGGAAAAAACTCTAACTATTGACCAGGCTATAGACATTAGTGTGATTCCTTGTAATGTATTCAGACAAGCATTGGTCAAGTCCACCCACTTTTCTGTCCTTCCTCCCACCTCTTCCAAACTTTTTTTTCTTACAACATACTCTGCTTAATTTTTTAACTTATTAGGCAGTTCATAATACCCATTTTACAGATCAGTAAACAGAAGCCAAAAAAAACTGAGTAGCATTCGTTAGCATCAATAGCGCTAATGAAGTGGAAGGCTCGGAAGTAAACTGGAATTCCTTGGGCTGCTGCCTCCAGTGGCAGTTCCCTAATCTGGGTAGAGAGCAAAAATGAACAATGACAAAAGATTCCGAGTCTCCATAGCCTCCAGTGGCCAGTGCTAATGAATGGCGAGTTTTCCATTTGGAGCATGTATCAAAAATCACCCAGAGAATTGATGAATGATGACTGAGCTTATCCCGTTTAGAATGTCACAGACCTGGAGTGTAGCAGGATAATTTGTATTGGCAACAAGTTCCTGGCTGTGGTGGATCCCAGGGATGAGAACCAGCGGCTCGAGGGGTTTCCCTGACTTTTACCAGCTAATAGCCTCCACCTGCAATGTCCAGATCTTGCTAACGTCCAAAGGTTACTGCAGTACATTCCTCCTGGCCTTGTCATACCCTCTAGGTATGATGTTGCCAATGGCCATCAGGGACAGGTGATTGTCATGAATCCTAATAGAACCATCTTGGCAAAGATAATCTAAAATGCTCTTGAACCACTCCCTTTGGCAATCAAACTATTCAAATGATGGACCCCAAGGAACTGGAATGTCCCCAGGAATCTCCCAATGAGGGAAGTGAAAGGCTGAGGCCCCGGTGCCAGCCTCAGGAGGAACCTGTCTCCCAGGAAGAGATTTGCCACAATTCTGACAGCTCCTCAGATCACATTGCAAGGAGACTGTAGTCAGAAATGGGCAGGGCCAAGCCTTGATCAAGACTGCTTAGGTATGAATACCTCTTGCCCTCTGTTTAAACTTAAACCTGTGTTACACTGCTAAGATGGGGTTGAGGAACTTTAACCCTCCTCTTCCCACTGTGGCCACACTGAATGAATCTCCTTGCTCTGCTTTTCACTTAATTGTCTCTTTAATTGGTGTTACTGAGGACAGGCTGGCCTAAGACTACCTTGCCTCTTAGGGCTGCCCCTGCCCAAATGCTGACTCTAAAGAGTCAGGTAAAAGCCTGTTCAAGTATTCCAAGGAGCCATTTAAAAATAAGAACACAGCTCAAAAACACGCAGTTAGGTATAGGGTCTTGGAAAGAACTTGTGTTAAGAAAAAGGGCCCACTGCAGAGGCAGGAGTTTATGAGAAGCTGACCTCTGCTGAATATGTCCGTATATGTTCAAGTACCAAAGACACACACATGCAAATTGTTTCCCAGGGGGCTTTTGAGCCTAGGGCTAATATGGAATGTGGTTGATGTCTGCTTTAGAGAACTGAACTTTTCAAGGTTGGAGGGACTTGCTTGCCTAGACGTTGGCAGTGGAGGAAGGGCTGTTGCCAGCACCCTGGGAGCTAAACTATGACCCAGTGAATACTTACATATCCTTGGGCTTAATTTCTCCCAGTGTTAGAAACCTTCCATATAAATCTCTTGCCTTAGGCACATTTCAAAAGCCAGTTTAGAGATAATTATTGGTATTTTATTATATTAAGAAGAAAATTTAAGCTCTGGGTTGGATCCCCAGTACTGAAAACAATCAAATTTAGTGCTAGTATTCAAAAAATTAATGTTCTTTAAAAATCACCAGCAGTCAGGGATGGTGGCACACGCCTCTAATCCCAGTATTCTACGGACTTTTAAGGAACACAGTGAGTTCCATTCCAGCCTGGGCTACACAGTGAGTTCTAGGTCAACCTAGGCTACAGAAGGAGACTGCCGGGGGCGGGGGGGTGAGGGAGGGAGGGGGCAAACCAAAAGCCATCAGGGGTAAGGTGGACTTCAAAATATATTATTAATTTACATGCTTGCTTCACAAACAGGACGACAGCAGAAGGGAGAACGTTGAGTAGTTTTTTTAAAAAAGACTTTCTGAAATCCCATTTTCTTTTCTAGCTTGTTCTAAGACACGCAATAGGCAAATGTGGCCTTTTAAATAGATCGACTAACTCAACCAAAAGCTGAGAAAAGCAGAAAAAGACTCTGGGGCTAGGCTCTAGGGGGAAGTGACCAGGCTAGCAAACTGTGACAATATCCTTTCCCTTCCCCAAAGGGCCTAGATGAAAACTTGTAGAGAGCAAGATAGACACACGCAGACACACAGACAAAGACAAAGACACACAAACTTTAACCTGGGAGACATGAGATACTTCTTACAGGAGACTAAGACACATCGCGTTTGATTTAGGCCTTTGAAAGGAGTTTGTGCATAGAAACATATTCATCATTCCAGACAGAGAATACCCAGTACGGCTTCTGGGGAGGCATACATCGCCATGTTCTCCCACCCCGCCCCAACTGATGCTTTTTGCACACGCGGTAAATTTCCAAATACAAGCAAGCAAAGAAACAACACAAAAGGGCTTCCTGTGGACCAGAGGTACGAGGATTCCAGTAAGCCCCTCTTGGGTACGCTTTGGAAGACAAACGTATACAGAGCCGATCCCCGTTCTCAAGGAGGCACTGCCAGAAATTGAATCGGACCCTGAACACTCCCCACTTCAACGCCACCGAGGGGCAGAGGTGCGACCCAAGGAGTCACTGGCACGGACTGTCAGCGCTGGGTTCCGGATGCGCACTCAGACCTCTGGAAGGCTCCTACATAGCAGTACCACTAGACCCGGGTTTGTCCCGGCGTCGGAGGCGCGGCCGGACCCCGCCCACGCACCAAAGCGGCTGCGCCGCGTGGTCACCCCGTCTCCCACGTGACTGCCGTCACTGCCTCCGTGAAGCTCCGGCCGCCATCTTAATTCCTGGCGGGCCCGGGTCCTTCTCCCTCCTCCTCCCGGGCCCGGCAGCGGTGACGGGGTGCGCTTGGCCGCCCCGGCCCGTCCGGTCGGTGAAGCCCGTGGGATTCTGAGGGCGAGGAGAGGAGTCAGAGCTCACGGGGTCCGCGGCGAACACGCGAACCGGCGGGCCGCTTAGGTATTGGCACGGAGGGGGCGGGTCCCTGCGCTCCGCCCCGCCCCTCAGAGGCCAGCGCCGGGACCCGCGGCCCTTGCCCGTTTCCAGTATGGCTGCCCGCCGTGCCTGACCCGCGGCCTTTCTGTTCCGGCTCTTCGTAGGCGATGCCGATGTCGAGGCTGTGACTGACACTCTCGCTCCCACGCACGCACCGACCCGGACCCACGCCGGGAGCCCGAGCCCTGGGCCCACAACCGCTCTCTCCTCCCGCACCGCGGCCACAGCCCGGACCACGGCTCCCGCACCGGTGCCTTCGCCTCACGGAGAAGGGTCGCGCCGGACCTCGAGCTCGGCGGCCCCCGGCCGGCCAGGATGGGGAAGCGGGCGGGAGGAGGAGGAGCAGCCGCCGCCACCTCCACGTCCTCCGGGGCCGGGCTGGAGCCTGCGGCCGGCCGCGGCGGGGGTCCTCGGAGCGCGGTCGCCGGCCTCCTGGGAGCGCTGCACCTGGTGATGACCCTCGTGGTGGCTGCAGCTCGGGCCGAGAAGGAAGGTGGGTTGCCGGCGGCGGGCGGCGGGCGGCGGGCGGCGGACGGCGGGCTGCGGGCAGGAGAGGGAGGCCCGCGGCGAGCGCCGGCTCGAAGTTGCCGGATCGAGCCCCGTCCCGAGCCGGCGACTCGCGGTTCGGCGAGCTGCCGCGTCGGCCGCGCGCCGTGGCTTGGTCGCTGCTCCGCGATTCCTTCCCCTCGCCGTCCCCTGGTGTGTCCCTCGTCTGCTGTCAGTACCTATTTCAGAACTTCCCGAGCTGTCGTGGATTCCTGCCACTTGGCCCGCTATGTGAGGATGCGCCCCGCTTTTAGGCTTCTTGGTGGCTTCTGCTAGGTCGATCGCGGGACGCTTTTCTTGTTTTCCCTTTGTCGGGTTTTAATTTGGGCATGCGGACGGAGCTCACTTTAAAATGCGGTGATTAAAAAAAAAAGCGAGACTGGTGGAAAGACTTCAATACACGGATTATAAAATGTATTATTTGCTGGGACATCTCTTTGAAGAGGCTCTTGTTTCTTTAGTATTCTTCTTCAGTATTCCTTTGCGGTATGGAGGATTGTTTGCTTGCTATTAGCCCTAAATAGAATCTCATTTGCCTCTAGTAAGCTACTGGAAGCCGGTTTCCATTTCTGCTTTACTATCCTCACGTATTTCTGTGCCTTTCTCTTTGATGTGTGAGCCCTGAGAAACATGTCAAGTTCCCAGCTTGCACAACCCTTCACCTGTAATTCACAATTGAAGCCTCACTCCTGTTTTAAAAACTCCCCTAATATTGGAAGGCTGTAAAACTGGTACTTTGACAAGGTCAGAAATTACTTTGTAATCTTGAAGATCAAAACTGATTGGGGGGGGGGGGGGGTCTGGACTACCTGTTTCTGAACATGAGCCAGAGAAGGAGTGTGAGCAATCACAGAGCTTCATGAATTAATTCACAGTGAATGCTGCTGCTTTTTGTTTTGTTTTGTTTTTTTACGACTAAGAAAACTAGTTAGATTATTTTTCATTACACACCAGAGAAATTCTACAAGGAAATAATTTCTTGCCTTATAAATTTGAAGTTGTTTTCCTGTATGGTTATAAAGTCACTGTTATTGTCTGGCAGCTGCAAAGGTAAACCAGATTAGCCTTAAAGTGCAACTGTGTGCCAGTTTATTATTTATTTTCCTTAGAAACATTACATTCCCTCATTTAACTCTATAAACAGCGTCTGCCTGGTTAACACACAAGCAAGGATTTGGTAGAGGCAAGATTATTTTAAGCATAAAAACTGCTGCTTTAAGATTGTCAGGCCTGAGATTGTCATAGTTCTTATAATTTATGATCCCCTGTTAGTGTAGTGTCGTTATGGGTGACCACAGTACCCAACATTTGCACGTGTGTGAAGTAAACCCTTTATAGTTTGGTAATTGACTAGGCGTGTCTACTGTCTTCGCTGTGACCTAGAGGGACCCTTGCTCTGCTTTGCTGTTGACTGCCTTGGGTGGTGCAGGCAGGCGCACAGTAGGTGCCTAGCTAGGCGCTTTTGAGTCTCACAGACTGGGAACTGAAGCTGAAGCGGCGATTGAGGCTAAGTTCTCATTATTCTTCTAAAGCTTATTATTTTTCAATTGTCATTTTATACACTAACTTTGGGAGTACAGTTAAGTAAATTTATTGTTTGAGGACATTAAATATATTTGTGTATTTCCATTTGCATAATTTACAAGTGTCCTTGCACCTCTCTACTATTCATAAATATATGTAAGGGCAGAGCCTGTGGAAGAGCTACCAAGGTGTTAAGGTGAAAGGAAGTGATTGAATCAGCCACTGGGTCTGGCCGAATCAGACATCCTTTGTGGTTATGCTGTATTTGGGGGAAAAATTTGTATAGACCAAATGGTTATTTAAGATATTAGGAGTAATTATATTAATATAGATCATATGCTTTGGTCTGTCATAAATAGGCCTGGTTTTAATCAAATACTCCAAAAAAACCTCTCAATAAATGTTCTACTCTCAAAACATGCTTCTAGATCAAGTTCCAGTCATGTTTTTATTTTGAATAAGTCGGGGAACTGGAATTGATTTTCACCCAGGATTGTGACACAATGTCTTTGGTCTCTGATGTGGCACTAATATAACATTTGCCCCAGTGCTGTTGAGTTTTTATTTTTTGTTTTTGTTTTCAGGAAGTTTGGTCAGACTTATAATGACAGTTTATCTAAGTTTAGTTTATCTCTTTACTCCCCGGGAATCTTCTGTGTCAAGTAATATAGTGTGACGTTTCCAAGACGGGATCTACCAGCAAATTTAGTGGTATTTTGTACATTTGTATGTTTTTTTCCTGCATTGCAGTAGAATTTCCTAGAAAATCAAGACAAAGTAAAAGTCACCGTCTCCTAAAGGAAAGCTGCAGGCACAGCTGGGCGGCCGACTGCAGTTCTGTGCTGGAAGCACGTGACAACATGAGCCATTCCTTGTCTTTACATTCTTCTCTCAGGACTAGTATCTTAGCACACATCTTAACTGATCTGGAATGTGTGTTATCTCTGGTCCAGAGGAAAGGGACCTCTGATTGCACTTGAATGTTTGTAAAAACTTTGAGATAGTTGCCAGACATAAAGTCACTATAATTACTACAGATAACCTGGTTAATGTCACGAGTTTTCTTGAAGAGTAACATTTACATACTGAAAACAGAAAGTCTCTTTCTGTCTGTCTCTCTGTAATATAATAAATTACTAAAATATGCACAGTGAAGGTACATACATGTTATGTGACTTTTGATGGACTCTTGAACGATAAATTAGTTATTATGGTAAGCAAGCCTTCTTTTTTTAAGTTTTATTTTATGTGTGTGAATGTTTTGCCTGCCGGTAAGCATGCATGCTGTATGAATGCCTTGTGCTCAGTGATGGACAGAAGAAGGAAGAGGTCAGATCCTTTGGAGCTGGAGTTCTGGAGTTGGGAGATGCCTGATACCGGCCTTTAGACTTGAACCTGGTCCTCTGCAAGAGCAGAAAGTACTCTTTAACTGCCAAGCCCCCCCCCCCCACACACACACACATGCCCAGCTGATAAGTTTTTAAAGTATCTTACTCATTTCATTGTGAAGTAGATTTTGGAAGGTGTGGTGCCTTTTGACTTACTCTAAAGTTACCATTTACATACCTAGTAAATAAAGCTTGGGGCTGATTTTTGGACTGTTTCATTCAGTAACAGTTTGAGTCTGAAGGCCTCTGAGTGTTTCCATTAATTGGTAGTTAAAGGCAAGGCCAAGTCTATAGTTTTATTAAGATATTTATTTATTTATTTATTTACTGCCCATATGTGATGGTTTCTTGCATAAATTTTATTTTCAGCTGTATTTGTGTCATATACAGAAAATGGTATTTTCTATGCAAAGCATAAGAACCAAGTGCTTAGGACTTAAGGCCAGAAGAAGGGAGATAAAAGCCTGTTAGTGATTTGTCTGTCCTGGGCTCCTAGAATCGATTAGAGAGAGATGCACTTTCTAATGTAAAGTTATATTTTAAGGAGAATGAGGTGTTTTGCCCTCTGAGTACAATGGCTGCATTTAATTTAGAGCCCGTACAGAATGACCATTCTATGAATGAGCTTGCTTTGCTTTTTCTAAAAGCTGTTTAGTTGTCAGAAACATTGGAGTCCTATAGTGAGGAGTATGCCCTTTGTTTTCTGATAAGTGTCTTCCTTCTCTTTCCAGTATTTCTCTCTGTAAATTCTTACAATGAGTCCTGATAGGTACCTCTGAAGAGATGAGCTTTGGAAGCAGTTGTAAAATCATCTAATTTGTTACCCAGACTCTTGATAAAACACGTTGTTCTTGGAGGTGCAGTAAATATGTCTTTACTGGGTTCTCAGTATCTTAGAAATGCTCTCCCTTGTGACTTGAGATTTCTTTTTGGTTTGCCAAGCCAAGGGGTCTGAATTCTTCATTTTGTCTGTTGAGAGCGGCTTGGGCCTTATGTGAGGAGTGGACTTTGTATTTCTTGGTTGTCACTGTGTTCTAGCCAGCTGTCACTGCTCTGCATGTGCCAGTTGGATGGTGTCTGTCTGCATCTGTGTGTCTGGCCAGCAGCATACACTGAAGTCTGGGCAGGATTAGCTTCCATTGCCTCCCATTTCCCAGTTGTTATTAGTGCCTCGTTATTCCTTGGCTACATTGAACTCAGTCTTGACCCTTTATTGGTGGTGCCAATGCCTTGACTCCCTCCTTTGGTCAGCTCTTCCTACAACTTCATCGTTCAGCTCAGGGTGCCCAGGTACACAGCCTTCTGCCTCCCAACTTTTGTTGTTCGTATGCAGTCCTGTTCTCTTCAAGCATGAGTCTATTCATTCATTTTATATCAGCAGTCAATTTAGTGATTCCACAGCCTCCTTCACCTGGACTAGACTTTCTGTGAGGCATCTGCAGCACGAACATGGTTCTGGATGAAGATTTGCTTGAAATGATCCACCTTCCATTTTTTTTTAAAACTGATCACTTGGAGTTTAGAGTCAAAAATAGGTAAAAATGCTCAGGTGTAGTTGTCCTTAGGAAATGTGACAGTAGGATATTGGGTGACACCATTTTTCCTTTCCCATGTGTTACTTCCAATTATGACTAGAATGAGTTGCTATACTTATCTAAACCTTTACTCCTGAGGCCAGAGAGATAGCTCAGTGTTAAGAACACGTATGCTCTTGTGGACCCACATTAGGTTTCCAGCACCCACATGGGAGGCGCTCAGCTGCCTGTAACTGCTCCCCTGGGAGCTCTGTGCTCCTCTGCATTCATCAGCTCTGCCTTGACTCCAGGACTTTTAAGATGTTCAGATCCTCAAAATAGTGAGAGTGGCATTGCACTCAGGTAATGACTGGTAGATAGGCTAGAGTTCCATGCAAACCATTGTTTCCCTGAGCCAAAGCATGAGCCCAGTGGCATTCATGCCTGTAGGTGTCATGCTGAGTTCTCACTGGAGAAAGAGCAGGCATGTCAGTGCACTAGGTAGTTGGTTTTGTTACTATATTTTCTAAGACTAGGTTTCTCTCTGAAACTAGCTGTATAGACTGGCCTTCAACTAGAGTAGATTGCTTGCTTCTGCCTCCTGAGGGCTGGGATTAAAGCTAATTCCTTGAATTTCAGTAGTCATATTCTGTCAACTTGGGAAACACTAAAATGCTCATAGCTCATTCTGGATCATCAGAATTCTTAAAAAGAAAATAACCTATGAGTGGATCGTCCAGGGTATTGAACATTTGCTATTGGTAGCTACTGACTGTTGTATTTGATGAGTTAGAAGCCTGTTTTTGCTGCTTGAGTTAAGTAGCATTGCATTCTGCAAGTACTCCTTGGCTCTTTTGGTGTGACAGGCTGGTCTAGACCTGGGCATTACTCTTGGAAGTTGGTCCTAGATTAAAATGTACTAAAGAGAATCCAGAGGCCAAGAGTTGAATTTGCTGTGATGTTCGTTGTTTGACTTTGAGAGAGTCCTAACTGTGTTGCCCAGGCTGGCCTCCAACTCCTTATTCTCCTGCTTCAGCCTCCCGAGTGCTGGGATTGCAGGCAGGCAACACCATGCCCAGAGAGATTGTGCTTTGATAGAGAACGAAGTCTCTTAGACTTCAGTTTGAAGCCCAGGATTTCAGAAGAAGTTTGGTTCTAGTGCTTTGGTTTTTCTTATAAAGACTTTTGAGAAGCTTTGCTTTGCTTCATTCAGCTGATACAATGTGTGGGGCAAAGGTTTGAAAAATGTCTGAGGTCTAAGAGGACCCTTGACATGCACCGTCAGGATAAGAGTGTAAAACTGGCACTGTTTGTATGTTTTTGTTTTTGTTTTTGTTTTATGAAATCCCACAAAATTTACCATATTAATCATTTTAGGTGTGCAGTTCAGTTACATTAAATTTATTCACATGTTGTGCAGTAGGTCCCCAGAACTCTTTCATCAAGCATCATTGCAAACCCTTTGCCTATAAACAACTCCCATTTCTCTCCACTACTCCCCCATCCTGACCACGGTGTCTGAATTTGATGAGAGTTGCCTAATATATAAGAGGACTCCCACAGCACCCTCTTTTTGACTTGTGTTATTTTGTTTGGCATGTCTGTGAAGCTTATGTTGCAGCATGTGTTGGAATTTCCATTCTCTCCCTGTGTGGGCCAGGCCAGCCTCAGACTTGGGGCCTCCTTTTGAGGCCCTATAGTGCTGGGCCCCTAGGCAGGCAGTCACAGTTTCTTCTTTCTTTCCTCAGTACTAGGGATTGAAACCAGGGGCCATGGTGATGCTAGGAAAGTGCCCTGTCACTCAGCTGTACCCCGAGGACTTTTTAACTTTGACTTTGTCACAGTCTCCCTAGGTTGCCTAGGTCAGTCTAGGTGCTAGGCAGAGTGTGCTAGGCAGCTTAGCTAAGCCTTGAACTTGGAACCTTACTGTCTCAGCATCCCAAATGGAGTAGGTAAGAGTCTTAAGCATATGCCAACATGTGTGGCTTTTTTTTTTTTTAAGAGACAGGATCTTTATAGCCCAGGCTAGACTTGAATTCAACAATTTTCTTGCCTCAGCTTCCTGAGTGCAGGGATTATATTTGTCTTCAGCCATGTTCAGCCTGGTTTCTTTATTATTCAGTTTTCAGTGTATAGAATAATGGGTTTCATTATAACATTTTCATACACAGATGTCATGGTACCTTGTTACTATTTGCTCCTGCATAACCCTCCCTCTCCCTCCTTCCCATCTGCTTTTATGTTGCATGAAGGAATTTCAGTACCATGTATGTTGTTGCCAATATATTGCCCTCCAGCCTGGTGTTTTATTTATGTGCAGGTGTGTGTGTGTGTGTGTGTGTGTGTGTGTGTGTGTGTGTGTGTGTGTGTATGTATGTGGGCGTGTGTGTGTGTGTGTATGTGTGTGCATGTAGAAGTTAGATGACAACTTCAGGTGCTATCCTTAGGTCTCCCACCTTGATTTTTGTTTTGTTTTTTGCTTGTTTGTTTAAGACAGGGTCTCACTATGTAGCCCTGGCTGTCCTGGAACTCTCTCTGTAGAGCAGGCTGGTCTCAGACTCATAGAATTCTGCCTGCTTTTGACTCCTGAGTGGTGGGCGTGTGCACTTGTATGCCCCCTCCCCACCTTGTGCTTTGAGACAGGGCTTCTCATAAGTCCCACGGTTCTGGGTCTTGCTGATTAGATGAGGCCTGTCTCCACTGTTTGGGCCAGGGATTGCAAGTGTACACTGCCGAGCTGTTTACTCAGGGTAAGCAGTCATATTCAGGCCCTTGGTGCTCCTCTTTCCAGACACCAAGCTGTCTGTGGTTTCTTAACCTTCAAAGCCAGAGTAGCACTCCTTAATATGGACATACCTCCTGTTTCATCTGTCCATTCCTCCATGGACTCTTGGACTGCCTCTGCCTTTTGGGTTTATGAATCATGCCACGAGGATAGGTGTGTGCAGACATCTTCTAGAGCCTCCTTTCACTTCTCTAAGTGTTTCCCTGAAACAGGTTTCTGCATCATATGCTAGTTTTATTTTTAATTTTTTAGTGGATGCAATTTTTTTTGTAGTAGCCATACTATTTTACAAATATACCAAGTTACTAACTTCAGCACACCAGTGGTAACACCATTCATTCATTCATTCATTCATTCACTAATTCAGTTTTGAATAGTGACCACCCTAGAGAGTGTATGATGATAGGCCATTGTGATTTTTATTTTCCTGTCTCAGAATATTAGATCTGTTGGGCATCTTTTTATGTGCTTATTGTCCATTTGTATATGCTCTCTAGAAAGATGTCTAGTTGAGTCATTTGCCTAGGCTCTGATCAGGGGTTTTTGTTGTTATAGTTTTGTACATATTATGGGTATTACCTTTTATCTGACAAATGACGTGCAAATATGGTCTCTTTTTCTGCATGTCACCATTTCATTCTGTTAGTGCTTTCTTTGATGAGCAGACTTTTTGAGCAGGACATGGTGGTGTACACCAAGTAGGCAGGAAGATTACCGCAAGTCAAGACCAGCCTGGTCTACATAGTAAGTTCTAGGCCAACCAGGGCTACATAGTGAAACATTATCTAGCTGTCTCGAAAAACAGACAAACAAAAAACCCCACCGCCACCCAACAAAAACAAAAATGGGGAGAGAGTGAGAATGAGAAAGAGAAGAGAGGGAGATGGTCTGGGACTGGGGACCAGAGAGGAGAGCTGCCTGCGTGGGCTGTGCGCCCCATGTGCATGCAGGGCCAGGGGGTGCCTGCTCCCCTGGAGCTGCAGGTCCAGTTAGGAGCCACCTGGTGTGGAAGTGAGGAACTAAAACCTGGATCCTTTCTGAGAGAGCAGAAAGTACTCTGAACTGCTGCGTTATCTCTATAGCCTTGGCTGATAGGCTTTTTTTTTAAGATTATTTATTTATTATATGTGAGTACACTGTAGCTGTCTTCATCTTCAGACACTCCAAAAGAGGGCGTCAGATCTCATTGCGGATGGTTGTGAGCCACCATGTGGTTGCTGGGATTTGAACTCAGGACCTTTGGAAGAGCAGTCAGTGCTCTTAACTACTGAGCCATCTCTCCAGCCCAGTGGATGTTTTTGAAAACTAAATTTTCTATATAACTTTAATACTACATTTGTGTCAAAGAATACACTAGCTAAAAACTTTGTCTACAGTAAAGTTTGGGAGTTTGTGTGAGGTAACTTCACTGTAACTGACAAAGTGTGTGCAGTCTGTACTGAAGACATGGCAAGAGACTGACGGGTTTTCTTGGTTGAATAATGATGATAAAGGAAGCAATAGTTTTTTAGAGGGAGTTTGTTAAAGGCACAGAGGTGCTTTGCGTATCTCACCTGCATTTCTAGAGAGCTTAGAGATGCAGTTTGTCATTCCAAAATTGGTGGGGTGGGCGCGTTCAGGCAGCAGTGAGGTAAAGCTGGACCACTTTTTAGCTGCTGCTGTGGATCCAGGTTCCTCTGAAGTGCTGCTCTGGTTAGCAAGTGGAGTAGTGGTCAGCACCCAGCAGGCCAGGGTGTGCTCTAGACGCAGAGAGCTTCTTTCTGGGGGTGGAATAGTGGTCATGGTTGTGTTCTAGATCCAGGGAGCTACTTTGTCTGAGTGGTCGGTTAGCAGGGCCAGCAGGCAGCAGTGGCATGTTCTAGATGCAAGGAGTTACTTTTTGTTTAGTAGCTTTGGTTCCTGCTCAGGAGCTTTGCCTGGGCTGTTGTCTGAGCCTCTGAGAAGGTTACTGAGAATCGTGCCAAGAAGATACAGGCTGGGATTCAATCCAGTTTGATTGGAATCCTCTAGATTTTTATAAATAGAACATTTCTGAATATTGTCAGTTCTTTCCTGACTGCATCTGGATGAATTTATAGTTACAGAGTATTATGCGCTACTTGAGGATAGGGCATGTTATCACTAGTCCTAGCCATTTAAAGGGGTTCACCACACCCAGGCATGGTGGTGCATGCCTGTAGTCCTAGCACTAAGAGGGCTGAGGTAGGAAGTTCACATTGGAAGGCAGCCAGAGGTGACATAGTAGGACAGTTGGCCTCTGTGTGTGTGCAGGCATGTGTGCATGTGTCGAGTTCTGCACTGGTAGGTGTCAACTTTTGTTACTCTAACAAATGCTTGAGATAACAAGATTGTAGGTAGGAAAGGTTTATTTTGGCTCACACTATGGAGATGTTGGTCTGTGGCCCTTTAGACTCTGCTGTTAGGTTTGTGGCAAAGCATGCTGGGAGGCTGTGGCAGAGCAGAGTTGTTGAGCACGTGTCCAGGACACACCAAGAGCATAGGTTCCAGCTCCGCAGTTTTCTCCACTCTGGTAGCACCGGGAGACGCTGCCTCTGGTACTCAGATCTCTACAGCACACCTGGATCTAAGCTAGCTGCAGGAGAAGCCACAAAACAGTGACCATTCAAGGCGACCCAGAATGTAGAGACCGCGCTTCTGAACTGATGCTCTTGTTTTTCAGCGCTTTGGGGCTGTGTGTCAGTTGAACTTGCTTCCCTGGTACTCCTGTTTGGTAACTGTTCAGGTTTCCTGAGTCCTTTCTTGCTCTCCAGTGTGGCACTGTTTGCACTGCAGACCTCAGCACATTCAGTGCTCTCACGATGACAGCCTCCCTCTCTGCTTCATATTTGTTTAGCCTTGGTTGGAGTGTACCCATGGCGTAAGACCCAAGTACTGCTGGAGGGACTTGTGACAATTTACTCAAGATTCTAGCTTTCCAAAAGGAGAGGTGGTGTGATATGTGAGCTCTTTCCATGCTTACAGCTTATAGTTTGACTTTGGGAGTTGCATCTCCCTCATCTCTACCTCCCAGGGTCTGAACTCCCTCTGTAGACCAGGATCGCCTTGAATTTAGAGATCTGCCTGCCTCTGCCTCCCTAATGCTGGGATCAAAGGCATGCGCCACCACTGCCTGGCAGAGGGTTGTGGTTGCTGTTGTTGTTGTTTTTCTTTTTCTTTATTTTAAAAATAAAAAAATAAACAAAAATTTATATTAATTGTACAACTAAACACAAATCATCAAATAAAGTTTAGTAAGTGGTGAAAAATTGGTTTGCTTCCTTTTCATGAGAATCCCCACCCTATTGTATCTTCCTCTTTCTTTTTAAAAAATATTTGTTTTTATGTGTCTGAGTGTTTTACATGAATATATACCTCTAAACTACTTGTGTGCCTGGTTCTCACAGCAGCTAGACGAGGGCATCAGATTCCCTGGAACTGAAGTTACAGATGGTTGTGAGCCATGGGTTCTGGAACTAGTGCTCTTAACCTCTCTCCAACCCCTCTGTTTCCCACTTCAAAAGTGCATATTGCCAGATTGCCTATGAAGAAAACTATTGTTTCAACATACTGTATGAGGGCAGTCACTTCCACATATTGATTGTTAGCATTTTTTTTTTAAATCATTAAGTTACATTGTGATGAAACAGTTCCTGTAGTAAGACTGGGCACTTTGAAACATTTGATGACTATTTCTATTTGATTGTTTCTTTTGTTATTTTCCCCATTGACATTTGAATTTTAATTTAAATGAGTGCTTAATTAAAGACAATGTTTTTCCAAGCTTCTATTTGTTTTGGAATTATTTTTTTATTTTTCTATTATTTTTAATCTGTCAAATCTGCAACTCTTGTTTTTCTAGCTTTGTTGTTATTCCTCAAAAGCTGCACAAAGCCCTGTGTGTAACAATCGTATGCTCACTAGTATTTCATCTTCAGGCTTCTGTTTTATGATGCAGATCATAAAATGCTTGAGTGTGTGTGTGTGTGTGTGTGTGTGTGTGTGTGTGTGTGTGTGTATTATGCTATATGAAACTGACATTTTTGTAGGTACAAAGTGATTAAATAGCATAGCAGTTTCTCTACCTAATATTGATCTGATTTTCGTATGAATTATTACATTGACTAGAGTTTGAGAGCAATGTTACATGTAAGTAGTTTAAAAGTCACCTTGCTTTATTCTGGTCACCAAGGTAGAGACACCTTAGATGTCTCACTTCCAAGTATGATTGAAATATTTGATTAAAATTAGGTATCCTTGACACAGTGTTCTGAAATACTTTAGTCTTGAGCATTATCAGGAGCAGAGGTGACATTGTACCTGGTGAACTTGTTGGGGTACTTTGCCAGTGGTTCAGGCTGTGTGAGGGGCCGTGAGCAGCATTCTCCCAGCTGAGCTCCCTCAGGACTGTGGCCTCTAGAAAACTTCAGTCCTCTTCTTTCAGTTTGGGTGTTTTGTTTTGAGATTGAGTGAACTTCCCTAGAAGTGTGCCCCAGGCTGGGCTGCTGGTACAAGCAGCTGCTTCTCACACTTTCACCTGCTGGATGGCTTCTCTGTATAGTGTGGCTCTTTAAAAACTGCAACTTTTAAAACTGTGTTTTAAAATAGTTCAGACACTGCAGGGAGCTATCTTTAGTATTAGCGGCCACAACAAATGCCTGAAGAACAAACTCTAAGAACCAGGAGAAGCATTCTTGAAGGACATAATAGACTCAGTGAAAGACACTTGAGCGCAGTAGGAAACACAACTTAAGATCAGTTCTCTCTTATTTAACCTGATAACACTTAAAAGTATAAACAGAACTTTTTTTTTTAATTTTCTATATATTTTTTTCTAAGTTTTTTTTATTTACATTCCAAATGATTTCCCCTTTCCCGTTTCCTCCCTCCCTGAAAGTCCCATAAGCTCCCTTCCCTCCCCCTGTTCCCCATTCAACCCCCTCTTGCTTCTCTGTCCTGGCGTTCCCCTACATCCAGTCTTTCCAGGACCAGGGGTCTCTAAACAGAACTTTTTATGACATTGGGAAAGTTGATAAAGGTTACATGAATGTGGAAATGGTGGGTGGGTGCTGGAGCTGCAAGGGTGTGGTGAGCACTAGCAGGTATTGGGGCAGTCTGTTAAAACTCATGAGTGAGGGCCTTAGATCCATTAGTGGGTTACAGTTGAGTAGAGTAATGAACCAAAGTCTAGGTGGTTCATATAAGATGACTGCCAATCTGACAGAGGGTGTCCATATGACCAGCTCTAAGTAAATACCTTTGAACCCATTATCAGTTTCAATAGAAAATTTACCAGGTTATCGTCACACCTATAGTGGCTTAAAACAACAGAAATCATTCTCTCATGGTTCTTAAGGGCAGAAGTCTTAAATTTTAGAGCAAGGTGTTAGTAGGCTGTCTGACTTTAGTGGCTTACTCTGTGCCTCGAGCCTTCTGACTTGTAGAGACTTCTCATATTTCTTGACTCCTCTCTCTCTCTCTCTCTCTCTCTCACACACACACACACACACACACACACACACACACACACACACTGTTTTTGTGGTCTTTTGTTTTTCAAGACAGGGTGACTCTGTGTAGCCCTGGCTCTCCTGGAACTCACTCTGTAGGCCAGACTGGCCTGGAACTCCGAGAGCAGCCTGCTTCTGCCCCAAGTGCTGGGATTAAAGGTGTGTGCTACCACTGCCTGGCCTTCATAACTCCTTTTAAACATAAGCCCGTCTTCATCCTGTCTGGCCTCTTGCTTCTGTTCTTTTCTCTTTAGTTATCTGTCACCCCTTTTTAGACTGAGGAAGTTTGGCTTGATGACATCTTTTAATTTTTGTTGTGCGTTTGGAGATGATTTTTTTTTTTCTGTGAGGGGTGGTTAATATGAGTTACCAGCCTCGTAGTATCGTTGGCATTGTTTGACCAACATTTGTTTAGGAAGTTTGCTGTTTGGAGATACACTGTTTATGTCACTTCGGTGTTCATCTATAGAAATGCTGTTTTTATCTTCTTTTTTGGTATCTTATTTCTCTTTTCTCTACTTCCTTTTGCATGCCAGGTCTCAGCTAGGCAAGCCCTGCACCGCAGAGCTACAATCCCAGCCTCATTTCTCTACTTAAAAAATTAGGTTTTTGGTACAGAAGGCCGAGTCCAGGGTCTTGCATGTGCTCTTTTAACTTTCCACCTTGAGATGGTGTTTCAGTGAGTTCCCAGTTGACCTTCCACTTACTCAAACTGTGGTAGGACTTGAACTTGCTGTCTTCCTGCCTCTAGAGCCTCAGCCAGAGGCCACCATCTTCCTGAACTCATAGAACACATGTATGTTTGTCATACTGTGTTGCACACCTTAGTTCTAAATGAGCTATGGCTCTTGTATGTTTTCCTGTGTGCTGAGAGGCTTGCTTTAGGCTGAGTGCCGAGAGTGGGGAGGCCTACATTGGTAGGTGCTGTTATGGTATCTTTTATTCTCCTGATGTAATTGTCATCTCCGAGGCTTACTGCCTCCATCTGCTAACCTAGGTCTAGTCCTGGAAGTTTCTAGTCTCCATAGAATCTTATCTAGGCCTAGGATGTTTTCAGACTTATTGCTGAGTTCTTTCTGAACTCTGGCTGGTTGGTTCAACTCAGCTATTCTGGCTCAGACTCCTCCAAGCTGAATGATTTCAATCTGGCTTTTGCCTCTCCTGAATGGCTTTACTTGGCCTCAAACTAACTCTGGCAATCTGTATTAATCTTCTGACTCCTTCTCATTTTCTGTCTCCACCTGTGTCTAACTTGTTCTCTCTGCAACCTGTCTCTATACCACTGTCCCAGTAAAACTGCCTCCTCTCTTCTCTCTCTGCACTGCTCTCTTAAGTAGCTTCCCTTTCCTCTTCTTATGAGAGCTGGGCATATCCTCTCCTGTCAGATCTCTCTTTGATTTCTTACGTTGCCACTCAGTTAGACATCACTTTCAAACATGAGTGCTTCCTTCTACAAACTAACTTTACCTTCATTGTCTGTGATTAAAGGTGTGTGCTAAGGCTGAGCCACACCACAACTGGAAAGAGGTTTTTGTTTGTTTTAGTAAATAACACACTCTTGGGGTTCACAGTGCAATCAGATATCTTGCAACAACATCTTTATTCTTTGTAACTGTTGGAAGATGTAGGGAAGTGACTTGGAAATGTTTACACTCCATTGAGGTCTTGCTTGTTTTTGTTCACTCTGTGCTTGCTTGTTTCTGGTGATGCTGGCCTTGGATAGGCAGGCTCTGTCCCTTTGAGCTGCTTCCTTAGTTCCTTGAGGTCTGCTGCTGGGCGACTTAGGGTTTGGATTGTTCTCCAGAACTGAGGCACGACTTCTTGGTATACCCTCCAGTTTTCTGTGAGTCATAGGGTTTAGTTTTGGTTTTTCAGTTTCATGGGTTGGAATGGGTGGTGTTCCTGACTCGCATGAATGACAGACAAGGTGGCACTAGTCTTTTTGTTCAATTCCTTCTCCTGCCTCAGTTACCTCGGGTACATGTGTGATCAGCAGTTTGTCGAGTACCCAATGGAGACCCCCCTTTTAAAAAAAAATTGTTACTTTTTTACATTTATTTTTATTATTTTTAAGTGTGTGTGTGTGTGTGTGTGTGTACACATGGCTGCCCTCAGAAGCCAGAGGTGTCAATTCTCTTGGAGCTGGAGTTAGAGGTTGTTATGAGCCACCATGTGGGTGTAGAATCAAACTGTGGTCTTAACCACTGAGTCTTCTCTTTCCCCCATTCTTGAGCCGCCTCTGCCACAGCTCCCTTCCCTGGTATTTTTTCTTAGGAATCCTCACTACCTACTGTCTGTGTGTGCAGTCTCAGCTTTGCCTCAGCTTTGACTTGGAGAATTCACCGGGCTCTACTAGTTTATCCTGCCACACTGTGGCCAGCAATGCAACGTTGAACCCACTCTGCCTGCTGCTTCTTCCTTCCAGTTTCCATGGTATAGAGCCCACCCAGACAGGTCAGAGTAATCTCCCCATCTTTTTTTTTTTTAATTAATTTATTATATGTAAGTACATTGTAGCTGTCTTCAGACACCAGAAGAGGGCGTCAGATCTCTTTACAGATGGTTGTGAGCCACCATGTGGTTGCTGGGAATTGAACTCAGGACCTTCAGAAGAGCAGTCAGTGCTCTTAACCGCTGAGCCATCTCAAACCTCCCCATCTTAAAAGCAACTGAGTAGAACCCTGATTTCCACTGCACCCGTGGTTGCCCCTCCTCACATGACCTACCACATTCACAGGGTATGATGACTTGGCCCTGCTAGGGAAGCCTTGTGGACATCATCGTGTTCTTTACAGGTAGACGGTTTGTAGCGCCACTGTCCTCTGCCTCAGACATTTCCTTTATATAATAAAGAAGGATGATTTTATATAGACTTTTCATAATCTGCACGCATGAAACCATATTAGAAACAGCAAGATTGTAAGCCTGCTTTTTAGTATGTTGATTTTATATGGCTTTTCCTCTGTAAATAGATGTTAGGATTTCTCTGTGCAGCTTTCAATGTCCTGGAACTCACTCTGTAGACCAGTCTGGCCTCGAACTCAGAGATTCACCTGCTGCTGCCTCCCAAGTGCTGGGATCAAAGGCGTTCGCCACCACCCTTGGCTGTAGGTATTTATTTAACCAGGTGTAACTCTCATTTTTATGTTAAGATTTTCCTCAGGCCTTTTTTTTTGGGGGGGGGTGATTTTCTTAAGACAGGGTTTCTCTGTATAGCCCTGTCTGTCCTGGAACTTACTTTGTAGAACAGGCTAGCCTCGAACTCAGAAATCCGCCTACCTCTGCCTCCCAAAGGGCTGGGATTAAAGGCGTGCGCCACCACCGCCTGGCTTCCTCAGGCTTTTTTTGTGTTTGTTAATTTCTACAAAATTTTCAAGCTTATAAAAAAAGACTACCACACATACAGTTTCAGGAAATATGTCAGTTGGCTTTTTCGTCTTAGAAATCATATAAAGGCTGCTTCCGATTATCACACTGACTCATTTGTTGCTGTTGCTTGTTTATCAGACAGAGCAAGTGCTCACGAGCGTGCCTGTGCTCGGCTCCTCACAGGCCTTCAGCAGTGCCACGGGCCAGCGGCCACAGACTCTCTAGCAGGTGCTGGGATTGTAGGTCACACAGGCTTCTCTGCAAAGGCTCTGTACACTCTCTATGGACAGGATGATTTACGTGCAGTTCTGAACAATTAACTGCTTCCACCGCTGTCACTGTCACCTGTCACTCCGAATAGTTGCTGCTATTCTCTGGGCGCAGTATTTGACTTCTGTCTTCATATGTTCAAATCATGGCTGATAAAACTAAGGCAGGCGTCACTGTGCACAGGGAGTCAGTGATGTCAGCATTCTGTCCTCTTGTCTCTCCTTGTCAGCCGCTTTACAAACTTGACATGTCAGAGAGGCTTTGCGGGTCGGTGAACGGATGGGACTGTGCAGGTGTTGGTGCACCCGCTGCGGCTTTCCGTTCTTCTGCTTTGCTGCTCCTGCACGTCCAGGGTGGAAATGAGCTGTAGGCCCAGGAGGGCAGACTGTTGGAAACTGGTCAAAGTGCGTGATGATGCTTTGTCTTTGTGGCAGAATTCTGTCTAAGTTGTCATCCTCTCTGCTGGCCCTAGCCCTGGGACCCAGTTAGCTGAGTACCTGTCCTTTTATTTTACCTGGCTGGTTTCTATCTAAATTCCTTGTCTACTGAATAGGTGAGCCAAAGCTTCTCAGACGAGTGACTCTTACATGTTAGTTTTTCATTTACTAGCCATGCAGTTCCCTGAGTGGAAATCTGCAAATGTGGGCTCTCCTTGACTGACAATGGGCATGCCTGTGCTTCCTGTATTCCCGGGCACTTTGTATAGGTTGAGGAGTTTTAGTTTCTGGTAGCTTTTTACAGAGACATCCTGCCCCTTGTTCTGTCTTCTCTATACTCTTAACTTTGGCTTGCATCTCTGCTTACGTCTTTTTACCCCTTTTACTCAGTAACCTGCATAAAGTTATTGTATAATTCATCGGTACCTTTATTCTTCTTATTGAACAGGCATAGGCAGAGTGGAGCTAAGGATGGACCCAGCGAATCAGTACACATTGCTTTAAGGAGTTGTTTTATTTGAATAGTGTATGCTAACTTTTCATTCCATTCCCTTGCATAGTGTTCCAGTAGAAAAGCAAGTTTCCTAGTGTGTCCCCTGGAGGATGACTCTCGTGCTTTGCACTTCTAGCTTACAGCAGCACTTTCCTGGCAACATTTCAGTTCTGGCTATAGCTGCACTTGACAGTCATTCTCAGTCCGCAGGAGGAGAGGTGGACCACACCAGGATCTTGGATTGCAGAGGTGACTGACCTGGAGGCAGATGCCCCAATCCCTGCAGAGCTCCACCCCAGACAGGGTGTTTCCAAAGGTGCTGAGCAGAAGTTAGAGCAGTGATTAATGTGCATTATATGATAACATCTGGTAGCTCTGGGATGGATGAAGGGAAAACACGTGGTGCGTGCCAGCTACACTGGGGAGATTGTGAACTGGGAGATACACACATTAGGTTGTTTCCTGTGAGCAGACTGAAGGATGGAACAGTTCCCCAGGTGGGTGTGGAGATAGATTCTGACTCACTGCAGGACTGCACTGAGCCTCAGAGGCTGCCTATCAGAGGTGTGTCAGCCCAGAGATAAGCATTGAAGACTCAGAAGGCTTGAAAGGCTCTGTAATGAGGATCTGTAAAGGAAATGGTTTTGAAAACATAAGATAGGCATAAGTGTCTGCCTTAAGAGAAGGGGGAGGTAACAGGCTAGCAGAAGTCTACAAGGAAGAAGGTAGCTGGGGAGCAGGACCCCAACAAAGGCAGCCTGGCCTAGCTCCTGGAAGGACCTGGTGGTGGAACTGCAGTGTTTGTTTATCTAGGCACACACTGCCACTCCTCTCTTCAAGGACTGGCTCTAAGACAGTCCAAGTTCTGGGTGACTTCATGCCTTTGGAGTTGGAGATAAAGGCTTAACTTAGATATACCCAGGAGTTATACATTGTTCCTTAGTGAGCGAATTTATCAGCTAATTAACATAAATGTTGCCGAATCCTCTTGATTGTAATGGGAGGTTCCTTGGAAAGCTGGCTTGAGTGGAGAGCTGGAGATGGCTTGTAGTCCTTGATAACAGTAGCCTGGAAGCTTGCTACGGCTAGTATCTGTCTGCTCCACATGGGACAGGTGGAGGCCGTTGAGAGTCCCCCTTGCCTCCTGCACTTCCTGTAAGCCATCACTGCTTGTCGGTTTGTGAAGATTTCTGTTTGTATCTAAGCAGCTCCTCTCTCAGGGTGGAACTTAACTCTCAGAGGCCCCATTGCAGGGAGATAGGGAGCCTGCTATTTTATCTGTGGTACACATGGCCCATCGCAAGGGCTTGGTAGTTCTGCTTAACTAAAAGTGGGACTGTACTTAGGGACTGGCTCATGTCCTCTCATGTTCACCTCAGAAAGTTTCGCTGGTATCTTAAAGTCTTAATATACCAAATAGACTTGATATCAGAATGCCACTTGAATTTTTGATTGTTTTTTACATTTACTTCGTGTGTATACGGTACTTGTATGAGGGTCGGAGGACAACTCTGGGACTCTGTTCTTTCCACCGTGTGCGCTCTGCGGCTAGAACTCAGTAGTTAGGCTTAGCAGCAAGTGCTTTTGCCAGATCTATCATTCCACTGGGCCTTTTAAATATATTCTATATGATTAAATACAGATTTTGTGAGCTCCTGTTTAGTAGTTACATCTCATTTTTTGTCTTGATTTTTTCTTTTCTTTTTTTTTTTTAAAGACATGGTCTCAGGTAGCTCAGCGCTGCCTGTGTAGTCTGAGATGACTCTGAACTGCTGCCCCCTTTGCCTCTATCTCCTCAGTGCTGGGATTACAGATGTGTAACCCCATACCCTGTTTATTTGGTGCTGGGCCGGAATGGAGGGCCCCATGCATGCTAACTAGACAACACATACCAGCTGACTTGTCTCCACCCCTTTCGCGCCTCTTTATTCAGGCTCCAGCCAGGTTAGACTGGACACTGGTAAGTTTATTCATTAAGTTTAATTCAGTAGTGCCATGCCCTAAACTAGACCTGGAAACAGTCTTCCATATGATGGCTGAACAGGCTCTAGTCAGACACTTGGCTTACTGCTGGTTGCTGTGATGGGCCTGGAATTGTGGGCAGGACTAAGTCCATTGGGGACGTTGGGGAAGCCACACCTCAGGAGGAACATCTGCAGACACACTCAGTGTGAGTCAGTCTGTGTGCCTCCTATAAGGATTATTTTCTTATAAGTTCAGCGTTTATAAAAGCTTTTGGGATCCCCAAATAAACAGCTGACGTCTAAGCTGCCACTGCTCAGGAGGGTGACCCACCCGGGAGCCTAGGCAGTCAGACACTGTGTGTTACAGTGCGTCTTTGTCTGCGGACTCTTGGGTTCCTTTTTTTGCTTTCTGCCTCCTAGCTGAAAAGGACAAAACCAGAACAAACAAGAAAAGGTGGCCAGGAATCAGTGGTGGAGGACATGACAGGACGTGGGGAGGGCGCCAGGACTAGAGAGAGCAGCACCGAGCTCCAGACTGACTGGCTGTGACCAAGCAGGTCCCAGTCTGCCTTTGCTCACACTAACTGGGCGTAACTTTAAAGATCCTCCACTACCTACCTTTACCTTCTTCCCTCCCTACTGGCAACCCTCTTGAAAAGGTTTCCGATGCAATATTTTATTTAGCAGATAGACATTTTTACTATTAGTAATCTAAGTACTTATTTAAATACCTTCCATTTAATCTTACTATTTTTTAAAATGTGTGTTTGTGCACACGTGCACACGTATATGTATGTGTGCACGTGTCAGGGTCCACAGAGGCCAGAAGAGAGCCCTGGATCCTGGAACAGGACTTAGAGGCAGGCGTGAGCCCCTGGAAGGGCAGCAAGCACTCTGAACTGCACAGCCGTCTCCATACCTTTATCTTGATGTTCCCTCTTTTTGGCCTGGTCTGAAACTGAAATAAATGGAACCTTCTCAGAGAGCTGATTTCATGGCCACATATGAATAGGTTGAGCTCCCACAATATGTCATGATCCACTTACCTCTTCAGTGAACATTGTTCATACATCAGTGCTTTTTGAATATGCTGTTGGTCTTAGGTAGAATGTAAGGAAGACATACCGTCTTTAGCTTCCAATGTGTATATAACCTATATATCGATCAGCTTCTAATGGGGAGAATAGTCTGGTGAGGGTCTTAGGGCAGAATCAAGTTAACTCCGTTTTACTGAGGCCCAGACCCAGCTCCACAATGTCATCTGACTCAGTGGCCTTGCCCTGTCTCCTAAGTGTGCTGGTGTTCATTGCCCTTGGACTCTGGCTCTCACTGTATAAGTCAGAGTGATCTGGGACTCACCATCATCCTGCCTCAGTTTCCCTAATAGTGGGATTGCAGGTATGTCCCACCATTTCCAACTGTAAGTATGCCTTGTTTTGATTTAAGTAGTGGGCAGATCTGTGACCAGTCTGAGAAAAGCTTGGTCAGAGCAAGCATATGTCTTCCTGATAAATGATCACCTTACCCTTGTGTAGGAGACAGGCTCCTATCTCTTGTAGAGACTAAGCATACTTGGGAGATGGGCTTGCCTCAGACCTTGAGCGAGTGGTGTAGCACTCATGTCACACCTACCTGATCTGCTTGGTGGGCACCATGGAGTACTCACCTTGTGAGGTGTGTGTGAGCACTGAGTGACCATGAATAGGCCTGGCACGCAGCAGGAAGTGCTAGGTCAGGACTAGCCCTTGCTGTTGTTACGTATTCATAGTGTTTCAGTAGGAGGCGATTATGTAATGCCGGGCAAGTCACCTTGCAGTTATTTTCAACTGGACTAGACCAGTTTCTTGGTCTGAAGATATTCCATGTATTCAGTTGAGCAAACATTCATTGAGGACCAGTGTGCTAGATGTTGGGTTTGTCATCAGCACCCCAGCAGGGAAGGGATCCCCAACCTCTAAGATCTTGCATCTTCTTTGTGGTGTTCTTTGTCTTCCCAACGTGCATTCAAGATCAGGACATAAACTTCTATTTGAAAAGCAGGAGAAATTCCAAAAATCAGGGGAGCCACCACCTACCTATATTCCATGTGTTTTTGTGTTTTGCCTGCATGTAGTCTGTAAAGGTGTCATCCCCTGGAACTGAAATAACAGAAAGTTGTGAGCCACCATGTGGTTACTGGGAACTGAACCTAGGTCCTCTGGAAGAGCAGCCAGTTTTCAATAGCTGAGCCATTGCTTGCTCCAGATCTCCCCCCCACCCAAGAAGACATCTAGCATAGATTAAAGTACACTGTCCCTCCTCAGATGTGGCTATTACTACTCTAGAAAGATTCTGTTTGAGTTGGATGTGGGACCCCTTGCTGGTTTATTATTGCTGAATTATGTTGTGGTGAAAATAGTCAATTTGCTTTGTAAGATTAACATGTTTTATGGATGTGTTGTCTGCTTCATAACAGTGAAAAATATATTTATCTGTATCAGATAGTGATAGCAAAGAAATAAATTTGGTAACTTTACATTTAAACTTTTTAATTTTTAGAGCAGGGTGTGGTAGTATTGCCTATGTTCCTAGTGTTTCAGAGACTAAAACAAGATTGTACATTCCTTTGCACATTAGACTACACAGTAAGATTTATTCTCTTCTTGCCGTGGTAGAGGCTGACCTTGAACTGTTGTCCTCTCCCCTCCAGGTTGGAATGACAGGTGTGGACCTACAGGAGCAGTCTTTTTTTTTTTTAATTAAGAAAAATTTGTATCTGTATGCATGCATGTGGGCTTGTGCCCATTTGAGTGTAGGTAATCCTGGAAGCCAGATGAGGATGTTCAAATCCTCTGGAACTGGAGTTAAGGCTGACATGGATGTTGGCAACAGAACTCAGGTCTTCTACAAGAGCAGTATATACACTTAACTGCTGCTCTTAGCGGCCAAGCCATCTCTCCGGCCCCTGCTGTTCTTGGTCAGAGTCTTCCTTTCGACTGGGTTTTCTTTCTCTCAGGGCCTGCTCTTCTCCTAAGTTGTTTTTGCGTGGCCCTTCTTTCTGTACTCATTAAAATTTTAAGATCTGGCTACAAGAACCACACAATGGAGGTCCTGGGATTCTGCCATTGACTCCTAACTCAACTCAGAATTACACTTAGATCATTTATTCATGAGCAGGCAGAGGAAAGAAAGAAAACGTGGCAGCTTTTTAGGCTAGCCTAGGCATAAGCTAGTTTTTATACACTGGAGAATTTCTTCCTATGACTTAGAAGCAGTTTTAAATAATCTACACTGTTTGGGAGGTAGTGGAGTTGTGCCAATCTTTCTTGGTTTTGTTTGTTTTTTATTTTTTTTAAGACATTCTCTTGACTGTCTTGGCACTCACTATGTAGACCAGGCTGCCCTCACACTCACTATGTAGACCAGATCTGCCTGCCTGGGCTTCCTGTGTGCTAGGATTAAAGTGTGTGTTACCACGCCCGCCTTAAGTTGTGCCAGTCTTGTCCCGGCATTCCCATTGTCCACTATGTGCTCAGCAGAGGATTCTGGGAATGTCCCTAACAGGATGTACTTTGTAGGTCATGTCTCTCTCATGTGTCCCAGCTCCCTCATGGATGAGGACCCAGGTCTGACCAAGAGCTAGGGTTTTCCCCCGTTTTCTTGGATAGTAGTTAATAGTTAAATGTAAATTTACTATCAGTTAACCACCCCAAACCCTAAACTGAAAATTCAGAATGCTCCTTTTAATCTTTTTGAGGGCTTACATGCTGCCACAAGTGGAAAACTTTATACCTAACTTCATCTGAGAGGTCCCAGGCAAATCCAGGTACATTGCTGGGGTGTGGCTCAGAGATGGAGCACGTGACTCATTTATGTGAGAGCTGGGGCTCAGTACTGTAAACCACGCGCACCACATGCATGCACACTCAGAGTACTTTCTGAGATGTCCTTCAGGCCATGTGTATTCGTATATATAAAACATAATTTTTTTTTTTTTGTTTATACTTGGGTCCCATCCCTAAAAGCATTCCAGAATCTGGGAAAAAAAAAATCTGAAATCTAAAACATTCCTGTTTGTAAATGTTTGCAGTATGTGACACTCAGTTTATACTTGGTAGTTTATTCCTACCTTAGGAACTTCTACCCTTCTTCCCAGTGAATTAAGCTAGTATATACTCATTACCCAGCAGCTGCACAGAGAGCACATAGGTGCTGCTAGACACTTGTTTTCGTGTTAATGTCTCCTGTTTTGATGTGAAGGTGACAGTAAGGAAAAGACTGCAGTGGAATTGACTGAGAAGGACGTGTGTCTGATGGATATTAAAGAGCTTAATGGTAAAAGTGGAGCTGTTCTTAGCTGCATGGGGTTCTTGTTTTCCTCAGTAACATTTGACTATTTTAAGGAAATCATGGAAAATCTTGAGTCCCCTGAGGCTTCCAGCACGGCCACTGAGTTTGCTCCACACAACTGGTATGTGACTCTGGACCTAGCTTCAGAAATGGGAAATGACTTGAGCAATAATTGCAAGGAAGTAGAGGTCAGAGGTCAGCATTGAGTAAACTCAGCGTAAGAGTAGACTGCTGTAGCAGTTTCCCACATTCCTTACCAGTGTTTTGGGCACTGAGGCTCTTTTGATTGAGAAAGGAAAAGAGGCCTTTGACTGGCAGCTGGGAGATGGGGATGTGCGGTGGAGGTGCAGGGAGGCTGCCGTCTATAGAGAGACCTCCAGGGGTGAACTCTGCATTTGCAGGTTTCTTAGAAGTAGATTGGACTATCAGAATATTCCTATACCCAGGCTACTTTACCTGAGCCTGTGGGGAGAGAAATGGATTTGGGGGAAACATTCTAATTTAAAAAAAATGTTTTATTCTTTCAGATATTAATTCAATCCTATGCAAATATTTTGAACTTTAAGAGTAATGTACCACATGTACTTGCATAGAGCTAGAACTTGTAAGAATGTGTGACATAGTATTAGTATTACCTGTTATTTATTCATTTCTACTGTAGTCCCAGCTGGCCCGGAATTTATGATCCTCCTGCCTCAACCTCATAGATTCTGGGGTTAGAGGTATGTACCACCAATCACTCCTAATTCATTTTCTGATTCCAAACTAATATTCTAGTAATTACAGTTTCGTTGTGTTTCCTTTCCTTTCTTCCTTCCTCTTTTCTTCGTGTGTGCGTGCGTGCGTGCGCGTGCGCACACGTATTAGAACTCTGGTTTCCATACTTTCACTCATGCTCTCCCACCAAGCTTGGCCTCCAGCCCTTCAGAAATGTAAAGCTGACTAGTTACTGGGATCTTAGGGTAGAAAAGCCATTGAAATACATACAGCACATAAGAGATTGTGACCAGACAAGAGGGGCAGCTGTGTCTGTCTGCAGAGTGTGAAGGCTGTGGCAGGGGGTGGTAAGAGCTGCCTTCTGAGGGACCTTAGCACATCATTTCATGCATGAGGCCCTCTTCTAGGGGAAACAATAGTATGGTGACTGAATTTTATGGATTGCATCCCCCCAAAACTCCCTCCACTCCCTCCACTTAGTTGTTTCATAGGAATACTTTTTGTGCAGTAAGCTTCACCAGTTTTAACCTTTCTCGGATTAATTTTACAAACATGCAGCAGTGGAAACAGGACCTTTCATTGTCTTGAAAGTTCAAGGACTACTTCTTCACAGTTAGTATCTCCCTTCCTCAGTGGGCCAGGCAGTTACTTGTCTGCTTTCTATCTCTGAACTTGTTGTCTTGTCTAGACTTTCAGATTAATAGATCATTTTGTATGGCGTCCAAGAGGTTTGACTTGGTTCACATAGCATAAGCTTTCGGTATACTTGTGCTGTGTGTGTGTGGTGAGTTGGTTTATTGCTGAGTGGAGAGATCCCTCTGTATGATAACGGCATGTTCCTTACCTGCTGGTGAACTTAGCTTTGCTTTTTTCCCCCCTTTGGAGCCATTATGTTTAAATTTTGTATGAATGTCCAAAAAGCCTTTTTGTAAGGCATTTTTTCTTTCTTGAAAGCACCTAGAATAGATTGATGTGTCTGATTAGGTGGTAATGTTTAATTTTAATAAACTGCCCAACCGTCCTCAGCCATGTGAGAGTTCCAGCTCCTTGTGTAGGAGGACATCTTTGTCCACATTCGGCACTAGTCATTTTGTAGGTGTGTGGTGCTGTGTCCTGTTACTGTCATTTGCATTTGTGAAGTGGCTGATGGTAGGCAAGGGCCATCTTCTCCTGCTTTCTTTGACCAGTTATAGAACTCCTTTTGTTTTCAGTCATCTCTTCCCAATTTTTATTCAGCTGTCTTATTAATTTTTGAAAGTTCTTTATATCGTGGATGTGAATGTTTCATTAGATATATAGTTTATACCTTTTCTACTATATAGTTGGTGTTTTCATTTTTGTCTTTATTTTTAAAAAATGGAGATGGGGCTAGAGAGATGGCTCAGTGGTTAAAAGCACTGTCTGCTCTCCCAGAGGACTGGGGTTCACGAATCTTAGTACCCACGTGGTGGGCTACATCTCTTTATAACTCCAGTTTCAGAGAGTCTAATGCCCTCATCTGGCCTCTGCAGGCACCATACACTCACATGGTGCATTGATATACCTGTGAGCAAAACACCCATACACATAAAATACTAATTAATAAATAATTAATTGTTGGTTGTTGGATTTTGAGATATAGTATCACTTTGGGTCTCACACTCTCAGTCTTGTCCTTGTGACTACAGGCACACATCACACACCTAGCCATAAGCAATGGCTTTTGAGAAAAAATTTTTTAAATTTTAATGAAGTCCAAATTAAATTTTTTTCATTTTTGATTCTGTACTTTTTGTGTCCTGTAATTTTTTTACCCCTGACCCAAAGTTAAAGATTTACAAAGGTTTGTATGCTTGTATAGAATACACAGGCTAGGAGTAACTGTTGTTACTGAGGTCTGAAATGCACTCTGAGCTAATCCAGTGTTCAGTGGATGTCAGTAGTCATTATTTATTTGCATATACCTATTCAACTGTTTTAGCACAATTAATGGAGACTGTCTCCCATCAAATTCCTGTGGTGCCCTTTTTGAAAATATATCAACCATATGTGCACAGGTCAGTGCTTTAGATTGTCAGCTCTATTCTTTTCGGGTGGAGGTCAAACATATATGTAGGCAAGTATTCTCCCACGGGCCATCCTCAGCCCTCAGCCACTCTTGTCCTTTGGTTGTTGTAGCTCTTCTTTTGTTTTGTTTATTGAGCCAGGAAAGTTATATGGCCTTGAACTCTTGTTCCTTCTGCCTCTGCTTCCTGATTGCTGACTAGGATTGCAGGTGTGAACCACCCTACCTGGCTGCTTTTCTACTTTCTCTGAATTTTTAATTCCAATGTACCTGGATTTTAAACCTATGAAATTAAAGTTTATAATTGACTCACATCACTGAAGTAGCCCGCCCCCCTATCATCTGAGCTAGCTGGTGCTTCCTGTTTATAGCTAGGAGTAAACACCAAAAATGGTACTCCAAGCTTGTACAGCAACCAGGGCAAACTAGAGGGGAGTGATGTTTCGTGGTGCCTGCAGGTAGGGGGGACAATAGAGTGATGTTTGTATGCTCACAGAGCAAAAGAGACGATGAAATTTATAGGAACAGTCTCACCTGCTGTTCAGAGTAGAAGGAAGTACTTGGATTTAGCCCAACTTTTGGTTTGGGGGTCTTAGATTTTATTTGAAACTACTGGATTTAGAACCTGCCCAAACCCAGTAGTTTCTTTTTTTCTCTTTGTAAAATCTCTCACATCTGACTATCTGGTTTTATTTTAAGATTCTATTGAACAATTCTTCTAACTTAAGATTTATCAGAGATAAGCTATTAAAGACTGACAATGAGTAAAACTATCGAGCCATGTGTTTAGAAAGTTTGTTTGCAGTATTGAAAGGTTAGTTTATCTATGCACTAAAGAAATATATTCTTTAAATCTCTTTTTCTAATTATAGTACACTCTCAATTTAATTAAGCCTACATGATAAACCTAAATGAGGCCCATGTTTCTCTCACTGCTTGGAGTCAGAAACTCCACTTAAAGCCTTACTTTATAAACGTCTGCTTGTGCTTAGCGCAAGCCTTTGCTGTCAGCGGCGCCCGTAGCTTGTTCTGCCCTCTGCTTCTCTTCTGGGGCTTTCTTTTGAACTTTAAAGAATGCAGTTCTTATGACTCTTAAAACATGATTGGTGGTTTCTGAAGGAAATGAGAGCTTATTGGGTGTATGGTCTCATTTGTCCCTGTCTGGAAGATCTGAGTCATGAGCTCATTTAGGTACATCAAAATGAAGCCTTACCTCCTTGGTTCTTTATTAAAACTTTGTTTTTAGGTTTTTGGGTTAGTTTTTTTTTGTTGTTGTTGTTTTGTTGTTTTGTTTTGTTTTGCAAGACAAGGTTTCTCTGTATAGCCTTAGCTGTCCTGGAACTTGCTCTGTAGACCAGGTGACCTCAAACTCAGAACTCGAAGATCTGCCTGCCTCTGCCTCTGCCTCTGCCCCTGCCCCTGCCCCTGCCCCTGCCTCTGCCCCTGCCCCTGCCCCTCTCTGCCCCTGCCCCTCTCTGCCCCACTCCTCTCTTCCCCTGCCCCTCTCTGCCCCTGCCCCTGCCCCTCTCTGCCCCGCCCCTCTCTGCCCCTGCCCCTCTCTGCCCCGGCCCCTCTCTGCCTCTACCTCCTCATGAGTGTTGGGATAAAAGGTGTACGCTACCAACTGCCCTAGCACAGTTTTAGTTTTTGATTGCTGAGCAGCTTTTATTCCTCACTGGTATGTCTATAGTATTATAACTATAAATAAGTTTTATAAGGAAACTTACCTCTTACCAGTAAGAAACTCACTCTTGGGCAGGCAAAGAGGAGTGCATGTGCTGTAAATACTCGGCTATAGCATCAGCACGCCTTGTACCATTCCGCTTCTAAACTCAACTTGGAGGTGCCTTTACCTTAAACCAAAAATAAGAAAAATTCCTCTTAAGTAGTGACAGTAACTGCTTTTGCATTCTCTTCCCCCCCCCCAAAGGAAATAGCCTCTAAATGGACCTACTCTAGTAGGTGCAGTAGTGGGAAAAATGAAGGGTCATGATGATGGTAGCCACTTGGGCAGATGATTGGGACTATAGAAATGTGGAAAGGAGAGGAAAGGTGGGTGAGTTTGTGAAATGCAATATTGCTATTCTCAGACTTGACTAATATTTTAATGGAAGCATGATACACATTTGGAACACATTTTAGGTATATGGCTTTTGAATTATATGTGAAAATATTGGTAAGCACTCTTTAGTAAAATTTTATTTTTTAAGATTTATTTGTTCTTATTTTATGTGGATGGGTATTTTTATGTATGGATGTTTTGTTTGCATGTATGTTTGTGTTACATATGCATTCAGAGCCTGCAGAGACCAGAACGAACTGGTGTCATAGTTGTGTATCACCGTGTGGGTACTGGGAACTGAACCTGGGTCCTCTGGGAAAGCGGTCAGTGCTCCGGACCACTGAGACACCTCCAGCTTTCCGAGTAAAAATTAATAGGGTATCCAGCTTTGACATAATTTTTCATTGGAAAATACATTAGTAAAGTAACTACCTTTATCAGTGGTTATTGTCTTGAAAAGTACATGGATATGTGTGTGTTTTCTTTTGTGTCCTTGTGTTGAAAGTTTGAATATTCCACAAGCAAATAACTTAGTGACTGAGGGTGGACGCCACCATTATCATATAGCACACTTCTGGCTTTCTGAAGGGGCAAGTACTTCCAAAGAGTAAACCAACTGGACATGTGGGCATTATGTATTGGGAGAAAATGCTCCCTCTAGTTGATCTAAGACAGTTACTTGGAATCTCCCTAAACCTTTTGCATAAAAACAACCACAGGAATCCTGTATAGAATATGGGGAAGGATATTGACTTTGTAAAACCAGATATGTCAAAATAAAATTAATAAAGGCCATTTAAGTGTGTGGTTTGAGCTGGCACTTGTGAACACTGGAGCTGTTCCCCAGTGAGGTTAAGGAAGTGAGCATCTGCTCTAGTCTCTGGGATCTTTTGGCAGTGTCTTGGCTTTCTCTCCTTGTGCTTACTTAGTATATTCTAATTTTGTAAATTAACATAGTAATTATGTGATTCATCTGTCAAATTGTATGTGTTGATCATTGTTTTTCTTACTGCTGCACTGTATTGTGTTATGAGATAGTTATCACACAATTGTTAGCCATTTGCCCAGGGGCAGAAGTGTGGTTGTCGCCTGTAAACATTCATATAGAAGTCACTCTGTCTGTCTTGTAGCAGTCCCTAGGAATGGCATGTGTAGGGATAGATGTAGACTTAACCGTTTTCCAGAGTGGCTGCGCCAGTGTCCACTCGTTTACCCAGTCCCCCTCAGTCAGATGTCTGTAAAGTGCCTCGCTTGGCAGATGGGTAAGCTCATTTGTAAGCTCAGTTGACTGACTAGTTCAGTCAACTAAACTAGTGTGGCCTTTCCTCTAGTGACTGGGGATCTTTGTCGTTAGCTTTTGAGAGTGTCATGTAGTCCAACTCTTGGACAGTCCCACCTGGGCTCCAGGTACTGCGATGACAGACGGGCGGCTGCCCCCAGCCTGACCAACAAAGGTAAGCCATCTTGTCAGTGCTTACTCTGGTACATTCGTTCACACTGCCTCACCCAAGTGCTGATCAAATCCCTTCTATGTCTTCATTTTGAGTTTTCTTATCTAGTTGAAAGCTTTATTTACATATTCTAGAAACATTTGTATCCAATCTAAATATATCTCAATTTTGTTTTGCAAATACCATTTCTAGTCTATGGCTTGTATTTTTGCTATAGTTTTTAGAAGAGTAAAGCTTTTTTTTTTTTTTTAGCTTTAATCATATTTGACTATTTTCTGTCAGTTTATGGTTGTGCGGGCTTATGCTCATGCATTAAAGCTGCACACCTCAGGCTTACCAACATTTCCTCCTAGGCTGATTTCTAGTTTTAGAATTTTAGTTCTCACATTAAGCTTTAGTGTTGAAGTTGATGTTTGTAAGTACTGAGTTCTGGAAATTTTCTTGTCTGTATGGCTATCCATCTTAGTACAGTTTATTGAAAAGATTATTCCCCTATTGAATTGCTATAACATCTTCATCAAAAACCACGTGACCTCATGAGGTGGGGTTTGCCTTCTGAAGTCTGTGTCATCTGTTGTTTATGTCAGTGTGACAATTGGTCACAGTGACTATGGCTTTAAGAAGTCATGAGAAGAGTTAAGACACCCACCCTTTTCCTTTTTCAAAATTCTTTTAGGTTCTTTACTTTCCCACAAGATAGAATCATCTTTTAGATTCCTTTCCCCCCAAAAGCCTGTTAAGACTTTGAAAATAAATTTTATGTTATTTATTATGTATGTGTATATGGTAGAGTGCACGTGGCTCCCGCGTGGAGGTCGGAGGACATCTTGTGGACAGTCCACTTCAGACATCTTACTGGTTCCCAAAGCTCTGAAGTCAGTGCTCTTCGAGTTTACATACTGGCAACTGCATTTGCATATGTGATTGCACAGCTGTGGCAGTGATCCCAGCTTTTCTTTTGTCTTTGGATAAATCAGTGATTCGGAAAAGGAGTTGAGGATTTTATTTTCTTCTGGTTTCTAGTAGAGTTCATTTAGATTTTTTTTCCTTTGAGAGAGAGGCTGGAGAGACAGCTCAACAGTTACAAGTACTGTTGTTCTTTCAGAGGACCCGGGTTTGGTTCCCAGCATCCTATGATGGTTCCCAAGCATCTGTAATTCTAGGTCCAGGAAGCTGATGCCTCCTTCTGATCTCGAAGGAGACAAGGCATGCACATAGTACACATACATAGACACACACACACAGGCAAAACGCTTAAGACACAGGAAATACAAAATTTGAAATTAAAAAAAAATTGGGAAAAATTCATCATTAGTCAAAGTAGGCCTGGAGGAAGTTTTTTGTTTTGTGGACTGGAGAGATGGCTCAGTGGTTAAGAGCACTGACTGCTGTTCCAGAGGTCCTGAATTCAATTCCCAGCAACCACATGGTGGTTTACAGCCATCTGTAATAAGATCTGCTGCCCTCTTCTGGTGTGTCTGAAGACAGCTGAAGTGTACTCACATAACTAAATCTTAATAAATAAATAAATAAATCTTTAAAAAAGTTTTTTGTTTTTATGAGAAGGTTTTTAACTAAAATAATTGTATTTGGTATATATGGGACTATTCTGAATAACCCTTTTTTCCTGAGTAACCTTTGGCACTTTGAGTCTTTGAAGGAATTTGCCCATATTGTAATCTGAGTTACTGACCAACCGTATGAACAGAGTTATCGACATTGCTGACTGCTCGGCCTTGTTATGACTGTGGAGCATAGCTGACCCCGCACCCCTTCCTTGATGTGTGTCTTTTCGTCTCCACTGTCCAGTCTACCGGAAGCTTACCCATTTTATCACTCTTTCCAAACCCAAAACCATTTGTAACATTTGCTTTTTCTGTTTTCTGCTGTTGACTTTCTTTTTGTGGTGCTGAACATTGAACAGTCTCAGAGTTATGGTAGGCATCTGCTGGCCTGCAGCCTCAGCCCAATTGTTATTTATATTATTTCTTCTATTTTGTGTGTAAGCTACTCTTCATTTCTAGTTCTTCAGTCATTTGGGGAAGGGGTTGTAGGGAAAACATATAAGATATGAATTATCTCATGTTGAGAATGTAATTTTACACATTGTATCCTGTTGATTTATATAACATAGATATTACAGCTATAGAAAACATGTCTGTTTATTATTAGACATTATATAATACACAATACAAACACCCTCTAGTAGCTAAATTGACATAAGCAGACCACTTAACTGACACTTTCTGGGGTTTTTGTTGTTTTTTGAGACAGGGTCTCTTATGAATTCATTGAGACCAGGCTGGCCTCAAACTCAAAGAGCTCCTCCGGCCTCCTCTACCTCCCCACGTGCAGGGTTAGAGGCATGTGCCGTCAGGTCTGGTTCTAACTGACAGTTGTTGTTGCTGTTGTTGTTGTTGTTGTTTTTGTTTTTGGAGACAGGGTTTCTCTGTGTAGCCCTGTCTGTCCTGGAACTCACTCTGTAGACCAGGCTGGCCTTGAACTCAGAAATCCACCTGCCTCTGCCTCCCAAGTGCTGGGATTAAAGGCCTGCGCCACCACTCCCCGGCTTAACTGACATTTTTAAGATAGCTGTAACACCACTGTTCTTATAGATATGTATTATTTTTAACTTATTGATTCTTTGTGAATTTCACTTCATGCACCCCAATCCCACTCATCTCCCTGTCCCTCCCTATCCACCTTCCGCCCTTGCAACTTCCTCTTGCAAAAGAAATAAAAATAAAGATAAAAGCAAAACAGAATATCTTGTGGAAGCTGTGGCGTGTCAGGGTGGCACACACTTCTTTATTTGCAGAAGTTCAGTGCAATGGTCACTCACTGGTGTGGTCCGAGGCATCTGGCTTCCTCTACACCATCAATACTGGCTCTTCACTGGGACTCCTCCTAGATCTCCTGTTGTTGCCCTGTGTCATGGAGGTCCTGCAGCTTTGGATCTGCAGTCCCAAACCCTTCACAGACTAGATGTTGGGGTGGGCCAATTCAGAGACCTGGATCTGGGCCTGGTTGGTGGCTGAGCTGGTCTCCTGCACTTACACCTCCAGGGCCTGCTCTCCAGCCCCAATGCCCCATGGGCTCACTGATAGCACAGCTAGCGAGGGCTGCAGCCTGCTCTCCTGCTCTCGTGCCCTCGGGGCCAGCTTACCCACTTCCCTACCACCAGGGTCAGCTCCACTCCACTGCCCAGCGGGATTCAGGGTCCACTCTCCCAAGGGACCAAAGAGCTTATTATTCTTGTCACAGTTAATTTGTGGCAATAGTAAGGACACCAGCCATCATTGTAACCAGCACTTCCCACTTGGCATACTCAAGTGAGTCTACTGCACCTTGTAAAAATACATGGAGCTAGCTAATGTTAGAGTGTTTTATGTCTACGTAAGTGCCTTTTCTCTTTGTAAATGGTTTTTTCTTTCCCCATCTTCCCTTGCTCCCCCTTTCTGTAGCAAGAATTTGTAGTCCTCCCCTTCAGCCTCCAGAGTGTTGGGAATCACAGGTGTAATGGTGTGTCATACTATTACACCTGGTCTAAACTTGTTTGGAATAATTTCAAACTTTAAAATGTGTGGGAGGAGCATGCTTTACAAGTAGACGTCCACTGTTGACTGTCCCGACAGCTGCTTTATTGTTTGCTGTTCACTTTCCCTCACACACATGCAGGCGGTATTAAAGAATTGTACGGGCTGTGGACTTGGTAAGCTGCTTGCCTTGCCAGCGTGAGAGCCTAAGCCACTGACTCCCCAGCATTTGATGTAAGAAAGCCAGGCACAGCCACACATGCTTGTGATCCCAGCACCAGGGAGGCAGAGGAGGGCAGGCCTGGGCTCACTGTCCTGCCAACCTGGCCTATTTGGTGGGCTCCAGGCCAGCGAGAGAGAACCTGTCTCAATAACAAACATCCAAGGTGCATGGCTCCCGAGACACACCATCTAAGGCTGTCCTCTGGTTTGCATGCACATGCAGACAAGTTCATACAAAAATAATTTTTATACATAAAAGAACTGTTAAGTGTGAAGTTCTGGGGTATACATTATCTTACCCCATGCTTATATAGTATTTTAAATGCAATTAAGGTAAATTTTGTAGAAAAGATTTATGAAACAGCACAAAACTTGGTGTTGTCTTTTTGTTGTTGACTTAAAATCTTGAGAGGCTTGGGTTGCCACTCAGTGGTAAAGAGTTTGCCTGACAGGGGCATGGACTTTGGTTTGAAACACACCACCAAACAGCCTCATCCCCCACCCCTCCATATCAAACAGAGCCTTCTTACACACACTTGTAATCCCAGCACTTGAAAGGTTGAGGCCAGAAGATCATGATTTCAAAGCCAGCTTGATCTACAAGATGAATTCTTTCTTAAAAACAAAAAAGCAAAACAAACAAGTAAAAACAAAAACCCCCAAGGACTGGTGATGTAGTCCAAAGGCAGAGCTGGGCCGCACTGGCTCTCCCTCCTGGGTTCTGGTTGCCTGTGGTGGCGGTGGTGGAGGAGAGAGAGAGAGAGAGAGAGAGAGAGAGAGAGAGAGAGAGAGAGAGAGAGAGAGAGAGAGAGAGTGTGTGCGCGCGCGCGCGTGCGTGCGTGTGCGTGAGTGTGTGTGTGCGTGTGTGTGTGTGTGAGTGCGTGTGTGTCTCTGTGTGTGTGTGTGTGTGCGCGCGCGCGCGTGTGTGTGTGTGTGTGTGTGTGAGTGCGTGTGTGTGTGTGTGTGTGTGTGTGTGTTGTTTTTGAGACAGGGTCTTTAGGCCTGGGTGTACTAGAATTCACCATGTAGAACAGGCTGGCCTCAAATTTGCAGCAGTCCTTCTACCTGTTCCTCTGCCAAGATTACCGGTGTCTGCCACTCTGCCCCATGGCTCTCAGTTGTGCCAGTGGGAGGATCCTGTCCTCCCCGAAGTCACAGTCTCTCTAGTTCTCCTCCTTCTGCCTCCTTCAGCACTTGTGTTGTTCTCAGCTTCGGCCTCTGGTCCTCTTGCCCTTGTGACTTCCAGAGCTCCGCTGTGTACAGCCAAACGTGTGCAAACTGGAAAAGTAAGCTTTTTATTTCCTTAAAAGACAATAGTTATTTGTGTTTCTTTAAAAAAAAAGATGGTCAGAAGATTGCAAGTTCTGGAAGGCCTGTGATGCCATGTTGGAGTTACAGCAGGCGATGGGCATCCTCAAAAGCTCTGCTGTCTGAGGGCCTCCTGGCCACCATCTCTTACTCAGGCCTCGCTTCATAGTGCTCTGCAGGGTCTGGGAGACATAGGAATACGCCTGCAGCCATCCTCGATCAGGGGAGCTGTGTGCTTTGAGAATTATTCCCAGGGTCCGTGAGGAGCCAGCCCTCTGCAGGGAACAAGGCTGTGTGCGGGGGAGCAGCCGCCGCCGGCTCTCTGTCTCCTCCTTAGCCTTGTTGCTGCAACAGCACAAGGACTAGTCTTTAGTAAACTTGTCAGAAATAGTTTCCCCTAATAGTTAGATGCCCTACAGGATGAAATAGTTTTAGATTAAAAGCAGCCCTGAAACACCTTGAATTTCTCTGACCAATGTTCCTAGGGTCCAGACTTTCTACAGAGAGACAGCGCTGAGTCAGACCAAAGCTGTCCAGGTGGAGCCTCACAGGGACGCGGGCACAGGTCACGTAGACAGCTTTTTGGAAATGAACCTTTGAAGGCTTGCCAGGCCTTCCTGCCTCCCAGGTGACTGCCAGGCTGGTTCCCACTGTGGAGGTGACTGTGGTGTTAGAGTTGCCACAGAGCCAGAGAGAAGAGAATGGGAGCGGAGCCAGGTAAATGGCCCCAGTTTCGCTGGGTTCTTTTGCTGTCTTTGAGAATTCGAGCCGGCACTCTTTCAGCTGTCCCATTTTGTGAAAGAAAGGCTTTCCAGAGCTCTGCAGTGATGCCATTTCACAACGGCATCAAACCTTTTGAAAGTCAATGTACTGTCATAGGTAGTCTGTGTGTACAGAAAGCTGTTCTGATATTTTCATATGATTTGTTTTAAACTCATGGATCTATTGAAAAGATTGGACATATTTACATTTCTTAACCCATGAATAGGGTATGTTTGCCCATTTAGACTTTTTAAAAGTATTTTTCCATCTGAAAATATCTTCTAAAATTGTTTGGTTTCTTGCATGTAGATAGTGCACTTCAGTTTCTTTCAGCCCCTGTCACCACTCTCGCCACTCTCTTCCGCCCCATGCGGGTTCCACCAAATTCTTTCCTCCCAGCAAGGCCACTGTCTCCCACCCGACACTCACACCCATGCCCACCGTGTCTTGTTGCTTTGTGACCCGCCAAGTAGAGTCAGGGCTACTTTCAAGATGGGTGGTGAGTTATTACTAGAGCAGGGCAGCTTAGCTGCATCCCTAATTATGGAGGCTTTGGTTTCCTTTGTTATCTTTTTGTAGATTTCAATATATGTGTACTATACAGTACCTAAGTATTTCATTTTATTTGGATAATTTCTCACATATTTATGTTAATATATAAGAATGTGATTCTAGCCGGGCAGTGGTGGCGCACGCCTTTAATCCCAGCACTTGGGAGGCAGAGGCAGGAGGATTTCTGAGTTCGAGGCCAGCCTGGTCTACAGAGTGAGTTCTAGGACAGCCAAGACTACACAGAGAAACCCTGTCTCGAAAAAAAGAAAAAAAAAAGAATGTAATTCTATTTGGGGGTTGAGTTTGTATTTGCAACTTTGCTAAATTTACTTATTCTAAGTAATTTCTCTCTCTCTTTTTCTTTTCTTTTTATCCCTCTTTGGTATTACAAACACCATGATCTAGTCTGCAAATGGAGGTAGGGGAAATTTCTTTGGGGAAAAGGTGTTGTTTTAGTCTTCTTGTATTGGGGGGTTTCTGGTGGCATGTTGAAGAGAAGCGGCATCGAGAGCCTCCTCGGCTGGCCGCCTGCAGGGGAGCTCGGCAGTCCCACCTCCCCTGCCTTGCATACAGTTCTGCTGTGAGTGAGCACAGGGTCATTGCTCACTCACAGCAGAACGGTTTCCGTTCTTCTGACTATTGATAGTTACACATTACGATGGTCGAGTTCTAAATTTTGAGTCAGCTTGTATACCTTAAACAAAAGCCTTGGGTATAGCATGGAATCTGTCTACATTGCTAGATTCAGTTTGTTAATATTTTGTTGAGTAATATGTTGGATACATTAAACTTAATTTGTTCTATAGATTTTAAGTAACATTTAATTTTATACTTGTAAGTATTTTAAAATACATAGTCTGGCAACATTAGTTACATAGACAGTTGCTAGGAAATCACATCACTATCTACTTCTAAAAGTTTCATCACCCTGAGACTAAATAAGACTAAATATCTGTTAAACCGTTAACTTACCACCACCACCCAGTTTCTAGTACTCTTATATCCATTAATTTGCCTACTTTAGGTACTTCATTTAAGTGGAATTAGAATATTTGAATGTCTGTGTCTGGCTTATGTCCTGTACATGATGTTTTCTGACTGATGTTTCCTGGTTATATGCTGTGCTTTTGTTGGTCCATTCGTTTGTGGTGGACACTTTGATTGTTCCTGCTTGCTTGGTGACTTTGGGTCTTCTGTTAGTCCTTTCCTTAGCCCGGCAAGGAGCCTACTCACCTCACAGGTCTGAAGCTGCTGTTGTGGGTGGTGGGTCCACAGCTCAGAGCCGCTCCAGTTTCATTGCTCTCTCTGTGCCTTAGCGTGCTGCCCCTGCCCCCGATGATCAGGGACATGTAACAGCGGAAGTTTCCGTGTGCTGTTGGTTTTCTCATGGTTAGGTTGCTAAAAGTAGTTGGTGGTTTTCAGGAATTCATTTTATATGTTATAAATTAATTTTATTGATTTTTAAATGTGAATTAAACACTTTAAAGTGAAAATTAAATTATGACATTTAACAGCTGTAAAGTTATTCTGTAACATGTTTTGGTGTTGGTTTTAGTTTTGGTTTGGGCATGTTCTTGCTGTGTAGCCCAAGCAGGTCTCACGTCCATGATCTTTCTGTCTCATCCTCCGTAGTGTGAGATTGCAGGGTTTCACTGGAATCTTCTATTTATTTAAGTTTTAGATGTATTAAGTCCTGTACATACGCATTATGTAGGATTACATATTGCATTTTAGTAAACAACATAGAGAATAACCTTTCTTTAAGAAGATGGCAATGCTGAGAGTTTTGATGTGAATTTCATAACCATAGTTATGTGCATATGTAACAATTCAGTCTCATAGCAACAATTGATAGACCCACAGAGAAATGGGCAGTCAGCACTCACACTGGGAAAACTGATCCCAGCAGTTACTGATGAGCTTTAAGTGTAGCACAGGTTTAAAGAGACCAGTAACACATACTCACAGATGCTCACTCTTCAGTTTCTACCAAGCTAAAAACCCAACCTAGATTTTAGTCTGTTTTCTTATTGTAGTGAAATACTTGAAGCCAGTGTAAGGCCAAACATGGTAGACCATGCCTGTAATCCAGACACTCAGGAGTCAGAATCAGGAGAATAGCAAATTTAAGGCCAGCATGGACTATATATAGAATGATAGTCAAACCTTGTCCCCAGAGAAGGGGTTAGGAAAATAGCTCAGTCAGTGACATGCTTGCCACACATGAGAACCTCAGTTCAATCTCCAGTACCTGTGTGGAAAAACTGGAGGGTGGTGGCATGCACTGTGTCCTGGTTAGGGTTTCTGTTGCTGTGATGAAACACTGTGACCAAAAGCAAGCTGGGAGGAAAGGATTTATTTGGCTCGTACTTCTACATTGTAGTCCATCACTGAGGGAAGTCAGGACAGGAACTCAAAGCAGGGCAGGGACCTGCAGGCAGGAGCTGATGCGGAGGTCATGGAGGGGTGCTGCTTACTGGCTTGTTCCTCATGGCTGGCTCAGCCTGCTTTCTCATAGAACCCAGGACCACTAGCCCATGATGGGCTAAGAAAATGCCTTATAGCTGGATCTTATGGAGGCACTTTCTCAATTGAGGTTCCCTCCTTTCAGGTAATTCCAGCCTATGTCAAGCTGACATAAAAGTCACCAGCTCACACTTGTAATGACACTGCTGGGAAGGAGACTGGAATCCTTGGGATCACTCAACCAGCTCCAGGTCTGAGAGACACTGTCCAAAAAATGAGGAATATACTGAAGAATGACTCAGGAGATTTTCTTACACACACACACACACACACACACACACACACACAATTGTTTTTATTATTGTTGTGTGTGCATGTGCATATGTATATGGGGAATACACACTTGTCATAGCACACATGTGAAGGTCAGAGGACAACTTTGTGGAATTAGTTCCTATCCCACCTTTATGTGAGTTCTAGGGATCAAACTCAGGTTGCTAATATTGATTCTGGAGAAAAAACAATTCCACATTTTTGGACCAAATTTGAAGTAAGCTTTATTAAATATTAAATACTGACCAAGAGATGGACTTTGGTCAGGACAACTCCCTGGAACTTTGCGCCTCAAGACACGTGTTGCAAAGGTTTATAAAGACAAACCCATAGGCCACCGTACTTTCCCATGAGGCTTTTGTTATTTTCCAAGAACTTCAATTCCCAGCTTTTCAAGAGGTTACCTGGTCCTTGGGCAGGTGGGGCTTACAGGTTAATTTTGGGTATTACATTGCCCCGATTGTGTCTTGGGTCAAATCCTTGGTTCTGTGATGGGTACCCGTTTAATGACCGTCATCTTAATGGTACTCAGTAGGGATTAGCATTTAGTTGTTGTATCAGTGACGTAAGAGTCCACTGTAATTAGCAGAAGCAAGAGGGCCAAAAGACCCTGTGATGGCTAACATCAGAGCTACTATCCAGAAAGAGCCTGGAAACGGACGGAGCACCAGTCACGTGTCTCAGGTGCTCTTAACTGCTGAGACATCTCTCCATCCCCTAGAAACAACGGTTTTAAAAAGCCATATAATACCTCTTTGTTCTACAGAACACAGGCCAAGTGCCCTATAATATTGTAGAACTATTTTAATTAACAAGTCTACCAGTTGATAAATCTGGGCTCATTTTGCTGGTAAATCAGTTGGCTTACAGGTGGCCATTTTGTCCTGTATGCCAGGGAGTTTCCTTTTAGCATTTCAGCCTGTGGTAGTGGTGGTGGGATGATTACTCTCTTCTGTAACTACTTCCAGCTGACATTAGGGCATTGTTGCCAGGGCCCAGGAAGGCAAGTCAAAGACTGGGCAATGGGGCATTTATCAGAAGCATCAGATTAGCTGATCTAGGTGAAGAGACTGAGCAGTCACATAGGCTGGGCTGATTTACATTAGCTTTCTGCAAAGTCCAGAGCTCAGCACAGTCCACAGGTGATCCCTGGATGGAGTCTGTCAGCAAGTGAACATCTGTTGAGACAAATAGACTAGAAACAGAAGTTAAAATCTTCTAGTAACTGGGGAAAGGGAGGAATTCCAGGGCCAGGGGGAAATCTCATTCTCAGGAATAGACAAGTACAGAAACTTAGGCTATACTTAACTAGAGACTATTTGACCTGTGGCAGGTGCATCCAAGTCTTATGACTTCTTTGACCCCCTGAAGCTTTACATGAGTTTTTAGGTTACAAAAGGAGATATACTAGCATTACCATTGTACTGATATCACACTGTAGAAAAAACTGTTAACAGGAGTCTGTGAAACAGCAGAAAAAAAGCATGAACATCTTTTATACTTCCCTCTGTCCAGAGAGCGGGGTATATAGTTGGACAGAGATGTTTTAGCCCAATGAAAAGCATCTTTAAGTTTATATTTAAGAGACAACCAAAGAAAACCCAAACTGTGAGCTTGTGATGGCCAGCAGCAGTCAGGGCTCGCTCTCCAGAGTGCAGAGCTCTACTGACAAAAGTTAGAGCTCTGAGCCTTTGCATCTCAGAGGAAGAGCAGCCCAAGAAGGCAAGGACGTGACGCTTCTGTAATTACTTTACATGTCTTAGATTATGTTCGAGACCCTTGGGACTTATTTAAGCTTTTATTCTCCTAAAATCTTCATACACCTCAGAACAATTTTTAAAAAATCTAACCATTTACCAGAGACATGAATAGTTATTATTGAAAAGTCATTGTAAAGCATGTTCCTTTAGTGAGAAGTTACACCTGAGACCTGTTGGTCCTTTAAAATGAAGCCTGTGAGTAAGGCAAGTCTGTGTCCTTTTCTTAGTAAAAGACCTAGTAGCTGTAATTAATGAACTAACAAGATGGCTGTAGCCTTGGGGGAAGGAGCTGACAAAGCTACAGTCATCTTAGCCATCAGTGTGATCAGGGATCTGAGAAGGATGAAGTATAATCAAAATGACTTATGTGTCAATTAAAATGATGCACTAGCCATTACCTAGACATTATCCCAGGCTCCTGTGGTCTCCATGGCATTGGGGCCCTCTGGTCCACTGGTTAGCTCTACCACAGAACTCGCACCGTCCTTTGTCGCTGTGTCCTTTGTGTTCTTGGAGACCTTGGGGGTCACTGTTAGGATCTGGGGGTCTCTGTCGTAGTAAGTTTAACATCTTAAATGCCATATTCAGCCACTCTCTGACAGGCTTGAGGGCAGTTATTTATGGATTATATCTGAGCTAAACAATCCCTGTTTGTTTCCAGTCACTTGCTTTAGGGTATACCGTGAAAACATGCATAGAAAGACAAAGGCCTTCTTTGTAATTAATTACATTAATATTTAGCACGACTATAAGTATAATTCTGAGCATATCAAAGCTTAACCATCTTTAGCAGTTTATAATAAGAATAACAATTTTTGAATTGAAGCTCTCCAGTATTAAAATAAGACTTTTAACTCATAAACACAGTTCATAGAGACTGGGAACTTTTCTGATCTTTACATGTATACAATTATAAAATACAGCAGTTTACTTTATGACTCAGTCTACCAAAATGGCTAGAGCTTATTAACAATACCACAAAAGCAAGGAGGTTGGACATATACCCCTAAATCAGTCTCTGTTAGGGGGCTGGAGAGATGGCTCAGCCATTAAGAGCACTGACTGCTCTTCCAGAGGTTCTGAGTTCAATTCCCAGCAACCACATGGTGGCTCACAACCATCTGTAATGGGATCCAATGCCCTCTTCTGGTGTGTCTGAAGACAGCTACAGTGTACTCACATATAATAAATAAGTAAATCTTTAAAAAAAAAAAAAACCAGTCTCTGTCAGCCTGAGTAGACCATAAATAAGGAGGAACATTCTCCTAAGCCAGTGCCTCTTAACTTTTTAGTGTTGTGACTATTTAACAGTTTTTCATGTTGTGGAAACTTCCAACCATAAAGTCGTTCTCATTGGTATTTCACAGCTGTAATTTTGCCACTGAGATGCCATTGTTATGAATCTCAATGTAAACATCCACCATGCAGACAGCCCCAGCCTACCCCTGTGGGAAGGGTCTTCAAGGGGTCCTGACCGTAGGCTGAGAAGTTGTTCCTAGTCATTCTGCTTAAGATCATTGTCTTACAGTAACATAAGACAGAAATACTTCAGTTTCTGGTGTCTAGCTGTAGCCTTTTTAAACAAATCTATTAAGATTACATATTAACAAAAACATTATAATAAAATATCTTATACACTGTAAAGTGTCCCATAATCTTACAAATTTAAACTTTTTTTTTTTTTTTTGGTTTTTCGAGACAGGGTTTTTCTGTGTAGCCCTGGCTGTCCTGGAACTCACTTTGTAGACCAGGCTGGCCTCGAACTCAGAAATCCTCCTGCCTCTGCCTCCCAAGTGCTGGGATTAAAGGCGTGCGCCACCACCGCCCGGCTAAATTTAAACATTTTTAAAAGATGTTTCTTGAAAATACCCGGTTTTAAAAAAAGTTTTCTGTGAAACTCCAAAACTTTCTTTTAAAGTTTAAAATCTTTCAACTGTATGTTCTTATAAAAATAAAGTACCTTTTAAAGAGTAAAGGCACAGAGCACAACCATAGTTTTCAGAATTCAAAGCCAAACTCTAACAGTGTGAACAATTTAATATCTCTAAAATCAATACCAAGTGGGCCACTCTTAGAAAGTTTTTAAAGACAAGACAGAAATTATATAAAAGCCTTTTCCAATTTAAAAGCATCTCTGGAAAAGTTTCCTTGGTTGGCCCATACCACGTAAAGATGGGGTGAAGCCATGACATCCACCTTCTCTAACTCCAGCAAAGATGGCATGCACAGGCTGCTGCCCAAGGTGGCAGCAAGCCCCATGTTGTTTATATCCAGAATGGAATGATGTCACAGCCCCTTTAAGATTATCTAAGCACAGACTTTTAAATACCAACCCCAAGTTACAAATTTTAAGTTAATGATTTGTTACAGATATTAGATTTTTAACCATACTCAATGACTTATAAGCCAATATTCCTTTAGTTTCTGGCCCTGGACATAGACTTCAAAAGCAGGCCTTGGTCTGAAAGGGTGAGCCAAAACCAGTTCCAGAGCCAGCCTCTCAATAGAGCAGAGCAGATAAAGCAGCCTCTAGTGTCACACAGGCAAACAGATGCAGTGACGGACTGTAACACAAGGAACAAAGTCAACTCAGGCATTCAAGGGACGCCAGTCAGAAACAAGCATGTCGGAGCCTTATACATTTATACATTTAACTGAGCCTGATGCAATTCTGACTCAGCCCCATGTTTTCAAGAAAACTTACAGGCGCATCAGAAGTCACAGATCCATCTACACACAGAAAATGAGCAGACAAAACTTTTCCTATCTGCTCCACTGTTGGAATGTCAGGGGAGGAGCGCCTTGCTGGTTGCTGAATCCCATTTTCGCTGGCACAGTGCTGCTGTAGCGAGATTGGCTGCTGGCTTCCCTACAGGCACTCTGGGTTTTTTAAAGCTGCCCACTGGTCCCAAGCATTGCATTTTGTGAATCCCACGCCCTCAAAGGCTCTACCAATTTAGGAGTGACTTTTCCAAGAGCAGATAGTTAGGCTCAGCCTCGACACCTGTGAGACCCAGGCAGGAGGTGAAGCCACGGGTGTGGACTTTCTTTTGCCCCAAGTCAGAACACCTGAAGACAGACCAGACAAGACATGACCAGACACTGCGGTTAACAGTTGGAGTCCTCTGCTTCAGAGGTTCACTAGTCCTTGTTAACTGCTAGGGTACCAGGCTCCTTTGAGCACAAAACTTTGTCCTATCTTGGCTCCCTGTCTCACCAGGGGTTCACCAGGGAGGGACTCTGGTGACTCTGGCTGAACTCCCTAATTAACCAGAAATGACCAGGAGCCATGAGGTCATAGACCCCATCAGGCCAGCCCATGCCAGATTGGGATCCACCAGAACCGGAAGCCAGGCATACAGGTGCCGTAGGATAAGACAACCACAGGCTTCCATGACTTTCTGAAAAGGAGGGCCTCCATTTAAAAAGAGATGTCCACAAAGTGGAAAGCACTTCCCTGAGGCCTTTGGGTCAGCTGGGTTAGCTATCTACCCAGGGTTAGCATTCCTAGGTAGCTCATCTCATAAGGATCCTTGAGTGAAGAGTTATCTCACTGGGGCCTCCAAATGAGATTTGCTGGAGAAAACTGAATTACACCTTTTTTGGCCAAATTTGAAAGAAGCTTTATTAAATATTAAATACTGACCAAGAGATGGACTTTGTTCAGGACTACGCTCTGGAACTTCCAGCTGAGTGGCCCTGAGACACATGTTGCATGGGTTTATAAAGACAAACCCATAGGCCACCGTACTTTTCCATGAGGCTTTGGTTGTATTCCAGGAACTGTTAACTCCCAGCATCTGAGGAAGTTAAATTCCTCAACTTGGGATCCTTGTCCTTGGGCAAGTGGGGCTTACAGGTTATTTTTGGATATTACATTCAGGGAGTAGTCCTGACCAGAGCCCATCTCTTGGTTATTTAATATTCAATACAATTTGCTTCAAATTTGGCCCAAAATTGATTATTTGGTTTTCTCAGGATTAGCACTAGGCTTTCCCACTGAGCCACCTCATCTGTCCAACTTGTATTAAATATGGTGAAAGATAAGTTTATATTTTAGCTTTCACATAATAAAAGCTGGTGATGGTAGAAACAAAGATTTAACCAGCGTGTCAGAAGAGCTCCACACAAGCCACAATGAATAAACATTTGCATTTGCCCATCCTTTTTCTGGAACACAGTTTTGAACAAACAGAACTTTTAAGAAGCTTTGTAGGCTATTAACAGTGAGTCTAGCATAAAACTACCGTTTCTGCCAGTCTTAGCTTTCACTCTTCAGGTTATCCTCAAGGCACAGGGTTGATTTATAAGCAGACTAGGAATTGACAGATTGTGCTGCCGAGAGCAGTCAGGGAGGCCTCACTGTGTGAATGGAGGAGACAGTTCCCGTGACAGGCAAGATGGGTTCCTGAACCCTGCATGCGTGGCTTTTGTCTTCTTGGTTCTCAGAGAGGATTTAACTACCCTCCACCTCTTCAGCCAAAAGAGACCATGTGTGCACACACAGTCTGTGTCTCTGGTAGTTATTTACATTGCTCTTTTCATCAAAATTTTACAGTGTATTAAGAGGTAAGTCAACTAATTATCAGTTGCAATATTTGGGAAATTTTTTCTTCTTCAAAAATTGTAGTAGAAGCTGGTGGTGGCAACACAGACCTTTAACCCCAGTATTTGGGAGGCAGAGGCAGGCAAACTCTTAAGTTTGAGGCCAGCTTGATCTATAAAGTGGGTACCAGGACAATCAAGGCTACACAGAGAAACCTTGTCTCAAAAACAAACAAACAAATTATGGTAAAGAAAGACTTGCCTTTATAGCATAAATGTCACCCTTCCCCTTCAATTCTGGGAATTGAACTCAAAGTGTGTCTAAGAAGTTTGGCTGAAGAATAGCCACTCTGAATGTTGATAGCCCCACCCCCGAGCTGTGGTTCCAGACTGGGAAAGGAAGAAAAGCCAGTGCTTACTTTTCTGCTTCCTGACTGGGGGTAAACTATGCTGGGCTACTCCATGCTTCTGCTGCCCGGCCTTGCCTGCCACGGGCCGGTATCCACACAAGTACGATCCAAAGTAAGTTCTTCCTTCTTTCCTTAAATTGTTCCTTTTCAGACACTTGGTCATCAACAGCAAGGAGAGTAAATACGATTGCATTTCTGCGGTGCTGCTGAATATCACCTTATTGCCCACCCTCCTTCTTTTGTCTTTTCCCCTTTTTGGAGACAGGTTTTTTGGCTAGTCCAAAACTCAGTATGTAGACTTGGTTGGTCTCAAATGTATAGAAATCCACCTGTCTGCCCTCTGAGGTGTGCCACCACCCTGACACTCCAGAGGGTTCTTTGTTTTCTCGTTTATTGTTTTTTTTTTTTTTTGGAGACAAGTTCTTCCTGTGTAGCTCAAGCTAGCTTCAAACTCAAAGTACTCTTTCCTTTGCCTCCTGAATCTTAATAAAATAAAATAAGTAAAATAATAACTTAGAATGGCATCATAGTATCTATTCATAGCTTGAAGTTTAATAACAATAAATATTGATATTCATTAGCCATTTATATTTTTATTAAATCTGATTGCTGCTTAAACCAAAGAATACTGGAATGTTCCGGCTTCATTCAGATATAAAATTAGGGGAACTATCTTGAGGACAAGAAAGCAGCAGTTACGGTTTGAATCCAGATCTGGAGGCTTGCAGTCTGTCCTTGGTCTCTTTGCCACCCTTCTCCTTTCCTGAAGTAGGGTCTCATGTGCAGACCAGGGTGCCCTCCAACTTCTTCATTCTTCTGCCTTTGCTGCTGCTGGGACGACACGGGTGGGCCACCATGTCCTGCTGCATGGTGACTCTGCACACTTTATGATCTAGTTTATAATCTAGATCATAATAATTTATGAACTTGTAACTGTCAATACTTAGCTTAGTTAGGGTTTCCAATGCATGAAGAGACACCATGAGCATGGCAATTCTTATAAAGGAAAATATTGCATTGGGGCTGGCTTACATTTCATAAGATGAGCCTGGTGGTGGTGGCTCATGCCTTTAATCCCAGCACTTGGGAGGCAGAGGCAGGAGGATTTCTGAGTTCGAGGCCAGCCTGGTCTACCAAGTGAGTTCCAGGACAGCCAGGCTACACAGATTAACCCTGTCTCGAAAAAACAAAACAAAACAAAAACAAAAACAAAAAAAAAAAAACCAAACATTTCATAAGATGAGCCCATTGTCATGGTGGGAAGCATGGCAGCATGCAGGCAGGCATGGTGCTGGGGAGGTAATCGGAGAGGTCTACATTCAGATCCTAAGCCACCAGGAAGAAATAGCAACACTGCTTGTGACTCGAGCATCAGAGACCTCAAAGCTCACCTCCAGTGACATACCTCTTCCAGCAGAGCCACACCTCTTCCAACAAGGCCACACCTGCTAATAGTGCCATTCCCTGCGGACTTATGGGGCCATTTTTATTCAAACCACAAATACTCAAAGGGATTAAATATGTGGATAATGTCTTCCTGTTTTAGGCATATAATCTAAAGTTATTATAATTGGTCACCCAGTACCAAATATCCTAATCTTGTTTCATTAATTAATAAATTCTGTGTATTTCTTTATAATTAAAGAGTGTTGATGATGTGTAATAGGATGCTTTTTTTTTATGACTATCCCAGCTACTGCTATTAATTTTCCCAGCTGATAAAACTTACGGTAGTCTCTTCATCTCTTAATTAAGAGCATAGTGTATCCAGATTGCTGATATGTATCCTGATTACTGATTCATCAGTTAGATGGGCGCATGGCCCTGTTGAACAGTTAACAACACTCCAGACACAGAGATCCTACCCTTGATGCTCTCCTCTGCTGACTAGGTGCAGAGCTGTTAAGGGAGCTCCTTCTTCATTTCACCTTGAGCTGCTCCCGAGTTAAGCCATTTTAACTAGTCCAGCGTTCTTGTGTTAGTAACTGTGTCTGTCTTCAGGGATAGAACAGAAATACCGTCTGAATGGTCTGGAACTTAGGTTTGTGTTAACCAGTGAGAGGCATAAAGAACAGAGTGGGTAAGCTGGGCACTTACATGGTGCTGGAGAGGTAGCTGCTAGCACCAGTGGGTTCATTGTGCTGGCTTCTGAAGGGTCTGCTGCTTTATCCCGAGGTTCTTGTACAGAATGCACGGATGTCAGTTCTGAGATGAGACTATAAACTAGGACTAGAAGGGACATAACCAGGAAAGGTCAACTGTGCCAGTACAGACTCCAGCACTGCCACCCAAGCAAAAAGATGGGTTTCATCTACATGACCAGTGTTTATATTGTATATTATATATTATTTATATTGTATATGTGCTGAGAACTGGAAGAGGTGAGCAGAAATAGAACAGTTTGGCTCTGTGATTGGGAATAAAAATGCAGACAATGCCTGGGTTTCTCAAAATAACATCTTTGAGATTACTGGATGAAGGGGTCTGGAATGCTCAGTGAGCAGGAAACACTATCCTATTAGGCAGTGTAATCAGCTAATTTCTTATACTGCCTGGCTTTCCTTTTGCCCTCTTAGGGAAGCTAGGTTGTTGAGGTTTGGTCTTGCTATCTATTGTAATGCTAAGTGCGGGCCCCCAAGACCCGGGCTTGGGGTGGGAGGAGATCCTGGAAAGGGAGAGAAGGCTGAGGAGGAAAGAGAAGCCACCATGGCCCTGAGGGCTGGCCCATTGGAGTGAAGAGCAGCCCCAATGAAACACAGCAATAACTCGCTTATCAATAGGAAAGGAGATTCTAATAACTTGGAGGGTAGATATCTGCCCAGCTCTAGTGCTGCTTAAGGCTTATTGTGAATAGCGTATTGTGAATATAAAGGTTGTGTGTGTCTTTTATCTGGGAACTAAATGGTCTAAAATGGCTGGTTTTGTGTGTCAGCTTGACACAGGCTGGAGTTATCACAGAGAAAGGAGTTTCAGGTGGGGAAGTGCCTCCATGAGATCCAGCTATAAGGCATTTTCTCAATTAGTGATCAAGGGTGGAGGGCCCATTGTGGGTGGTGCCATCCCGGGCTGGTAGTCTTGGGTTCTATATAAAGCAAGCTGAACAAGCCAGGGGAAGCAAGCCAGTAGCAACGTCCTTCCACGGCCTCTGCATCAGCTCCTGCTTCCTGACCTGTTTGAGTTCCAGTCCTGGCCTCCTTTGGTGATGAACAGCAGTGTGGAAGTGTAAGCTGAATAAACCCTTTCCTCCCCAACTTGCTTCTTGGTCATGATGTTTGTGCAGGAATAGAAACCCTGACTAAGACAAATTGGTACCATCATAGTTGGTTATTCCTGTAACAACCTGACCATGTTTTGGAGAGGACTTTGGAAAGACTTTGGAACTTTGGGCTAGAAGATCATTCGGTGTTAAGAACTCTGGGGGATGTTGTGTAGTAGCTTGGAAGATAATGTTGTGAACAGTGCAAAAGATGGAGGCCTGGCTTGTGAAATTTTAGAGGGAAGATTAAAGACTCTTATCAGGACCCCTGCTATTTTGATTGTGAAGAGTCTGTGGTTTTGGTTAGCTGGGGCTGAAGAATCAGCTGTGATTAACAAGATACCAGAACTACTAAAGCGAAACCTTTGCATTACTGGGACTATTGGTGCTGCTTAGCTGGAGCTAAGAAATTAGTGGTGATTAAGAAGAGACCAGCAGAGTTGGGACCGCCAGGCTCAGAGACAGACAGGCATAATATCGCTTCGGTTTCAGGCAGCTTGTGTGTAACCTGCTCCCAGGTGCTGGGCTGATCTGCAGTAACCAGCGCGCCAGTTCCGCGGTGGGACCTTCTGCCTGGTGGAGGGACCCCGCGCAGGGAGGGAGCCTGCCAGCTTCCCTTCCGCGACCTCTGTTCCCGCGGACTGCGCTGGAGAGACCAGTACCCAGGCTCTCCCCCCGATATAACATCACTTGGGACACGGCCTGTTGGGGCTTCCGTCTGTGCCCGAGGGCGGGTTGGCGCTGTGGTCGTCTGGGTGCCAGATCGGCGGGCCATCGTGACCACAGGGTGAGCGGCGCCACGGAGACTGCCCTCCGCCATCTTTGCTCCAGTGACCAGGTAGTTGGGACCGCCAGGCTCAGAGACAGACAGGCATAATATCGCTTCGGTTTCAGGCAGCTTGTGTGTAACCTGCTCCCAGGTGCTGGGCTGATCTGCAGTAACCAGCGCGCCAGTTCCGCGGTGGGACCTTCTGCCTGGTGGAGGGACCCCGCGCAGGGAGGGAGCCTGCCAGCTTCCCTCCCGCGACCTCTGTTCCCGCGGACTGCGCTGGAGAGACCGGTACCCAGGCTCTCCCCCCAATATAACATCACTTGGGACACGGCCTGTTGGGGCTGCCTTCTGTGCCCGAGGGCGGGTTGGCGCTGTGGTCGTCTGGGTGCCAGATCGCGGGCCATCGTGACCACAGGGTGAGCAGCGCCACGGAGAGTGCCCTCCGCCATCTTTGCTCCAGTGACCAGGTAGTTGGGACCACCAGGCTCAGAGACAGACAGGCATAATATCGCTTCGGGTTCAGGCAGCTTGTGTGTAACCTGCTCCCAGGTGCTGGGCTGATCTGCAGTGACCAGCGCGCCAGATCTGCTGTGGGACTTCTGCCTGGCAGAGGGACGCCCCCTCCCCCCCCCCAGGAGAGATCACACACCCCTGCACAGGGCAGGAGCCTGCCAGCCTCCCTTTGGCGACCTCTGCTCCAGGAATCCACTAGGCTGAGCCTTTAGATGTGCAAGGCCTCCCCAATATAAGATCACTTGGGGCAAAGCACATTAGGGCTCCAAAGTCACTCAGGAGCAGGCAGGCCCCAGAAATCGGTGCCAGGGGAATCCTGGTAATCCAGGGGGGGCAGAAATAGCTTTGCAGGCTCACAGGAGGTCCAACCAACAGCCAGTGGCAGCAGGACCAACTAACACCAGAGGTATCCAGATGGCAAAAGGCAAACGTAGGAATGTTACTAACAGTAATCAAAGTAATGTGGGACCATCCGAACCCAACTCTCCAACAGCAGCAAGTCCTGGATACCCCACCACACCCGAAAGACAAGATCTGGATTTAAAATCACTTCTCATGATGCTATTAGAGGATCACAAGAAGGACACAAATAAATCTCATAAAGAGTTACAGGAGACCATGAATCAACGGTTAGAAGCCCTTACAAAGGAAACACAAAAATCGCTTAGAGAAATGCGGGAGAACATGGATCAAAAGATGGAGGCGCATAAGGAGACAACACAAAAATCGCTTAACGAGATGAATCAACGGGTAGATGCACTCACAAAGGAATCACAAAATTTGCATAAAGAAATGCAGAAGAATATGGGTCAACAGACGGATGCCCATAAGGAGGCAACACAAAAATTGCTTAAAGAAATGAATCAACGGTTAGATGCCCTTACAAAGGAAACACGAGAACTGCTTAAAGAAATGCAGGAGACGATGGATCAACAGATGGAATCCCATGAGGAGGAAACACAAAAATCGCTCAGAGAAATGCAGGAGAACGTGGGTCATCAGGAAGAAATCCTGAAAGAGGTAATGCAAAAATACCTTAAAGAAATACAGGAAAATACAAACAAACAAGTGAAGGATCTCAGCAAATCCATCCAGGAACTAAAAAAGGAAGTAGAAACAACTAAGAAATCACAAAGGGAGACAACTTTGGAGATAGAAAACCTTGGGAAGAAATCAGGAGTCATAGATGCAAACATCAACAATAGAATACAAGAGATGGAAGAAAGAATCTCAGGTGCTGAAGATTCCATAGAAAGCATCGACTCAACAGTCAAAGAAAATGCAAAATGCAAAAAACGCGTAACCCAAAACATCCAGGAAATCCAGGACACAATGAGAAGACCAAACCTAAGGATTATAGGTATAGATGAGAGTGAAGATTTGCAACTTAAAGGGCCAGTAAACATCTTCAACAAAATTATGGAGGAAAACTTCCCTAACTTAAAGAGAGAGATGCCGATGAACATACAAGAAGCCTACAGAACTCCAAACAGACTGGACCAGAACAGAAATACCTCCCGTCACATAATAATCAAAACACCGAATGTTCTAAACAAAGAAAGAATACTAAATGCAGTAAGAGAAAAGGGCCAAGTAACATACAAAGGAAGACCTATCCGAATCACATCAGACTTCTCACCAGAGACTATGAAAGCCAGAAGATCCTGGGCAGATCTCATGCAGACACTAAGACAGCACAAATGCCAGCCTAGACTACTATACCCAGCAAAACTCTCAATCACCATAGATGGAGAGACCAAGATATTCCATGATAAAACCAAATTTTCACAATATCTTTCCACAAATCCAGCCCTGCAACGGATAATAGGTGGAAACCTCCAATACAGGGAGAGAAACAACACCCTGGAAAAAATGAGATAATAACCTTCTTGAATCAAACCCAAAAGTAGATAACCACTCAAACATAAAGATAGCGTCAAGAATGGCAGATGGCAATAATCACTATGCCTTAATCTCTCTTAATATCAATGGTCTCAATTCCCCAATTAAAAGACATAGACTAGCAGACTGGATACGTAAACAGGACCCAGCATTTTGCTGAATGCAGGAAACGCACCTCAGTGTCAAAGACAAACACTACCTCAGAGTAAAAGGCTGGAAAACAATTTTACAAGCAAATGGCCCCAAGAAACGAGGTGGAGTAGCCATCCTAATATCGGAAAAAATTGATTTTCAACCCAAAGTCATCAAAAAAGACACAGAAGGACACTACATACTGATCAAGGGAAAAATCCACCACCAAGAACTCTCAATCCTGAATATCTATGCTCCAAATGCAAGGGCACCCTCATTCGTAAAAGAAACTTTACTAAAACTCAAAGCACACATCGCACCGCACACAATAATAGTGGGTGACTTCAACACCCCGCTCTCTGAAATGGATCGTTCAGGAAAGCAGAAACTAAACAGGGACACAGTGAATCTAATTGAAGCCTTGGACCAAATGGAACTAACTGATATATATATAGAACATTTCATCCTAGAGCTAAAGAATACACCTTCTTCTCAGCTCCTCATGGTACCTTCTCCAAAATTGACCATATAATTGGTCACAAATCAGACCTCAACAGATACAAGAAGATAGAAATAATCCCATGCCTCCTATCAGATCACTATGGAATAAGGGTGGTCTTCAATGGCAACAAAAACAAAAGAAAACCCACGTACACATGGAGGCTGAACAATGCTCTACTCAATGATAACTTGGTCAAGGTGGAAATAAAGAAAGAAATCAAAGACTTTTTGAAAGTTAATGAAAATGAAGGCACAACATACCCTAACTTATGGGACACAATGAAAGCAGTGCTAAGAGGAAAATTCATAGCCCTGAGTGCCGCCAAAAAGAAACGGGAGACAGCATACACTAACAGCTTAATGGCACACCTGAAAGCCCTGGAACAAAAAGAAGCAAATACACCAAAGAGGAGTAGAAGGCAGGAAATCATCAAACTCAGGGCTGAAATCAATCAAGTAGAAACAAATAAAACCATACAAAGAATCAACAAAACGAGGAGTTGGTTCTTTGAGAAAATCAACAAGATAGATAAGCCCTTAGCCAGACTAACCAGAGGGCACAGAGATAGTATCCAAATTAATAAAATCAGAAACGAAAAGGGAGAGATAACAACAGAAACTGAGGAAATTCAAAAAATCATCAGATCCTACTACAAAAACCTGTATTCAACACAACTAGAAAATCTTGAGGAAATGGACAATTTCCTTGACAAATACCAAGTACCAAAATTAAATCAGGATCAAATAGACCATCTAAACCGTCCTATAACCCCTGAAGAAATAGAAGTTGTCATTGGAAGTCTTCCAACCAAAAAAAGCACAGGTCCAGATGGTTTTAGTGCAGAATTCTATCAGACCTTCAAAGAAGACCTAACACCAATACTCTTCAAACTGTTCCACAAAATAGAAACAGAAGGAACACTACCCAACTCGTTCTATGAAGCCACAATTACACTAATACCAAAAGCACACAAAGATCCGACAAAGAAAGAGAATCTCAGGCCAATCTCTCTTATGAATATCGATGCAAAAATACTCAATAAAATTCTTGCCAACCGAATCCAAGAACACATCAAAACGATCATTCACCACGATCAAGTAGGCTTCATCCCAGGGATGCAGGGATGGTTCAATATAAGGAAATCCATCAATGTAATCCACTACATAAACAATCTCAAAGAAAAAAACCACATGGTCATCTCATTAGATGCTGAGAAAGCATTTGACAAAATTCAGCATCCTTTCATGCTAAAGGTCTTGGAAAGATCAGGAATTCAAGGCCCATATCTAAACATAGTAAAAGCAATTTACAGCAAACCAGTAGCCAGCATCAATCTAAACGGAGAGAAACTTGAAGCAATCCCACTAAAATCAGGGACTAGACAAGGCTGCCCTCTCTCTCCATATCTTTTCAATATAGTACTTGAAGTTCTAGCTAGAGCAATTAGACAAGAAAAAGAGGTCAAAGGGATACAAATTGGAAAGGAAGAAGTCAAACTATCACTATTTGCAGACGATATGATAGTATACATAAGCGACCCAAAGAACTCCACCAGAGAACTCCTACAGCTGATAAACGACTTCAGCAAAGTGGCCGGATATAAAATCAACTCAAGCAAGTCAGAAGCCTTCCTATACTCAAAGGATAAGCAGGCTGAGAAAGAAGTAAGAGAAATAATACCCTTTACGATAGCCACAAACCATATTAAGTATCTTGGCGTGACGCTAACCAAACAAGTGAAAGATCTGTATGACAAGAACTTCAAGTCTCTGAAGAAAGAAATTGAAGAAGACCTCGGAAGATGGAAAAATCTGCCATGCTCATGGATTGGCAGGATTAATATAGTAAAAATGAGCATCTTACCAAAAGTAATACACAGATTCAATGCAATCCCCATCAAAATCCCAACTCAATTCTTCATAGAGTTAGAAAGAGCAATTCAAAAATTCATCTGGAATAACAGAAAACCCAGAATAGCTAAAACTATTCTCAAGAGTAAAAGAACCTCTGGGGGAATCAGTATCCCGGACCTCAAGCTGTACTACAGAGCAATAGTGTTAAAAACTGCATGGTATTGGTACAGTAACAGACATGTAGATCAGTGGAACAGAATTGAAGACCCAGAAATGAATCCACACTCCTATGGTCACTTGATCTTTGACAAAGGAGCTAAAACCATCCAGTGGAAAAAAGATAGCCTTTTCAACAAATGGTGCTGGCTCAGCTGGAGGTCAACATGCAGAAGAATGCAAATTGACCCATCCTTATCTCCTTGCACTAAGCTCAATTCTAAGTGGATCAAAGATCTCCACATAAAACCAGACACACTGAAACTAATAGAAGGGAAACTAGGGAAGAACCTTGAACATATGGGCACAGGGGAGAATTTCCTGAACAGAACTCCAATAGCTTATACTCTAAGATCAAGAATAGACAAATGGGACCTCATTAAATTACAAAGTTTTTGCAAGGCAAAAGACACCGTCAAAAAGACAAAGCGGCAACCAACTAACTGGGAAATGATCTTTACCAACCTTACATCCGACAGAGGGCTAATATCCAAGATATACAAAGAACTCAAGAAGTTAAACTCCAGAGAGGCAAGTAACCCTATTAAAAAATGGGGTACAGAGCTCCACAAAGAGTTCTCACCTGAAGAATATCTAATGGCTGAGAAGCACCTAAAGAGATGTTCATCATCCTTAGTCATTAGGGAAATGCAAATCAAAACAACCCTGAGATTCCATCTCACACCAGTCAGGATGGCTAAGATCAAAAACACAGGAGACAGCAGTTGTTGGCGAGGATGTGGAGAAAGAGGAACACTCCTCCACTGCTGGTGGAATTGCAGGCTGGTACAACCACTCTGGAAAGCAGTCTGGCGGCTCCTCAGAAAACTGGGCATGACACTTCCGGAGGATCCGGCTATACCACTCCTGGGCATATACCCAGAGACTTTACCTGCATGCAATAAGGACACATGCTCCACTATATTCATAGCAGCCTTATTTATAATAGCCAGAAGCTGGAAAGAACCCAGATGTCCCTCAACGGAGGAATGGATTCAGAAGATGTGGTATATTTACACAATGGAATACTACTCTGCAATTAAAAACAATGAATTCACGAAATTCCTAGGCAAATGGTCAGAACTTGAAAATATCATCCTTAGTGAGGTAACCCAATCACAAAAGATCACACATGGTATGAAGTCACTGATAAGGGGATATTGACCCAGAATCTCAGAATACCCTAGACACAATCAGCATATCAATAGATTTCTAAAAAGATGGAAGGAGAGACCCCTGGTCCTGGAAAGACTGGATGTAGGGGAACGCCAGGACAGAGTAATGAGAGGGGGTTGAACGGAGAAAAGAGGGAGGGAAGGGGGCTTATGGGACTTTCGGGGAGGGAGGAAACGGGAAAGGGGAAGTGATTTGGAATGTAAATTAAAAAAATAAAATAAAATTAAATTAAAAAAAAAAGAAAAATGACTGTCAGTTACCTTGACATGAACTCATTTTCTTATCAATGTACTTAAATCTAAAATAAAGATCATCAAGTCATTGAAAAAAAAAAAAAAAAGAAGAGACCAGCATCATTGAGGTGAAATCTTTTGGGAAGTGTTTTCTGAGAGCACAGAGGCTATGTTCCATAGATAGCCAAGGTTGTACCTTGTGCTGTGGCTGGACTTAATAATATGTAAGAGTCACCCAGGAGATATTGGTTTTGAAGGCATGAAGGAGTCATAAAGAGCAGCTGAGGCTTGGCACTGTGAGAGGCCACAGAAGGCCATTGGTGAAGGTGCAGCCTCAGGTGCAATTGATGGACTAGGACTGAAGGGGCCATGCAAAGGAGTTGAGACTTGGCACCATGAAGAGAGCCTCTGAGAGGCTATTGGTGAAGCCTAGTTGCAGTGGAAGACAGCAGTGTTTTGGAGATGGCCAGTGCCATGAGATGACCACCAAGAATAGCAGCAGCAATGGAGTACAGACAGCTGGAGCCTAGAAGACAAGGTGTGTGCTACAAAGGGCAGATGATGTTTGTGCAGGAATAGAAACCCTGTCTAAGACAGATGGGGTAGAAACCCTGGATCGGGATTAAAGTTTTCTACCACACTAGGTATGTGAGATTGCAGAGTGGGCTTCATCCCTGAATTCCACAACCTCGGCAGGTGGCAAGCCAGTAAACTCCATACTCAGACAAATGATACATCATTGATTCACATTCTTTAAAAAATAAGCCTTATAGATTAGGACAAATTTAGATAAAATAATTTTGAAAATAGCATAGTGCCCATCTGTCCTACCCCAATAGCACCAACCCACCCACCCACCCCATAGCACCCACCCACCTCTCCTACCTCCAGTCTCCCCTACTACTAACATTTCACACTAGTGTTTTATTTTTTTAAACAGTTAACGAACTAGAATTAATCCATTCTTATTAAGAAGATAACATGTTTTCCACAGATATTTTTAGTTTCAGTGCACTGCTCCCTTTACGTTCTAGAATAGCATCTAAGATATCATATTTATAGTCTTGACTCCTTAGGTTTTCCTTGTCTCTATTTGATGGCCATGACTGTTTTGAGTATCACTAACTAATGAGGTATTTTGTAGGTCACATCCCTTAATTGGAACTTGACTAGGATTTTCCTCACTATTGGAGAGACCGTGTGTTTAGGGAGTGTTTTCCTATGTCATATCAAGGGTGCATGTTATTGATGACTTTTCACAGTCGATCTTTTTCTTTTCTTCCTTTTTTTTTTAAACTAAATTACATTAACAAGCCAAATATTTTTATATTGGTATGGAATTTTGTATATTGATACAAATTTAAGGTTATATTTTGCTTCAACATACTGTATTTGGGGTTTTTTTTGATATAATTTTTTTTAATTGAAAAAGGAAGTAGAAACATTTTGTGATAGAATTGAAGATTTACGTGGAAAATATTTCTGATAAAATTGTAGAAAAATATAGAATAACATGTTAAAATTGAAGGTTATCATGGAAAATTACAGATAAAATGGTAGGCATAAAATATTTCTGAGTTGATTGAAAGTGGAATTATAAACATTTTCTGATAAAATTGAAGATATATGAGGAAAATATTTCTGATAAAATTCAAAAAATATATAGAAAAATATTAAAATTGACTATTTCATGGAAAATTATACAGGTAAGATGGTAGGCATAAAAATATTTCTAAGTTGATTGAAAGTAGAATTATAAATATTTTCTGATAAAATTGAAGATTTATGTGGAAAATATTTCTGTTAGTCTATGTCTTTTTATTGGGGAATTGAGTCCATTGATGTTAACATTGATGTTTATTGGGGAATTAAGTCCATGATATTAAGGAATAGTGATTTTGCTTCCTGTTAATTTTGATGTTATTTTTATGTTTGTGTGGTTACTTTCTTTTGGGTTTGTTGGAAGAAGATTACTTTCTTGCTTTTTCTAGGGTGTAGTTTCCCTCCTTGTGTTGGCCTTTTCCATCTATTATCCTTTGTAGGGCTGAATTTGTGGAAAGATATTGTGTAAATTTGGTTTTATCAAGGAATATCTTGGTTTCTCCATCTATGGTGATTGAGAGTTTTGCTGGGTATAGTAGTCTGGGCTGGCATTTGTGTTCTCTTAGGGTCTGTATGAGATCTGCCCAGTATCTTCTAGCTTTCATGGTCTCTGGTGAGAAGTCTGGTGTAATTGTGATAGGCCTGCCTTTATAGGTTACTTGCCCTTTTTCCCTTACTACTTTTAATATTCTTTTTTTGTTTAGTGAATTTGGTGTTTTGATTATTATGTGACAGGACTTTCTGGTCTGGTCCCATCTGTTTGGAGTTTTATAGGCTTCTTGTATGGGCATCTCTTTCTTTAGGTTAGGGAAGTTTTCTTCTATAATTTTGTTCAAGATATTTACTGGCCCTTTAAGTTGTAAATCTTCACTCTTCACCTATAATCCTTAGGTTTCGCCTTCTCATTGTGTCCTGAATTTCTTGGATGTTTTGCATTACAAGCTTTATGCTTTTTGCATTTTCTTTGACTGTTGAGTCAATGTTTTCTATGGTATCTTCAGCATATCTGAGATTCTTCTATCTCTTGTATTCTGTTGTTGATGATCTGTGACTTTTGAATTCTTTCCAAGGTTTTTTTTTTGTCTCCAGAGATGTCTCACTTTGTGATTTCTTTATTGTTTCTACTTCCATTTTTAGATCCTGGATGGTTTTGTTCAGTTCCTTCACTTGTTTGTTTGTGTTCCCTGTAATTCTTTAAGGGATTTTTGTGTTTCCTCTTTAAGGGCTTTTATCTGTTGACCTATGTTCTCCTGTATTTCTTTAAGGGAGTTATTTATGTCCTTCTTGATGTCCTCTATCAGCATCATGAGATGAAACTTTAAATCCAATTCTTGCTTTTCCGGTGTGCTGGGGCATCCGGGACTTGCTGTGATAGGAGAACTGGGTTCTGATGTTGCCAAGTAGCCTTGGTTTCTGTTGGTAGGGTTCTTGTGCTTGCCTTTCGCCATCTGGTTATCTCTGGTGTTAGTTGGTGTTGCTGTCTCTGGCTGGAGCTTATCCCTCCTATGGGCCTGTAAGCCTGTGTCTGTACTCCTGGGACATCAACTGTCTTCTGGCAGGGTCTGTGCACAGAAGGCTATGGAGCTGCCTGGCTCCCTGGTGCAAATGGTGGCCGGAAGGGAACATACTGTCTTCCTTTCTTTTTTTTTTTTTTTTTAAAGATTTACTATGATATGTAAGCACACTGTAGCTGTCTTCAGACACCCCAGAAGAGGGTGTCAGATCTCATTACGGATGGTTGTGAGCCACCGTGTGGTTGCTGGGATTTGAACTCAGGACCTTCGGGAGAGCAGTCAGTGCTCTTTACTGCTGAGCTATCTCCCCAGCCCCCTGATCTTCCTTGATCTAGCTGAGGTCTCCTCACTGTAAAGTTGTTCTCCCGTCCCATATGATATTCTTTAGAAGGAATCATATTGTGTGTAAATAAGTACAGGGTAATAGCCTTACCCCCTTTCTCTCTTCCCAAGTATTTATTTAGTATAATTTCCTTGTTTCAGTATGGACTCGGGTGTTTTTGTTCTGTGTTAGGTTACAGCCCTATGACACTTGGTTTGCTGCTCAGACTGCTCTAGCCGTGGTCACTTGGGACTCTCTGTTAACCATTATTTCTCTGTACAGATTCTCATCAGCATGTTTTAAATAGTTGGATTGTTCTTGTTTTAGTACTGTGCTTTCTGAAGATGCTCTGCTCCTGTTGTGTGTGTCTTACTCCTGTCTTAGAAATGGGCTTTTTTCCAGAAGCCCCAATCCATTCCATTGGAATAGTCTCAGAACTTAGGCTGTGCATGTAAATGTGGTCATTACTGCTGGGTGTCACTGGTTGAGTAAGGAAGTATATATCTCATTGTTCTAACAGGTATGTACACATTTGGGGCTTTTTTTTTTGAGATTTATTTATTTTTATTTTTGTGAGTGTTTGCCTGCATGTTTGTCTGTGCACTATTTATATATGTAATGCATTCAGAGGTCAGAAGAGGGTGCCAGACCCCCTCGAACTGGAAATACAGATGGTTGTTAGCTGCCATGTGAGTGCTGGAAATCCAGCCTGGGTCCCCTGGAAGAACGGATGGCCAGTTCTCTTCATGCTGAGCCTCCTCCACCCTTTGCCTCTGTAAACTCTTAGTCTAGCTGTGAGGAACCTGACATACTGTGCTCACATCTGTACTTAATCATTCAATTCCAGTGTACAGTACAGTGGCATCAGACTTGCTAACTCCTGTGGAAACAGCCTTCATGTGTTTGTAATACAGTGTAAACAAATGGTTATGAATAAAACTGCTCTAAGGAATGCCATACAGATTTACCTGTGGACAGCTTTCAGATGATTTTGTTACATGTTAAGCTCATCATTGGCATATTTTAAAACACAGCTACTGGCCTCGCATATGCCCTTGTGTGCATGTGTCATCTTTGTCTTATGTAGCGTGCATTGTTTCTTACACTAGAGGAAGATTCATTTGTTCGTGCCTCTATGATCGCTTAGGTGAAGAACAAATGCCTGTGTCCAGGAGCGCGTGCTGCCAGCTGATTTGACCCTGCCTTTCTCACAGCAGCAGGCAGGGGTAGTTAGGTATTTTCAAGGCTACCTGACAGCTGGGATATTGAAGCTGTCTTAGTATTGATCATGATTACATAGCAAAGCATTTCAAAGTTGCTAAAGTTCTGGGATGTTTGTTGTATTTTCCTCGTAACCATTAAACTCTCAAACAAGCAGTGTTTCATTGTCTTGTTTTGGATGCCAGCGTTGACCTCAGGGCCCTCACACATGCTAAGAAAATGCTCTACCTACCGTTGGCCTACATTCCCCAGTAAGCAATATATTAAAATGTAAAATTGCATTTCCTACAAGGCAAATGGTGAGATTGGGTTTCTGTTCCTTCAGTGATGTTTGGTTTGTTTTCTTCACAGCATTCATCCAGTCGGAGAGCATAATAGAGGTCCTGCGCTTTGATGATGGAGGGCTACTACAGGTAATTCTCTTGAGTAATATACGACAATTTCTTTTTCTTCTTCTTGGAAACCAGTGTAACTGGTTTTCCTGAAGTACAGTTTATGAACTGTAGACAGTGGAGTTATTGCATGACCCTCCTACTAGAATTACTTTTTAGAGTAAACATTTTTCTAAAAAGTGAACTCCCTATGTAGTATGGAGGGTGTAGGTAAGTAAGTCCAAGTCTGTGTCCTGTGGCTGGCTAAGGGGTAGGTGTGAGTCAGGTCAAATGAGGTTGGGCCTGTCAGCTCTCTGGTTGTCAGAGCTTAGTTCGTGAAGCACAGGCCCAGCCCAGTGTGTGCAGCCTCAGCATTTACCTAGACAAGAACTGTGTGCACAGTGCAAGGTTCAGATTTGTCTGTCTGCCACTTGCCATGCCAAACTATATCTTTAACTGTAGTAAGCATGATATTAGAATGTGGAGTCTGGTAACATTCTGCCTTTCCTTTCAAGCCTGGTTCAGAGCCTCAGAATACCCATTCAGTCCTCAGCTACAGAACAGGAAATGCAGAACTGAAAAGGTGTTGTCACCGGCCATCTGGCTTGTCTGGCTTTGCTGAAAGGTTCTGGTCTTGCCTTGCCCTCCTTTGTCCGTCCGTCCGTCCTTCCTTCCTTCCTTCCTTCCTTCCTTCCTTCCTTCCAATACCCCAGGATGCCCCAAGATTGGAATCCTCCTGCCTCAGCCTCATGAATAGTAGGATTACAGGCATACTCCTCTCTATCCATTTCAGCTTTCTGATTTTTTTTTACATTAAATTTGTTCTTTGACATCTGCATCCCTGTAAGCAGTGCATTCTGGTTACTCTCACCTGCGACTGTCCATCATGTGCTCCTTCTAACCCCATCCTTGTTCTCATGGGTCTTTAATTCTTGTGTATGTTTAGACAGGGCCATGTCCGTGAGCACGGGTTTGGAAGCCTTCACTGGCATGGTGTGGGATTACACACCTGCACAGCTTCTTATGGCTGTCTCCTCCCTTTTCCTATGATATATCATCACTTACCTACTGCAATGATGACAGGCCATAGTAACGTCAGATGGCGTGCCTGATGTCATCACTTTCCTACCATAATGATGGCAGGCCCCATGCTATCAGGTAGCATACCTGACTATAATTCACTCATTTTATGTTCAAAGGAAACCAAGGTTTAGGACACGTGCCCAAGATCCCAAGACTTTGTGGCCTGGGACTGACCTAGAGTTCTTGTCTTACTCCCAGTGTGAGCCTCTACCTTGCACTGTGGGTTTGGTTAATTTTCTGTTCTCAGACCAGTCTCACCATGTAGCTCAGCCTGCACTGTACCATAACCACGGCACATGATACATTTCTGACCCAGATTCTGAGAGAACCTCACATTGTAACCCATGACTGGCCCAGAGCTTGCTTATAGACTAGGCCTGATGATTTCTTCCTCCAGCCTCCCAAGTGCTGAGATTATAACTCTGAAAAGATGTTCCTGTAGCTTATAGTAAAGGCAGGAAAGTAAAAGTTTAAGTCAGACCAGGCAGTACAGAGAACAGTCTCACTAAGGTGGCACCTGTTGCCCTCAGCCACAGTCCCCCCCTTACTGAGATTCCCACAGAGCCCGATGCTGTGCAGTGAGTTACATCTTATGCCACCTTTGCTCGGCATTGGCATTGTGATAGTAAAGCTCGCCAAACTCAAAAGCTATCAAAATCTTGCTTTCCATACTTTATAGAACTAAGGAAAATAACAGGCACAGGTAACTTCTTTAGTAGTCGGTTGCTAGAACAGGAATCTAACCAGCCCATCTTCCCACCATGCCTATCTATTATCAGGATGTTCTCCATAGCATAAGACAACGTACAGTTTCTCAGATGCACCCTTGGATTACCATTTGCCACATGAGGACAAGAAATCACAGTCCCTTAGCTGTGGTTAGCCCTTGTGCCCCTATTTGGCAAGGCTACCAAGATTTACTCTATACAATAGTTGGGGAAGACCACCAGACTCCTGAGATGGGCAAGGACCCAGGGGAATGTGTATCACAACAGGGAGTTTGCATTAAGCCGCAGAGAGGATGTGTTGGCTGCCCGTTTTATGTATCACTTCATCCCGACTGATAGAATGCTTCCTCCCATCTCAGTCCTTTGAAATATGAGGTGAAATTATGAAACTTTTTCCTATTTGTGAGCATTAATCCGTTCCTAACCTAACTCATATAAGTAAATGAAGCTAAGCAAGGAAACATATAAAATGACCCAACTCTGTATGTTTGTCATAATCCTGCAATAATAAACAGAATTAAGACAGGTATTGGTGGTGCACACCATTAATCCCAGACTAGGAAGCAGAGGCAGGTGGATGTATGTGAGTTTAAGAGTTCAAGGCCAGTCTGCTCTACAGAGTGAGGTCCAAGACAGCCAAGGTATAACAGAGAAACCCTGTCTTACACATCCCTACCCCCAAGAAGGATGTTGGAGTGTGGCTCTAGCACCTTCATGGCAGAACATGCGTGTGTGTGTGTGTGTGTGTGTGTGTGTGTGTGTAAATTAGACATCTAAATTAGGGACTTTAAGAAGTCTAGAATTTTATTCATTTATTTTTTTAAAGAGTCAGTTGTGAGCTGTAATTCCTATATAGGTGCATAAAATGTGATAAGAGATTTATACAGTAAGTCAATGTTTATAGCACCCAGCTTAAATGCTAAGAGCAGATACAAGCCACAACTGGCAGAAGTACCCTTCAAGTTCTCTCGCAGTCAGTGGCCTCAGAATTCAACCATTATGCTGAAATTTGTGGCAATTTCCCTTCCTCTAGCTTTAACCATCTGAGCTTTAAGCTGTAAATGCTATAGTTTCACTTGTGGTTTCAAGGCCATGGGATTTGTGCTGTTTTTGGTTTCTTTTTCTCAGATTATGTTTCTAAAGTACTCTGTGTAAATGAAAAACTTGTTTTGATTGCAGCTTCCACAGGTGTGGGTGGGCTCAATTTGATCCTTTCTGTGGTTGCAGATACTTTCGTTGCTTCTAGTTTTCACCTGTTAATTATAAATAAAGCTTTCTCTTAGTAAATATTCTCGTTTCTCATAGAGTAAGCTACAGCTCGTAGGTTATGTGTCTTCAGCTGAAATTTTTTTTCACATTTTGTTCTGCATGTATGTTTGTATGGGTGTCTGTGGAAGTCAGGACAACTAGTGGGAGTTTGCACTGTTTCTGCTGTGTAGTTCAGGTGGTCCTGATGGTAGATGCCTTTACCTGCCAAGCCACTTATGTCTATGGTTTTAATAGACAGTGACAGTAGCTTTCCAGTTTACAATCCCATCATCAGGAATTCCTTGATTACATGTAAAGACCTTGGCCCAGCCCACTAGAAGCACCCCTGCCATCTCTGCTCCACCCTGTCACTGTTCTTACTTGATGGGTTGGTCTATTGACTTAGACAATTGTGACTTGAAATAAACAGAAATTCTTTATTCATGAGTTTAGCTGGTCAGCTTTTTGTTACATTTAGTATGTCTCTGTCTGCCTCAAGAGCCAGAGAAGAGCTGTGAAACATATAAGGAAACATATAAGGGAAGCAAGGAAACATATAAGGGAAGATGACCCACAGACGAGAGCTGTGGTTGGGCAGATAGCTCAGTTGGTAAAGTGCTTGCATAGCAAACCTCAGATCCCAGGTTAGATCCCCAGCACCCACACGAGGAAGTAGAGACAGGAGGATCCCTGAGGCTTATTGGCCAGCCAGCCGAGCCTGTAAGTGAGCTTCAAGTCCAGGTACAAGACTTTATCTCAAAAACCAAGTGAACAACTTCCTAGAAATAACACCCAGGGCTGACCCTCAGCCCTAGCGTGCATCTGCGAGCCTACACACATGCAGGGTCATCCATCCACCCGAGAGCACACTATGAATGATGTTAAATTTAGAATCTCGCTGGGCTGCTCTCCTTAGGTACAGCTGCAATTCCTAAAATAACTTCAGCGGAGGTGGAGGGCAGAGCTCCCTTGCTGCTGTCCAGTTGTTTCTTGTCCTTTGCTGGGTTGTCCTCCAGTATGTTGTTACTCTGAAGCCACACGTCTCCTGGTCGACTGCTGATGTCTGCCCGAGCTGGTTTTCTGGGCACTAGCTTCCTGAGCCTGTTTGTCTTTGCAACTACACTTTTGAAAGTTTGATTCTCATTTCCTTCCTCTTAGACATGGTTCTTGGTAACAACGTCTTTGTTGCCCTAGAGTCCTGTGCCTTCCATGTGTACCTATAAACTCTTCATGCACTGTTGGGTGTTTTTTAGGATTACACTGGATCTGAAGATCAGTTTGGAGAGAATTAAAACTCTTTGTGGGAAATTAAATCCATATATACTGTACGGAATATTAATAGCACCCTGACAGATACAGTGTGCAGAACATTCTCCTAGTGCTAAGGGGCAGATCACAGGAAGCTCCTAACACCCTCTTCCTTACTCCTGAGTCTCAGTGTGCATCATTCCTGTAGGGCACTCAGTTACTATGGTGATAGATTATGTGCGCAGAGAGAGAGGCCATCTCTAGGCTTCTCTCCTGTTAGCAGTCGGAGCTAAGCTTCCAGCTCACAGCCAGCACCACTCTCCCTCCTATGAATGAGCTCCTCAGACTACCACCCAGCATATCTGAAACTTCCTGCAGATGCAGCTTGAAATCATACTTGACTGCAGCACAAAGACATGAGTGAGAACTAGCAACCAGGGCTCCATCAGAGCTAGAATGGGCAGTGATAATAACCTGCCTTAGGCCACTCTGCCTCAGAAGACTAGCTAGCTTTGCAGTGTCGACAGCCAGAGCCCTGCTGGGGTCTGGAACCCGCCTGGTTTGCACTCATTTCCCCATTGTTTCAGAAATCCCCTTTTGTATGTCTTTGTAATGAGACCCCAGTCAAAGCTCTGCTCACCAAAGCATGGTAGAGAGCTACTTTCTTGGTAGATGAACCCACGTGGCAGGAAAGTGAGGTGTCCTCATGATAGAAAGCACAGGTCTGTGTTCAGGACACTGTCCCATTAGAATCAAACTGAAATTGTTCAGTGGAGTGTTGTTCTGAGCTCTGTGAGCTGTCCTGGTGAATAGGCAAGCCAGGAGATCATGGACAGCCTGGCATTTTATAGCTGGTTTGTCACAACTACAGGTGTCCAAAGAGCACAACTGTATGGAGTGTGGGCACAGTCATCATCTGGATTCTCATCTGACTCTGGCTGCTTTGACAGTATTCGAGTCCACCAGGAGTAGTGTTTCCATCGTGTCCCATGTGAAGATACACTACACGATGCTGTCTAAGGAGGCTTTCTGTTCTGTTAGGGAAAGGGAAGGGAAAAGGAGCTAGAATTAACTTTTGTGAAGGCTGAGAATATTCAGCTCTATTCAGTGTGTAAAAGTTTGCAGAAGTTTGGAAAGCATAGAAAAGTAAAACTACTGCGCATTGCCTAGGCATGCTTTATTTTTTGATGTTTTTGCTCTTGAACTCAAAGTGTCTTGTATGCTGGGCATGCATTTTGTTGCTGAGCTGTAGTGCCAGCCTCCAAATTCTCATGAATGTAATAGGCTTAGGCGAGCAGCTTAATGTACAGAAATCAGTAAATTAACCAAGTAAGCAACTAGTGAGTGACAGAACCGAGCCTTCCTCTAAAGCTTCCCGCTTAGTCACTGCTGTGCGTGTAGCCCGGAGAGAACCGCTCCCTCTGGGTCCCACTACCCAGATGCCTGGATTCATTTCTATTGGCGCTTGTTCTCGCTAAGCAGTTTTGCTTCTCACACTATAGGCAGTTTTACAACATAGCAATTAATTTTATATCACAGTAGCCATTCTTCATCAAGTCAGGGGCCATGGGAAATATTCATAATTGGTATGACAGCTGAACACTTTGAATTATAATGCAAGATGTTACTATAGATAAAAATTAAGGGGCCTGGAAGATAGCTTAGCCAACAAAGTGCCTGCTCTGCCCAAGGACCCAAACTGGGATTCTAAGATACCCAGGCATGGTGCACGTGTAGCCTGAGCCCTGGGGTAGGGGAAATGAATCCTTGGAGCTCACTAGCCAGCTAGTCTTGCCAAATTTGTGAGCCCCAGATTGAGTGAGAAGAGACCTTTGTCTGAAGAAATAAGGTGCAGAATAAGAGAGAAAAATATTATGTGCGTGTGTGCACACACAAATACAAATGAAAACTATAATTAGTAACATATCATAAAATTCAGAAAAATTTACATTTTAACCAGGTAATTCATTGTGAAGTTGAGGGAAGACTTCCCTGTGCACTTTAAAGTGGTCATTAGTGTCTTTGACTACTTGATGGTAATAGCATGTGCTTTGTGACAATTAAAACATCTCTTAAGGCCTGGGGAAGTAGTTTAGTGGTAGTGATGGCCCTGCTCATGAAAGCCCCTAGACCTTACTTTCAGCCCACAGGGATCCCTGTGACTTTGCTGAGGAAGTTGAGCTATCGTGAATTGCATTTATAATGAGAACTGACAGTGGCCAAGAGCATATTACATAAGTGCTCATGCAGAGGCCAGAGTGATTGATTGAAATAGTCTGTTTTCCTCTTGTGAATCCTATTGAGAGACAGGGAGCCATCTAAAAAGTTGTGTTCAAATTGGTCTGGAATTGGTAGCCCAGTGGTGTGAATTGCAGGTGGGAAGGAGTCTGATGGTCCGGATAGACAGGACAGAAGGATAATCTGGGTTCACTTGGGGATTACCATGTTGTCTCTCTGATTTGGGGAACTTTCTTTGAAACACTAGCGGTAGTCATTTGTGATAGATGACTTGCACGATACAGATAATTTCTAGGACCCAGAATTCTCCTGCTACATTCTGTCTTGAAATGTGATGGGCAAATGTCCCTCTCCTCAGCTGGTAAAATGTGGTTATTCTCTGTAGAGCTGTACTCGTTAATGAAGTAATCATCTGTTCAGATGGTTGTGGACCATTTACTTTCCCTCTCACGAGTGCAGGTCAAAAGCGGCCATCAGATCCCCCAGACTGGACTTGGGGATGGTTGTGAACCATCATGTGGGGTCTGGAAATTGAACAGAGGTCTTCAGCAGGAACAAGTGCTCTTGACCTCTGAGCTATTTTCTCCAGCCTCTGCTTTCCTGGAGTGAATTTCCTAGTCTTGTTCTTTGTTTACATTTCAGTCCCCACCCCCTTTCTTTTCACTGCTGTGAGAGAAACTTTCCCATTATGAAACCCCTCCTGGTGCAGTTACTCATGCAGGGCCTTCGCTTGCTCTGTTACATTGTTTTGCCACATGTCTTATGTCTGTTCATCCTGACATGACTTGTTGTGGTTAAGCTCTAGCTTCTGACACGTTTAAAATAGATTTTGTCATTCAGTGTACTGAAGGCTTATTTGGTCTAAGTCACCTAATTTTTACACTTTCTGTTGTGCTGCCCTGTGTTTAGGCCCAATGTTAAGATACACCTTAAAGACAAACTTAAGCTTTTATTTCTCAAGTTACCTCAGAACCAAAATAGCATTTACTCTAATAATCTTCTTTCAGCACTTGGGGCACAGTGTCTACCTGCTGTGAGACTTTAATTGTTAAAGCTAAATGATTGTTTTGTTGTGTCTGCCTTATACTTCAATAAGAATTTATTTGCTCTAATCTTATTTCTTATTGAATATCAGCTAATTTTTCATAAGATATTGTCTTTAGGGTTTCTGTTGCTGTGAAGAGATACCATGACCAAGGCAACTAACTCTTCTAGAGGGGAACGTTTAGCTGGGGCTGGCTCACAGTTCAGAGGCTCAGTCCTTCATTCTCACCGTGCTGGGGCATGGCGACATGCAGGCAGACATGGCGCTGGAGAAGGAGCTGAGAGCTCTCCATCTTGATCTTCAAGCAGCAGAAAGAGACTGTGTCCACAATGACTGTAGCTTGAGCTTCTGAGACCTCAAAGCCCATCCCAACAGTGACATACTTCCTCTAAACATGCCACACCTCCTAAAAGTGCCACTTCCTATGGCCAAGGGTTCAAACACACGAGTCTGGGCGTATTCCTAGTCAAACCACCACAGATAGTTTCCTGGTTTGTAAATTATCATCTTGAATAATTTTGGTTTTTGTCCTTGTGATCTTTTGCTACATTGTCTTTATGATGTTTTATTCCTCAAAAAGTACACAGGGTAATAGATTTCTTGAGTTTTGTTTCTGTTTGTACAGGAGCATGGCTCCTTATGCTCTGTTTTGATCAGCTTTTATTGGTCTATGAACAGCATACAGTGTACATGTCGAACTTACACAGATTGACGAGGCTGCCATGCTGCTTTAGACTGGGAGGTCATGACCGCAGTCCACTAGTGAGCACGCCCAGCTCCCTAAGAGTTTCCTGTGCTCACTCTCTGTCTCTAGGCAACCTCAGCTCAGCTTTCAGTCACTGGGTTCCAACATTCGCCATCATAATGTTGAGATTTACTTATGATACCATAAAAGTCAATTTGTCTTTTTGTTGCTGAGAAATAGTCTGTTGTATTGGTATGTTACAGTTTATGTTCCCATTTACATGTTATAAGAACTTTGGGTTCTAGTAAAAAAAAAGAAAGCTGTTGTGAACATTCAAATACAAGTAATTGTATAGATAAATGCTTTTATTTCTAGAAGTTCCATAGAACTGTTATATTTCCTTAAACATTTCTTTCTGAGATTAATTTGTATACATTGTATAAAACAGGGTAAAGGTTCCTGTCTCCTTACTTCATCATCTGGTTGTTCTGTCTGTTGAGAAGACATTCGGTTCTCTATTGAATGTCATCGATGCCTTTATTGAAAATTAAGTGATTGTATACATGTCATTTTCTGGACTTGCCAAATTTCATTAATCTGTCTTTATTCCACTGCTACTGTATTGTCTTTATTATTAAAGGTTTTTTTAGTACGTATTAAACATGGGACTTAGAACTAATAGAAGGGAAACTAGGGAAGAACCTTGAACATATGGGCACAGGGGAGAATTTCCTGAACAGAACTCCAATAGCTTATGCTCTAAGATCAAGAATTGACAAATGGGACCTCATAAAATTACAAAGTTTCTGTAAGGCAAAGGACACTGTCAAAAAGACAAAGCGGCAACCAACTAACTGGGAAAAGATCTTTACCAACCCTACATCTGACAGAGGGCTAATATCCAATATATACAAAGAACTCAAGAAGTTAGACCCCAGAGAACCAAGTAACCCTATTTAAAAATGGGGTACAGAGCTAAACAAAGAGTTCTCACCTGAAGAATATCTAATGGCTGAGAAGCACCTAAAGAGATGTTCATCATCCTTAGTCATTAGGGAAATACAAATCAAAACAACCCTGAGATTCCACCTCACACCAGTCAGAATGGCTAAGATCAAAAACACAGGAGACAGCAGTTGTTGGCGAGGATGTGGAGAAAGAGGAACACTCCTCCACTGCTGGTGGGATTGCAAGCTGGTACAACCACTCTGGAAAGCAGTCTGGTGGTTCCTCAGAAAACTGGGCATGACACTCCCGGAGGATCCGGCTATACCACTCCTGGGCATGTACCCAGAGGCTTTACCTGCATGCAATAAGGACACATGCTCCACTATGTTCATAGTAGCCTTATTTATAATAGCCAGAAGCTGGAAAGAACCCAGATGTCCCTCAACGGAGGAATGGATTCAGAAGATGTGGTATATTTACACAATGGAATACTACTCTGCAGTTAAAAACAATGAATTCACGAAATTCTTAGGCAAATGGTCAGACCTGAAAAATATCATCCTTAGTGAGGTAACCCAATCACAAGAGAATACACATGATATGCAGTCACTGATAAGGGGATATTAACCCAGAATCTCGGAATACCCTAGACACAATACACATATCAATAGATTTCCAAGAAGATGGAAGGAGAGAGCCCTGGTCCTGGAAAGACTGGATGTAGGGGAATACCAGGACAGAGAAGCGAGAGGGGGTTGAATGGGGAACAGAGGGAGGGAAGGGGGCTTATGGGACTTTCGGGGAGGGAGGAAACGGGAAAGGGTAAATGATTTGGAATGCAAATTAAAAAAATAGTCAAAAACCAAAAAAAAAAATTGCCATTTTTAAGTTTGCAGTTCAGCAGAGTTAAGTCTGCTCATACTATTCGACAGTGACCGCCACCATCTAATTCCAGAAAGTCTTCCTTCCAAGCTGAGGTTTTTTTATGCACAATGGTTCCCAGTGCCTGGCATGTGTGGCTATTCTGTCCATGACTGAGACTGGGTGTCTGTATCTGTTCCCATCCACTGCTGGAGGAAGTTGTGACTTTTTAGCAAGGTGGACATCTTCTGGCTCCCACCTTGCCTTCTAGCCGTATTTTCTGCAGTCTGTGCTTTGGATATACTGTGTTCTTCCTCTTCTGCTATCCATGCGTTTTCCGTGTCATGCTTGCTGTCAGTTTAGTGTAAGCACGTACACGGTATAATTCCTTTCAGTATTTCTGTATTTTAGTATTTCTGTAGCCAGTTCTCAATGTGTAAGTATTTATGTTACTTAAATGGTTTGCTCCTTGATTTCTGCTGTATCTTCAGCTCCATAATGACAGCAGCCATAGATACCAGCACCTTACTGGCAGTTGGGAGGAAGGGAATATTCTGGGGTTCATGACCTTACATAAAGAGATTGTAAAGTAGACTTCCCTACAGGATCTGTGTTGTTTGACAAACATAAGGAAACCAATAACATTAGTTTGTGGTGTACATAAAGTTGATCTAAATTATTCTCTCATTCTAATTGCATAGTGTGACCTATTATTTTATGTGATTTGGGACCAGGTCTAACCTGAAAATCAAGGGTGGGAATGGGCTGAAAATAAAAGACACAGTAAAATGCGTCGATGTTTCTTCTGTCAGTGATGTGAAGTGCTGGCTTTAGCGGCTTCATCCTTGTTTTCTTCTCTTACAGACTGAGACAACACTTGGCCTCAGTTCATATCAACAGAAAAGGTAAGCTGGACTCACACGCGGCAACATGCAAACATGCTTCCATCCCTCCAGGTGCTGCACCCCTCTCGCTCACTCTCCCGTGTTACTTTCTGATGAACACGCAGCGTTGTATTATAAAGACATTTTTGTCGTGGTTTTCTTTTCTTTGTTTGTTTTGCTTGATTTGGGCCAGGATCTTACTATGTGACTCTGGCTGGCCTGGAACTCTCTATGTAGACCAGGTTAGCCTTAGACTTACAGAAATCTATATGCCTCTGCCTCCCAAGTGCTGGGAATAAAGGAGTGTAACAGCAACCTGGTTTATGCCATGTCTTTCTAAATACTGTGTTTGGAAAACCAAGTTGAAGTGAATTCCATGTGGTGCAGTAATACAGCTCATTACTCTGCAACAGTGTCCAAGACTGTAACAAAGACCTGGAGTAATTGTCTGGCAAAGAGAAAAGGTCTGTTTGACTCACAGTTTTGAAAATTGCACACGCAGCACAACAGCATTGCAACATCGACTCTCTCATCAGAGATCGAAAAAGGGTTAGGGTCCCACAGGCTCCTTTGAGGGCATGCTCCTAATGACAGAAAGCCCTCTCACCAAGTCCAACCTACTACAGAGTCTGGGGACCAAGCTCCCAAACATGGGCCTTCCAGGGACATGTAAGATTTGACTGCAGGTCTGTCCCTGTCATATCTAAAGGGTCTTTACTCAGAACAGAGGTACCCCTGTCTTGCAAGAGTATCATCAGGTTTGTAAGTCCTTGGTGAGCTCTAGGACTGATACATCCAGAAAGACATACCCCTGTTCCGCAGATTGGAAGTTAGACATGGCGTTACACTGGTTATAGTTATGGAGATGGTATTCATCTGGAGAGCTGGCTGAGTATAACCATTAAGAGCGCCTCTGCTCTTGCAGAGGCACTGGGTTCAGCTCCCATCACCTACATGGCTTGGGCTTCTGACTTGACAGTCCAGCATTGTGTTTGTTCTCTTAGATTTGTCTCATCACGAATATGGAGTTTTGCCTATTCACTGTGTTTTCTCTGTGGGCCAGCTTTCCCAGCACTCAGGAGGCGGCAGGTGGATTTCTAAGTTTGAGGCCAGCCTGGTCTACAGAGCGAGTTCCAGGACAGCCAGGGCTACACAGAGAAACCCTGTCTCAAAAAAACAAAACAAAACAGATAAGAGCGTGGAGGGGGAAGGGATCCATTTGAGGCATTGGTAAAGAAGGCTGTCCTGACTGAGAGGAACTGGTAAGGAAGTATGAGCAGTGAGGGTTCATCGTCCTGCTTGCCATCTTAGCATCTTCTACGTGCTGGGTTGTTGATGCATCTCTTTAGGATCTTGGAGGATAGCAGAAATACAGATCTGAAAGACTCTAGCACACTGGGATAAAGTGTGGAAATTGGTGCTGCCTTTGTTGTTAGAGGCTATGGCACCGAAAACACAAAGCTCCTAATGGTGTCTGTCATCATCAGCAAGGTTACCCTCTGACATCAGAACCTGTGACCTCATACTGACTTACTGTTGCCTGATGTGAGGACTCCTGCTGGAGCCCTCATCATGGTCTGCTGTTAGGATGTGCAGCCGTTGGTGGGAGGGTAGGGATCTGGGCACCTAAGTTATCAGTTCACCAGCTGTGTAGCATTATAAAAAATCCTGAGCAAAATTTTTCTTTACAAACTGGGATACTGAAGTCACCATTATTGGCATATATTGTGTATAGTGAAAGGCAGTGTGATTATAAAAGGGTGTTTTGTGATGAAATACAAACATTTATGCAGGTACTAACAGCTTAAAACTCAAGCAGACGACTAGAACTAGTGGGGTTTATCATTCATTCATTCAGCAAATATTTATTAGGATTCTTATGTATAGCAGACATTGTTATAACCACTGACATTCATTCTCCATTACTGTGTAAGAAGTTAACAATATTCCAGCGGTCTTAACAACAGGATTCTTTGAGATCAAAATCAGAACAGGTTATCATTCAAAGCTGTAGACTGGAGTTTGGACGAGTTTGGTGGCCCACCTGTAATGCTGTGCTTCTGAACCAGTGACAGGATATCTGAGGCAAGCCGGCTAGCCACATTAGTCATATTGGCAACTCCAGGTTCCAGTAAGAGACTCTGCCCCTATACACACTATACACACACACACACACACACACACACCACATGCCCAAAACTCCCCATAAGGTGACATCTTTGAAGTGTCACATGGAAAAACTGCCATTGTAAAATATACTTTAAAAATGAAGACATTTCCAGACAGAGGTAAGACAAAGGTGGGCAAGACAGAAACACTTGTCTAGCAAACTTGAGGGAGTGTTAGAGGCTGAGGTAAGTAAGCCATTCCAGGGGAAACGTTTAACAAAAGAATGAAGAGTATCAGAAAAGGAAAATATGTCAATACATGGAGAAATGTTTTCTGATTAAATCCTTAATTAGCAGATGTGTAGAAACAAATAATTTGATTTAGGAGACTCACTGGGTGGCATTCATCCCATGTGCAACAGTAGAACACAAGACTAGAGCGAGCAGAGGGGTTGAGCTCTAATCTGACCTGTGTAAAGTGGTGCATTATTTATAGACAGTGATTAGATGAACTCTGCAACTATTAAGACCACTTTAAAAACGAACAAAGACATACAGCTAATACACCAGTCACGGAGATAAAACGGTGACTAGAGTGTTCAGTTCTTCTGTTTTTAAAAGATAGAGCAGGAGAACAAAGGAACCAAAAAGCAGTCAGAAAAAACCAAAAAACCCTAGAAAACAAGCAGCGACTTGGTAGAGTGGAGCCGGATGAGTGATGCGGTTCATGACCGGTCTGAGCACCAACTGTCACCGCCACTGTGTACTTTGCTCTGCATAACAACAACAACAACTTTGCTTTAAACTTATGCTTAATACTTTACCTTTTTAACAGTATTTTATTTTTGGAGAATTTCACACAATACGTTTTGAACATGTTCACCTCTTGTCTACCCTCCCATTCCTTTCCACCCCACTTTGGGATTATTATTTCTTTTCCTTCTCCCTCTCCCCACGGAATCCAGTTTGTGTTGCTCAGCTGATCTTGGAAGTGGCTCTTGCCCTGGTGCATGGTATATACCCAATAGAGATCACATCATAAAGAAAACCAACTCTCCTTCCCCCAGTTACTGTCAGATGCCCCAGCTCACTTCTTCTGTGCCCTCCCTCTGTCCACCTTATGCTGCGATTTTATCAGGCTGGAGCTTGTTCAGATCTGTGCATGCTGTCACAGTAGCTGTGAGTTGCTGTGTGCATCTGCCCTACAATCTGGAGAGCACTGTTTCCTTTGTTATCTTCCACCTCTGGTCCTTAAGATCTTTCTGCTCCCTCTTCTGAAGATCCCTGAGCTTTAGGAGGAGGGAAAGGCATGACATGAACATCCCATAAGGGCTGAGTGCACCACAGTCTCTTACGGTCTACAAGTGGCCGACCCATTGAAGCCCTCCGTGTTAGCTGCCTGCTACTGCAGGTCAAACTTCTTTGAAGAAGGTTAAGAGATGCTCTGATCTATGAGTATAGTAATAAGACACTGGGAGGCTTTTTTTTCCTATTATGTACATTTAGCATAATAAAATAGTATTGGGCCTAGGGCTTATGCCTATTTAACCACAGGGTCTTGGCACCTTTAACAATTTCTGGTATGAGTTCCACTTCATGGAACAGTCCTTAGGTTGAATTAAAAAGTATTTGATAACATTTGTACCATCTTTAAAAATTATTTTAAAAGTTAACTGTTCTCTTGTGGGAAGTGGGCATGTGGAGGCCTGGGTGTCGGTGTGCATTTGTGGAAGCCAGAGGATAACTCTTCTGGCGCTGGTTCTCAGCTTCCACCCTGTGGAAGCAAGGTCTGCCTTGTTTCTGCTGCAGTTACTCCAAGCTAGCTGTTCTGTAAACTTTCAAACCATTCTCCTGTCTCCAGCTTGCAGTTTATCAGAGGAATTGCTAGGATTACAGCTGCACAACAGTGCTCTGTTTTTTTTTCTTTTATCTGGGCATAAAAGTCAGGTCTTCAGACTTATGTAGCAAGGGCTTTGACAGGGCTGAACCATCTCCCCAGCACTCACTTGTGTGTGCATGAGTGTGTGTGTGTGTGTGTGTGTGTGTGTGTGTGTGTGTGTGTGTGTGATATCTCCCCCAGTTGCATGTCAGGTGTTGAGATGGGTTCTCTTGACACTGCAGCCTACAGACTTGGTTAGACAGGCCAGCCAGCAAGGCCCAGTGATGCTCTCTGCAGTTTTCCATGCTAGGATTTCAGGTTTCTCCCACTCCACTGTGGGTGGATCTTCTGCTCTGACACCCTCTACCTTATTTTCTTAAGACAACGTATCTTACTGAGTCTGGAGCTAGGACTGTCAGCCAGCAAACCAGTGATCCTCCTGTCTCTCCTGGAGTTACAGGTACAAGCCACCATGCCCAGGTTTTTCAGTGGCTTTGAGATCTGAACTCAGGTCCTTTGTGTTTCTGCAGCCGATCCTCATCTTAGCCCTTGGTGTAGAATTCTTGGGTACGTTAAGTCAGTTGTCACACTGATGTCTTCCCTTGTGTTTATTTTCCTGACTCTTAAATGGAATACATGATTTGTCTTATCTTTATAAATGACTTTAGAAAAACAAAACAAATAAAAAGAAGCAGTGTCTACCTGTTTAGCCCAGACCAATCTCCAACTCATTTATAATGCACAATAGTGAGCCCATATAAAGAAGCTGACAGTATAGAATACTTGGAATAAAGTGTCAGTCTTTCATTAGAATTATTTGCAACCTGGGCAAATTTTTCTTAAGATACCAAGAATGTGTATCATAAAGAAAAATGATAAATTAGATTTCATCAAAATTAAAAATGTTTGCTGTTCAAGATCCAACTACTAAAAAGGCCAGTGGAATGTATTGTCTGTGCCAGAGTCCCAGAATGTCCATAATGCACAAGCAGCCTCATAAATCAGACAGCATCTCTGCCTAAGAGAGGTTAGAACAGACCGTTTACAAAAGACAAGTAGTTTGATAAATAAATGGAAAGATATTTGATATCATTAATATCATTAGTTAGTGGAATCCATATCAAAACTAAAATGTCTGATAAGTTTCCTATATTATTCAGGGGGGAAACTCCTGCTTATCTATCGTAAAAGTCATTGGGAACTACTTAACTGTGGACAGTTGTAGCATCTTTATCTTCCCCTCCCCCATCTGTTTCATAATGATCTTTGTGAGTTAGCATACAAAATAGTACTGCCAGATGTGAGAGACTGCTTACTACGGAGTTCAGATTTCTCAGCTTGGCACTTCAGGTCATGAAGCAGATGCTGAAGATGGGCGCTCATCTTTTGCATTTCCACAGGAACTCTGTGTTTCGGTGGTTCACGTGGACTACACTTTTTTTTTTTAAAATACTGTGTTCAGGTAGCACCTCCCCGACTCCATAATCTCAGTATTCAGGAGACTGAGGTATGAAAAGCGAAGATCTGGGGCTAGCCTGATTACAGAATAAGACCCTGTTGAAAAGCCTTCCCCATACGGAGTCAGAGTACCTTTTGTTTAGTTAGCAGTTGATTCTAAGCAGACATCTGTAGAATTCCTAACAACATCTCAGCACCAAGAAAGTCCTGTAGATTTCATTTGGAAGTCACCTGCTTAACTTTGACCCAACTGGTAACCCAACAGTGTAGAGTTCATTTCTCCAGGATTTCGTTGTTTTCTAGCTTGAGATCAGAAAAGTCTGTGTTTCTGTGTCTCCAGATCTGGAAGGAGGTATGTTCCTGTGTACAAGAGAGAAAGAGGGAGAGGGAGAGACAGAGATACAGAGAGTTTGTCTGTCGATGTTTATGTGCATATGTGTACATGTGAAGGCCAGAGACAGCCTCAGACATTGTTTCTCAGGCATCCCCCACCTTTTCTTTGTGAGGAAGGATCGCCCACTGCCCTGTAGTTAGCCAATTAGTTTAGACTGATGGCCCAGCAAGCCCCTGGGACCTGTCTCTCTCTGCCTCGATAGTATTGGTATTACAAGTGTGTTCCGCATGCTGGACTCTTTTCATGTGGGTTCTGGAGTCTGAACTGAAGCCCTTGTGCTTGCAAGGCAAGCAATTTACTAAAGATAGCTCCCTAGTCCTGCAAATAATTTTTTATAAAAATTTAGAAGACAATTGTATTGATAATTCAGAGCAAATAATTGCTGAAGAAAGCAAAACAGCTATGGCAACATCCCAGATTGGCTTGCATTGAAATTAACGAGGAGATATAAACTGTTTTCCATATCGTCTGTCCCTTTAGTTTATTTTTTTTTGGCATCATTCTAAACATTTGCACCCTGTTAATAGAGTACTGAGTAGTATCTTGTCATAGGTAAATAAACACAGAGAAATCATTTTATCAGTTGCAGATACGTGACAGCTGTGTCACTACGTTTTTAGTTTAAGACAAGGCAAATTTGTGGCTGTTTGTGCTGACCCATTTGAATTTATCCCTTAGCCGTGGCTATGCTGTTGTCTTGAAAATACACATTTGTGAAAGACTCATCTTCCAGTCCGCTTCCTCCTTTGTCATTTGTACTGTTCTGTCAATCCCAATAATAGTGCCAGTTCCTGCTGGGTTTGCAGGAGGCTTAAGCACAGGGCATTAAATCTCCTCCTAAGGAGGTGCCAGGAAAGGAAGTGAAAGTGTTCCTTGCAGATGATTTGTCTGCAGTGATTGTCCAGGGTTTGGGCAGCACATATGGAGACAGTTGGAAAGCTGAAGAGAAGGCTCCTGCAGCGGGACCAGAACTTGGCCGAAAGTTCTTTTATTTAAGCAGTCGCCCAGGTATACTGTTTACTTAGCTCCATCTAGATAAGACACCATATTTAAAAGGTCCAAACGATGCTCTTCAACATCTTCCACACTGCCTGTTGTTCCTTTAGTCTACTACTCGCAGGTCATTAAAGTCTGTCAGTCATCCTTGGTTCCTCTCACAAGCCCGAGTCCAGTCAGCGTGACTGTTGTCTAAGTCCCCATCAGATCCTCTGCCTGGACTGCTGTAGCTCTGCCCTGCTTCCCACCTGAGTTTCTGCATCTGTTCCTCACACTGCAGCCCACAAGTACCCTACACAGCGCTGCGGCCTGCGACTCCTTTGTTAGAGCACTGCTGGATTACTTAGCTCCCTCATTGTTGCCACAGAGTCCCCGACGAGAAACAGCTTAAGGTGCACAGTCGAGGGGACACCGTCCTGTCATGGCAGAAGTATGAGGCAGCTGGCATGGCACCATCATACGGCACAGGGTGAACAGGAAGCCGGGCCGGGTTACAAAACCACAAGGTCCAGCTCCAGTGGCCCAGTTCCTCCAGCACAGCTCGGCTTCCTGAACGTCCCACAACAGCACCACTAGCTGGGATTGAGTGTTCAGACACAGGAACCTGTAGAGAACACGTTTCTTACATTTGCAATGATAGCCATACCCCTCACTTGACCTCTCACCTTGCCTTCTCCTCTCCTTCCTTCTGTCTCCTGGCTCTTCAGACCACCAAGCATATTCCCACCGTCCAGCCTTGGTCTCCACCACCCAAGCTTTGGGTCGCCCTCCTCACTCTCTGGTTTACTCAGTGTGCTGGATTCGCATGCTGTCGCATTTGTGTGTGGGCTTTGTTCTTCTCAGTCATGCCTACCACTTCAGAAGTATCCATGTGCAACTTTCAGGGTGAATTCTTGCTTCTGTGAAAGGAAGAACTATATCAAGATCTCCTCTGCTCCTCTAACACTGAGCACAGATGTGTGTATGTGACTAGTGATTCATAATTGTGTCAGACATTACCTTTTTCTTTCCTTAACTAGGTATGGTTTTAGACTAGCTTAACTTTGATGCTTAAAACACATGAGCTAGTGCTGGGAGTCAGTCAAGAGCACTCGTGCTTCTTCGAAGGAGCCGGGTCCAGTTCTCACACCCACATGGAGGCTCACCACCTCCACACTGGAAGACAAAACACAAAATAATAAATCTAAAAACCAAACAGGTGTGCCGAACTTGTCTTATTTTAAAGTAGCCAAGAATGCTGACCCTCTGTCATGGCTAAGGAGGGATAAAAGTGAGGGCATGGCCTGTTTGTGCCTCTCTTTCTGGTGTCTGTAGTTTGTCTGAGCACAATGCGATCTTGAGATTTGCTGTTCTCTCTTTCCTGTTTTTGTCGTCTGTGTTCACCATGCATATGTAGAAGGAGGGATGCTGCAGATCGGCAAGCTCAGAACACTTGTGGAGCTGAGTGCTTTCAGCTCAGTCGCCCCATTCTGTTTTTAGTGTATTTCCTGGATCTACTGAGTGAAATTACCTCATTTGAAAACTTGTGTTCTTATGAATTGTGCACGTGATGGGAATGCAGTAGTCTTAGATTATGTCTCATTTCTTCAAACAAAAATATCAGAATTCATTTTGAAAGTTACTTTAGTAGCTGACTGCATTTCTAACTTCATGGTATCTAAACATCAGACTTAGATATATAAGCACCAACTGCTCCCAAAGATGCTTGATATCTTATATTACCTGTTGGATCAGGATATCACAGCCTTGCCATGCAAAATCCTATTTTGTTAACAAGTTCTAGTAGCAAGTCAAGTAGAAATGGTACTTGATTATTTAGGTTAGAACATCAGTGTAATAAAGTCTTGATTCAATGCTCTAATTCTTTCAAAGTTCTAGACCCAGATTCTTTATGTTTGGTCCTTCGCCACTCAGTTGGAATGTGATTATAATTTTTCTCTCCATCTTGTATTAAATTTGTGTAATTGTATTAGCAATTTATCATATTGTGTCAAAAAATCTAAGAAAACATGTTAAACTATATTGTTACCAGTGATATCAATCAAGTAAATTTCATTAGTCTATTGAGAAATACCTGCTTTCACAGACCTTTCTGCAAAAAAGTATGCCCATTTTTTTCTTTTCTTTCTTCCTTAGTTTTGTTTTGTTTGAGATAGGATTTTGCTCCATAATGGAGGCTGGATTTAAAGGCATAAACTTCCTTCCCCCACATTCCAAGTGCTAACATTATAGGTACTTAGAGATATAGATGTCACTGCATTAGCTCATTTACTAAAACCCATTCATTGTTTTTTTGTTTGTTTGTTTGATTTCAAGACATGGTTTCTCTGTGTAGCTCCGGCTGTTCTGGAACTCACTCTGTAGACCAGGCTGGCCTCGAACTCAGAAATCCGCCTGTCTCTACCTCCCAAGTGCTGGGATTAAAGGCGTGCACCACCACTGCCAGGCTCATTGTTTTCTTCTAACTTAAAAGAATGAACTGCACATTCCCAGTAGAGCACTAGGCTCTATGATTTGTCTGTGTTTGTGTGTGCAGGTCACTCTTGTGCCTTGAGAGTGCAGAGGACAACCTTAGCTGTTGTTCCCAGGTACCATCCATCTTGTTTTTAAGACAGGCTCTCTCATTGATCAGAAAGTTACCAGATAGTCTGAACTACAGTAGCCTGAGAGCCTCAGGGCTCTGCTGGCAATGCCGCCTCTGGGCTTTCAACCATACCCAGAGGTTTCTGGTCTTAACGTGGGATTTACATCCAGCTCATAACCTCACACTTTACCAACTGAGCTGTCACTTTGTCCCAGATTCCTGTTCTCTTAAAATGCTTTCTTATGACAGAAGTCAAGCATCCGACCGTAATTTACAGAATTAAAGAGCTGCTTCTCACACTTTTTCTTTTTCTTTCCAGCATTTCTCTGTACCGGGGTAATTGCAGGCCCATACGATTCGAACCACCCATGCTGGATTTCCATGAGCAGTAAGTAACTTGGAACTATAGGATGGTTTTACTTGCATTTCTCCTGACTTTTGCTGTGTTAGCCATGTGAGAAAGCTACATACACGTGTGCTCAAGCCTTAACAAAGCAAATGAAGTTGAAGCCCTTTGAAACCAGAATCTGTTAAGAATCTGGCATAATATAACCTTCAAAAGTCTGAACACTGCCCACACGCTACACTCGGGTTCAGAGGGTTCTAGTGTGAGAAGTGGCATTCGCCTCGAAGCCTCGTCTGATTAGCACTTTGTCTCTGCATTTAAAGTCACCTTATTGGCACTTTGTATGATGTGATTCTCTTGCAGTGCATGTGTCACCATGTTAGCAGTAATATAGTCAGTCACTTAACCCCATGAAAGGTCACAGTCAATGCCACAGATATGTCTGAGCCTGTCGCCTCCTGCTTAGGGACTCTGGTTTCACACATCTCAGGTACTCAAGGAAAGACAAGTGAGCCCTGTTGGGCTCAGTTGCAGTGGGTGAGGGGAACATCTTGCATCATCACCTGGTACAGAAGAATTTTTAAAGACTCAAGAGCAAGCTGTGGATTAGTGTCTGCACCAGGAGAGCTCATGGTCCAGGGTTTGGTTCTGTGCATGAGTGCATTTGTTAGTGAGCTTTACTCAGGTGTGGGCAGACTGTGCAGAGTCATCCTGACTTCTCCTCACTAACTTAAGCAGTTGTCTGTACTATAAGCCTGTTCTAAATGAAGTTTAATTACTCTTCTGCCCTTGGTAATACGGGTCCTTCCTTCCTTCCTTCCTTCCTTCCTTCCTTCCTTCCTTCCTTCCTTCCTTCCTTCCTGTTATTGCTACAGTGAGTTTCTAAGGAAAAAGGCCAAAGTTTGTGTTTTCAGTTTTGAGACTGATAAGTAAATAGGTAGGAGTAGATTTTAGACCGGATATGCTTCGCTGAGTCAGTGGTTCTAGCTGTCTTTTTTTTAAAGACTCACATATTATATATAAGTACACAGTAACTGTCATCAGACACCCCAGAAGAGGGCATCAGATCTTGTTATGGATGGTTGTGAACCACCATGTGGGTGCTGGGATTTGAACTTAGGACCTCTGGAAGAGCAGTCAGTGCTCTTAACCACTGAGCCATCTCTCCAGCCCCTCTTGCTGTCTTTTACAGTGCCATGGCCTCTGCCAGAGAAACACTGTATTCCACCTTCTCAGACATTTTATTGTATCAATGTTTTAGGTCTCTTCTGGCTAAGCAAACAAAGATTAGAGTGTTCTTTGGCATCAGCAAGGCTTTTACTGTAACACATACAACAAGTTCAAGTGTCTTTTTCATAGTTTCAGATATAGAAATCAAATCTTTCATTTGTACTTTCTGAAGCATGACTGGGTAGTTTGCCTGAAAATCAAAAGATACTTTGTAGCCTATTTTTTTTCCCTAATGATGGTATTCTTACAGAGATGATGAGTTGAGGGGCTTAGGCGTGCAGAGAAAGTGTGTGCACTTCAAAATCAGCCATTGGATAAGTAAGATTGACCTCTGTGGTATTTAAAGACCATAACGTTCAGATAGGAAATAAATGTTACATTGTTCTGAGACAGGTTTAAGTACTGTTAGGACAGTAACCTCAGGAGGAGGTAGGCTCTCCCAGAGGCAGTTAAGCAGGACTCTGCCTTCATGAGCTACGATGCTGGCTCAGGTGCCAACCACTCCCACACAATGCCACAATGCCTGCAGCAGTGTTAGGACTTGTCGGGAAGACCTTGATTATGAACCATGCACACACACACACACACACACACACACACACCCAGCCTCTCAGAACTAAAAGGAAGTAAGTTTATTTCTATGTATACATACTTAAATATATAATATATATATTTAAATCTGTGTGTGCATATCTGTATGTGTCTACACCACATGCTCATGCAGACACAAAGAGAACATCAGAATCCCTGGAGCTGGAGTTAGAACTGACTGTGAGCCACCCAATGTAGGTGCAGGGAACTGATCTCGGGTCCTCTTAATCACTTAGCTATCTCTCTAGCCTGTGCTCAGGCCTTATCACACCCAGGGCCTTGTGCATGGTAACATCAAGGATGTTACCATTGCACACACACACACAGAGAGAGAGAGAGAGAGAGACAGACAGACAGACAGACAGACAGACAGACAGACAGACAGACAGAGACACGAACACACCTCACAGGCCCAGAACTTCTATTCTTTATGAATTATGTAGTCTGTTACAGCAGCACAAAATGCACTAAGACCGGTGCAGTGATAAGATTGCAAGAAGCACGGAGTTCTTAATTCAGTTATAGAATATATCACAATCTTCTTTTAAATGAAAAATATTTTGTGAAAGGGGGCATGTATTTCGTGTTTATCAATATGGTTAATTATTTTTTTAATAAATAAAGGCCATTTCTTTATCTAGAAAAGTTACCTTTGAGTGTGTTCTTAAGCTAGATTGTGGAGCTCCATGCCCACACTGTGGCTTTAGTCTCAGTGCTGTTCTGAGGTGTGGACGTGAAAATGAAGAGGACCGCTCAGCACCAAAGCCGTAGGCAAGGCCAGCGACTGCTCGAGACACACTTTCAAATATTTCATCTAGTTGTGTTGTCTCCATTTGGTATTTTGGTTTTTGGTATGAGTATGTGTGGCTAGAGGTGGATGTCAGAGGCCAGTGCTAGGTGTCTTCCTCTGTTATTTCTAGACAGGAATTCAACAGACTGGCTGGCCAGCAAGCTCCTGGGATCTGTCTCCTGCCCAGCAGTGACATCACATAGGTGTGCCATCACACCTGGCCTTTTACATAGGTACTGGGATCTGACCTCAGTTCCTCATGCCTTCATTTCTCTTCTCTATTGAGGGTGTTTTGTAAATTTCATTTTGAGATTTAAACAAAAAACAAAAAACCCTTCAGTTATAGAAAAATACTTGAACTGAAACTAAATGTTCATGTCCTAATTATTTGTCTCTCAAGTCTGATTAATGTCCTACCTCCAAAGTAGTAGAAATCGGGCTGAAGTTAAGCAGGGCTCCGAAAGGATGACTTTAGTGCGTCTGGGGATGATAGTCTCCTTGCTTCCTGAGTCACGTATATCTTTAGGGAAAAATGGCCCCTCTTGCTTCCTTTCCCTAAAACACACAGTTGCACATAAGAATATTCAGGAGACTGAAGCAGGATCAAAAGTTCAAGGCCAAACTGTGGCCTGCCACAAAAACCAGAGTAGTAAGACTTCTGCATGTAGTAGGTTGTCATACTTTGTAGATCCCTCCTTCAGAGTTCATCTGCTGATCCTCGGAGCTTGAGAAGTTGGTAATCACCATTATAAAACTGGGGTTTTGTTTATTGTGCTGAGTGGTATATAGTCACTGTAATAAATTTATAAACAAAATACTTGTGAGGACAAGAAAGTGAAGAGCTGCCACTCTGACCGGTAGAACCTCTACATTTGAACGGTCATCGCTCTTGTCCTTCTGTACAATATGTTACTGAGTCACCAAAGCACAACCACGCTTTATAAAAATACTATCTTTTAACTTGCTTTTCAGCTTAATATATTGTGAACTTTTTCGGTTTCTTAATATTTTATGTGGTATTAGCATCAAGTTATATGAATATATTTGTTGAATTCATTTGCTGATTTTGTTTACATATTTTGTTTGCAATCAGTGCTGAAACTGGTGTGTTACATACAATGTGACTCTTCCCTCAAGAGAGTTTCAATTAAAGGACATAAAGAATATTAAAGTTGACCTTTAACATCCTTTTTGCTAGAGAAGAATTTGATGTCATGAGCTAGAGGCAGCTGTGGAGATAGTAAAGGCAGCATGGCCTGGAGAGGAAGCCGAGGGGCCTTCCTGCTGAGACTGGCCCAGCTTGTAGAGAAGCCAAACACTCATGGGCTAAGAGAAACCTTGTCAGCTTCCTGAATGTGGGTGGGAGGACAGATGAGCTTCTGCAAAGCACAGACAAGGCAGGTAACACAGTGAGGAAAACTTAGAAACACAAGAAAGGAGCGAATCCTGAGGGCAGAGACCTGTGCTGGGTGCTCCAGAGGCAGAGGAGTAGCCCAAAGCAGTGATGTTTGGGCCCTCCAGCTCTCTCCAGGCGGAGACCTTCTAGAGTGTGTGACGGTGTGGGGAAGAGAGTAGGACCCAAGGGAGAAGAGAGCACCATGAGTACGGTGCTCCCAGGCTGCCCTAGCTCAGGTGTGCGCACAGCAGGAAGACTCCATCTGTGAGCCCCAGAGGGTCCCACTAGAGCCAGAACGTGCTGGCTCTCTATGTTCAGAATTTCGGAACAGGGAGAAAGACATGACTAGTGGCTATAATTCACTGAGTGTATAGCATTTTGTTGCATTTTCTTAAATTACTTAACATATTGCTTTTCCATTATTTAAAACATATTTGCATCCAGTCTAAGAACATTAAATGGAGTGTGTTTTATTTCATAAAGATGGAACTGGGGTTACAGAAGGTAGGTCTTTGTGGGCAAATGGGGAAACATAGAGAGTGGGGTTTATTTGAAAATTTGAACTTTCTGGAGATCTCAAATGTGTGTGCCTATATGGTTAGCTGTTTGTGTGGGCATGAGAGAGGTCTGGCTTATGGTGTGGGAACAGGGAAGCACACTGAGGAAGATGGTGACTAGCTGGAACTCTGAGGCATGAGGAGCATCTTTTCCAGGCAGGCAGCAGAGGATCCTGAACAAGGGAGTGCAATTGAAAGTCCAGGTGGTTTGAGTAAAGGGCCTAAGCTGTTTATGAAAGAAAGGACGTTGGAGTATAGCAGACCCACCTAGAATGCGCTCGCTTGGATGGAAGTCAGCTGATCGGGAATTTAATTACATCTGCAGAAGCATCTAGTATTCAATAGCTTGGGAAGGTATGTTTGCTACAAAATAGCAGCTGGCTCTCTTCTGTCTCCAACCTGCAGGAGAGACTCTCAGAAGTGTCTGTTGTCTTGAGCTCTCATGAATGAGGAGTGCACTAGAAAGGAATCCTGGGGACTGTAATTTAGACCAGCCTGAGTGTTGGCATCCAGCCACTGCATGGATATAGACATCAAAACTCCTAAATTTAGTGCTCTTGTCTCTAAAAATGGATGCTCTTTTGCTTAAAATACTTCATTCGGCAGTTTAGAACCCAGGTTCTTATAAGACAAAAGTAGCTTCATGACAAGTTATGTTTTCACTATAGAAAGTTATTCCTAAGTGGCTTCAGGAAGTAGACAGTTAATAGTTCACATCCTCTTTGATTTAGGTTTTTTTTCCTCCAGTCTTAAAAACATAGACATTTTAATTAATCAGAATTCTTCCTGCATTGACCTATTTTCTTCCTGTCTTTCTTAAGAGGGTACTAAGTAGGAAGCGTGAGGTCAGAGCACCGCTGTAGTAGAGCTGCTGTAGGCTGCCCGGCTGCTCCCTGAGGACACCTGCCTATCCCAGCCACCCTACCCACGCTTCTTTGTTTTTGTTAATACATGTTCAGTGGTCTTTTCAGTTGTTTAGCCCTTAGGCCCAAGTGAGCATGTCCCTGGCTCAGGGGCAAAGCCTGTTTACGTTGGATTTAACATTTCCATTCTCATTTAGGGTCGGTTTATAGGTAGGTATGACCCAGACGAGCTAGGGGTACGAGGACAGCTGTAAGGGAGTTCTTGGGGAGGATTTTTTTTCCCTCTATACTGTTCAATGTATAGAAGTACCCCTCTCCAGGCTAGGTGTGGAATTGGTGGCAGGATGTTGTGGCAACCATCCTGTTATCAGTGAGCAGTACTTGGCAGGATAGAGGCAAAATGTTGTGTCTCACAGAAGAAAAATGGAAGGGCTTGTTCCCTGGGCTGCACACTGCCATGCGGAGCTTACAAACCCCAGTGGCTGCGCTGCCTGGGGCCTTTAGTTAGGACACCAGTTTTGTGTCCCTGGTACTTTGTGGAACACATGGCCCCTTCCATTGTCTTCAGACAGCGTTGTGAGCACACATCTACATATTTCCCCTACCTGGAGCCTGCCAGCCGGGAGCACGTTTCTCTTAACCCTCCCACACCTCTGGCACAAGCCTGTGGTTCCCAGTCTGGTGGACCCACTCCTCGCCACCGAGGCTCTGGGTTACTTCCTCTCCCTTGGAGCGTCATCTCTTCTCCCATCCCTCAGAAGAAAGGTTTTGCCGAGTTTATGCATACTCTCCTGTGTCCCTCATTGCTCTGCTACCCTCTCTTGGCTCAGGCCCTTGTTATTTGAAAACTAATACTGTTGTTACATATGGCATTTACTGACTTATGATCCACGCTGTCAACAAATTATGTTAAAATTTGATCATGAGGCCAGGGAGATGGCTCAGTGGGTAAAAGCATCTACTGCCATGCCTGATGACTTAAGTTCAATCTCTGCTATCCACATGGTGTGGGAGGCGAGAACTGACTCCCAAAAATGGTCCTCTGACCTCTACACTCATGCTTACATGCCCTTGTGCGCATGCATGCACGCGCACATACACACACACACATACACGAGAGGGGGGGGAGGGGAGGAATAAATGTAATTAAATTTTTTATAAACTTGATCACATTATTATCCTCCCTCAAAAATGTCCTTTAATGGTTCCTGTTGTCTTATGATAAATGCTAACTTTCTTCATTTCTTATTCACATATATAGAAAGCTGCAGACTGTTTCCTGAAGTCAGTGTGATCTTTCTAACTATGGGCATGTTCTACATACCTTGAAATAATCTCCCTCTTTTGTTTCATTTTTTAGAGTGAGTGTGTGTATGTGTGTACATGAGTGCAGGTGTCCATGGAGTGTAGAGACCAGATTCACGGAACTGGAGTTTCAGGCACTTGTGAGCCATCTGGCACAGTTGCTAGAAACCAAACCCTAGTCCTCTGGAAGCAGTAAATGCTCTTAACCATTGAGCCGTCTCTCCAGGCACTCTAAATGCAGTGTTTCTTACACATAGAAAACAAATGATGATCATACACTGAACAGGGTATGTAAGTTTTAAGAGTTCTGTTCTCCCACCCTGTTTCTCTTAGACAAAGGATTCTGTCACTGAACCTGGAGCTCATTCCTTTAGCTAGATGGCTGGCCAGACAACCTCAGGATCCTCTGTCTCTACCTCCTTAACTGTACATGCCCAGGTTTTATGTAGATGCAGGGATTCACACTCAGGTCCTCATTCTTGAACAGCAGATGCTAGATCAACTGAGCCAGCCATCTTCCCAGGCCCTTGTAGTTTTGTAAGCTGTTTGAAAGCAACAGGCACCATGATTCAGTCATATTTTTAGCTATCATTTCTATATATTTACAGAATAAGAAAATTGACATCTAGTGTAGATTGCCTATAGTACTTCTGCTTCAATCAGTGTTGTAATTGTTTGATTGTAAATGAGAGAACACTGACTGAAACTCCTTAAGGCAAAAAGAAGACTGATTCAGCCACTGTAACAGACAGGTAGGTGCACATTACTAAGGCTGCCAGGACTCCTGTGTCCTCACCTGGCTCACCCTCTTGTTCTCTCAGTACCAATGCTCTTTCCCTCTAAGGATGGGAGCAGCCCTGCTGACTGCTTCCACCTTGCCTTCTGCAGCCTTCTTTCTCTCTAGTCTAAAACATCTTAGCAGAGAGCAGTGGTCACCCCAGGTACATTCATTGTCCAGTCCCTGAAGCAGCTGTGTAAGAAGTGTGTATCAGTGGATATAGTGCTATTCCTAGTTTGTCAGGATTTCATCAAGAGAGAAATCACACAGTGGGCAGTGGATCCTATTGAAGACCCATCTTAGACCCTTGGCTCCTCATATTCTTGATGACCAGTCAGTAGAGTTCAGCCCTGTTGTGCAAAACAACCTTCACAGCTTGCCATGTACAGATAGAAATGTATCTTCCCAGCTACACAGAGGTGGGATGGATCGCCACCCAAAATTGAGTTTGAATATCAAGACTGATGCTGTCACACACAGCCATACCCCCAGAAAGTACAAAATGTTCATCATACAGGTAGTCGATCCGTTTAGGATGGGGCTTCTGTCCTGACTTCCTTTGCTAATGAACTGTGATGCGGAAGCATAAGCTGAATAAACTCCTTCCTCCTCAAGATGCTTCCATGGTGTTTCATCACAAAACAAACCTAAGCTAAGACATGGACTCTTAGATAACAAAGCCTCCTTTTTCTTTATTTTGTGGTGTTTTGTTTTGTTTTTAAATTTTCTTTCTGGAATTGGGTTTGAAGCTGGAACTTTGCAAACATTCAACTTACTCCCCTCCTTGGACCAGCCTGGGCTCCCTTAAATGTGCTTAGATCACTTACATTATATTCACAGCTGTCCTCTAATGACTAGTTGGCCAGGGCTGGGCCTGCCTCTGCTCCCCAGAGCTAAGGAGAGGTGAGGCCTGCATAGCCAAAGCCCAGAACAGGATCTAGGACCAGAACACAACGTATAGTGACTCCATATGACCTTGCATCACTGTAAAGCTTAAAAAGGAAACATCGTTCTGGCCAGCACAGGTTAGGGCATCTGTCTACACCAGCACAGTGAAGCACTCTGGAGAAACTACAGCAGGCCTTGAGCAAGGCTGGGAGAGCAGACAAAGGAAAGCCCCTCATCTCTACTGTGTTTCCAGTGAGGGCGGTAGAGGCAGGGGTGGTGGCAGCAGTGTGGACTCTTGGTTGCCACACTCCAGCCACGAGGAAGCATAGGGCCTTTCTGTCCCTGCTCAGATGTGCTGAGATGGGAATATGTGGGGTGAGTCCGAATGGCAGCATGGCTGGGACGTACCAGCAGTATGAGCTGTGCTGAGGCAAACGCTGCTGCTCTCTAGGGAACCTGGTACTAACTGTCCTCACCTCTGTGGTCCCCTCTATCAGTAATTGACTAATACTCATTTCACAGCACAGATGTAAAATTAACATTCTGAAATGGGCCATTTTTTAAAAAAGACTTTTGTGTATCTTTACCTGTATGTATATTTATATACCACATGTGTGACTGGTTCCTGAAGAGGTCAGAAAAAACATTGGATCCCCAGAGTCACAGCCAACTATGAGCCACTATGTAAGGGTTCCGGTGCTTTGAACTAAACCCAAGTCTTCTGCAAAAGCAACAAGTGCTCTTAACCACCTCTCCAGGCCCCCAAATAAGTTTTTCTTGGCTTTTTTTTTGTTTAAATTAATCTTATCTTTAATGTTTACTTTCTACTTCACCCCCTCTCCCTCTGCCCAGTTTCCAAATGACACATTGCTATGTCCTAACCTCCCTTTCTTCCCTCCCCCAAATTATTTATGCCAGTGTCCCTAAGTGTTTTCTGTTTCCATAACAACATCTCTCAGACATTTATTGCAAGCAGTAAAGGATGTTTGGGGTAGAAACTGGTTCATTGCATTCTTTGATTCAAATAATTATTAGGTGCAGAAAAATTGGCTTCAAATCTTTAGTTTAAAATCAGTGTATGAAAGCTCTTTCTCCCTAATTAATTACTGGAATTCCAAGAAAATCAAGAAGGCCTCCTTTTTCCAAGAGTTGTTTGGTGCCATAGCTTCCCACTTCTAATCCTTATTCCCATGCACAGTTTTATAGCACGTGTTTGTGAGAACTGTAGGATGTTGTGGTGAAGAGGTTGTACGAAGTGCTGGTGTTGATTTGGCCCAGCTTCCTGCCCAAGGCTGCACAACAGAATGCTGTATTTCATTCTTAAGGTTGTCTAGGGGCACTGGGAAACCATGTCTGCAGCCGTGGCCTGCGGTTGCAGGAAACAGTGGTAGAGGAAAATCGCCACAGACCACAGGATTACAGCTTACTTTCCCAGCTACTCCAGTTCCTAGACGTTTCCTCCCAGTTCTTTGGAACCTTAGACTCCTCTAGAATCCTGACAGTCTAGAATCTGGACAGTATGGTCTTGCATTACAGAGAACTAAGATGTCCAGTTGCTCTGGCTGTGTTCATCTATAAATACCTCCCACTGTTCTTTCCAACTCCTCTGTTTAGAGCAGCCAATAATGGAAATAAACAGGACCAACACTGGCAAGGGGCTGGGTATTTTTAGCTTTATTTTTAAATTCAACTTGTCTAGCCAGGCAGATCTCACATGCTGCTTGTGGTAGTCAGAACTGAAGATGATTGGGAGAATTTCAGGTTTCTAATACACATATATACACCTCCTAACTTTACAATCAAGCACTAATCCAGATGTGACTGTAACCAAGGTTCTAAATCCTATCTTTAAAATGGAGAGCTATCTGTGTGGTCTAGACCTAGTCCCAAAGCCTTCAAAGGCTGACTTCAGAATGAAAGCAGAAGTGTTGGACATTTGAAGTAGGAGAGGAACTTGGTGCAACATTTCTTTTTGCTGGTTTTGGAAGTAGAGGAGCTGTATGGCAGGAGGCTTAGAGTGGCATGAGTCATGCCAACAAAGTAAATGCATTTAACTGAGGACTTTGAGTTCTGCACGAGAACCCATCATGCTAAGAATTTGCAGAAGCCTTGTGAAACCCTGAGCAGATAAACCAGTCAGTCTTAGAAAGTCGTGCAGTAATGAGTGGGTGTTGCCTTTAATTACTAAGCTTTTGGTAGTAACGCAGCCTAGGGAAGGAGAGCTGATGCAGAGAACTCTGGACTGAGAGAGTAGAAGGCAGTCTGGACAGGGAAGGCTCTTCCTACAAATGGAAGAAGCCCCCACGTTATGAGTGTGCACATCTACGGTAGCCTGCTGGTGCCTCCCGCCATCTTCCCTGTCCTCATCACTCCTAATTCCCATAACCCTTCTCTTAGCAAGGGCTTATCTCTACTCAGTGTGGCCCAGGATGTTTCCTCCTTGATGCCTCAAGAAGAGGACAAAGCCAGGCCCAGCCAATTGTGAGTCAAACCTCCCATCGCTGGCCACTCCCAGACTCCTGGACCTCTAGGAGTGTCTGCTTGAGCCCTGTGGTATAGCAGGCCATCCACAGCCCTGTCTGAAGGAGACTTGAAAGTATCTGTCCATCTTCACCCTGTCTTTCTCTTAGATGAGATAGCTTGTACTAAAGTTAGACTACAACAAAGACATGGGGGAACTGACAAAAGCCGCTTCTCCTGCAGTCCTTCTGAACTGTACAGGGATAGAGGGGTTTTTAAGAGAAAGTACATACTGTGCTATGTATCTTTCGAGATATGAGGAATGTGTTCATTTCTCTTTACCGTTCTACTTACAAAGCTGAGGAAATAAGTAGAAAATCTGAATAGAGTCAAAAATCAAAATCCAAGAATTTTGAGTACATGTATGAGAAGTCAAACAACATGAGTCAGTCCAGCAGACTGTGCCACAAACGACAGGAGTGTCAGGCCTTTCTCACATGGTCTGTTTGGTGCATTGCCCTCAGTCCAAACCACACACTACACACTACTTCTGAATATAGGCTCAGAAGTCCTCCACAAAGTGCTGACAGACCTCATCGGTATGTAAAGAAATCATACACCGTGAGCAAATACTATTCTAGGAGAATAAAGTGGAATACATAAGATGATACATAAATGTAGCAAAGATATACAGTGTACTTCCATAGTAATCCCTCTGAACAACCCAAAACCAGAAAGGAATGCTCCCATGATGGCCTATGAAATGCCAAGGTTGATGTCATGCACAATGCTGAAAGAGGGAGACTGTCCCCTGCATCAGGAACACCATGGGAGTCTTGTCAGCTCTCCTCAGCATCTTATTCTTCTGATTCAGGCAATAAGGTAGGGGAAAAGCATCAGTTGGCACCCAGATGGAAAAAGAAGCAAGCATCTCCACTTGCAAGTGTTCCCTGTTCCATAGACTAGATACCAACTCTAAATATAACAAATTAAATTAAAGCTACTAGAAGTAGTAAGTTGAATGCAAGACCAACATACAAAAATAAACTATCGTTTTTTTCAGTAGCAGTGAATAATATCTTTTAAAGAGAGAGAAACAGTTTCAGCAAGATGATGACATGTGCCTGTCTCTTAGCACTAAGGTAAAAGAGCATGAATTCAAAGACAGTCTGGACTAAAGACCCTGCATCAAAAGCTGCATTGGGGGATGGGAGAAAAGTCCATTTATAATAACGTCAAAGGGAACAAAATTCAATATAAATTTTTGACAGAAGCTGTAAGTCATACAATATAACCAAAACAAAACCAAAAAACCTAAAAGTCCTGACCAAGAGAAATGAAATAACTAAGTAAATAGAAAGAAATCTCACAGCTCTTAGTATAGTAGATAGCAGGAATTAAGATACATTCTTCATCAGCATTTCACCTGCCTTTTTGTGTAGAAATTGATATCCTTAAAATTCATATAAAGGATCCCAACCAGTCTGAGCCAAAACACCCTTAAACTAAAGTTGAAGGAGGCATACTTTCCAATATCAAAAACTTTATATAAAAACTTTAAAAAATTCTGTTTACTTGTATGGGGTCACATATATGAGTGTCAGGGGACAGCTTGAGGGTTTTGGGTCTTGGGGACTGAACTCAAGTTGTCAGGCTTGGCCCCCAGTGCCTTCATGTGCTGAGCCACTTTGGTAGAAAGCCCTCCTCTTTCAAAGCCTTTCTACAGAGCAGTGGTGGTTCAAACATATCCCTCAGGACAGATACATAGATAAATGCAAAAGGATTTAGATTGCAGAAATAGATTTATTGACAGTTGATTTCACAGTGATGCTAAGACAATTTAATAGGGGAAGACTGTTCTTTGTAGTAAATGGTGCTGGGACCACTTGATATCCATGTACAAAAGTGTGAATATCAATCCCTACATTACACCATGCAAAAGAGTGCAATGTAAAGCTAGAGTTATCATATGACTAAATATGAACTTAATGGAGGAGCTGTAAGCATTATAGAGCTAGAGATATCATGCAGCTAAATATGAAAGTAAGGGAGCTTAGCTGTAAGCCATTGGAAGACAACAGTTTTGTATGTGTTCATTGTTATTTTCAAAAGATAGAAATCCAGATGCACAATTAACAAGAGGCAAAATTTATAGCTTGGGTTACATAAAAGTTTAAAAAAAGTTTATACTCTTAATTGATAACCATCAAGTAAAGAACATGACCCACACAATGAGAAAATATTTGCAAAGCATGTTTCAAGGGAGCTACATGGCTGACTGTGGCCAAACATACAAGTAAAATGTCAGTGAATGGGAAGTCTGGTGCTCTGAAGAGCACCAGCATCACATTGGAAGGGAGTTGCCATCGTCAGCACACTGAGCGTGCTGCCCCTTTCTGTGTCTATGGGGCTGCTATACAGTAAGTACAGGTCAGGCCCTGCCCAGGGCTTCTTGTTAGTTTAGGATGATTCCAAGGTAGAAAGCTCTGGTTCTGCACATCCAACTTTTGGCTGACCCACGTTGTCTACACCCTGAGACAGTGCTTAGGGCAAACTGTAGTTGTGCAGGATTGCTTTCCTAGATCGTAATGTACAGACCCAGATCTCCAGAAGACCTGAGAGGAGAGCTGGAAACCATAGCCTTTCTACACTGTGCTTCAGGTCAGACAGCCTTCCCATCCACAGTCTGACTTTCAAGCCAGGCTGCCCTTGGCCCCCTGACCCCCCACTCTCCCCTGTCTGCCAGTTCAGGCAGCCTCTGTTCTCTCTGTTCCTCCAAAGAGTTCTCAGTTGAGTTTATTCACTTGTTTGTTTTTCAGTGTTTCTTAGAATTGATTTTTTTTTAATTTCGTACATGAGTGCTGTATTCAGACTATTTCCACTCCTCTCTCCTTTCCAACTCTTATTCCTCTTTGAGTTCTTCTCCAGTTCATAACATCCTATTGATTATATAAATGCATATATATAGAGAGGGGGGAGGAGAGAGGGGGAGGGAGAGAGGGAGAGGGAGAGAGAGAGAGAGAGAGAGAGAGATCGATCGATCACAGGCGAGTACAAATACAACCTGCAGAGTTCATTTAGTTTTGCTCATGTGTATGTGGTTAGGACTGAGCATTTGGGATTGGTAGTGTTTCAGAGCGTCCGTCCATGGAGAAAAGTGACTCCCTCCTGGTACCCATTAATTGCTGTGACTCTTCTAGGGGTGGGGTTTCCCCATGTATGTAGGCATGGCAATTGATATCGTCTAGTCATTATGCAGGTTTTGTTTAGGCAGCCATGCTGTTGAGATTTCACCCATGTCGTACATATATAGAAGACAGTATATCACAGCAGGTGTCTCAGACCTCTGGTTCTTAACAACCTTTCCACCCCTCTTCTGTGATATATGCTAAGCCACCATTGTAGGGGTTGTGTTGTGTAGATGTGTCTGTTAGAGTTGGGCACCCAATGGTCAGTTGTTCTCCACAGTTGACCCATTGTGGATTTACCTCTCTTTAGCTTTCACATTTTAACATTGTTTTGGAGGCATTATTTGGGAGGAGCAAGACTAGCCTGTGTCCTAATGTAAATTACCATATTTAAAGGAACATAAAGCTCCTAATTCATTTTCTTAAACTGGTGAAAATTATCAAACTATTCTTTGGTTTATTTAGTCAGACAGCTGAACTGAAGAAAAGGTAGGGATAAAACTTGTGTGATGTACACTTGACATAACTAGACAGCACAGCTCTGGCTGCGCTCACCTGCTTAAACTCTAACTTGAATTGTAAAACAAGGCTTCAAGAAACATGCCCAGGAATGGTTACCTGGGGAAAGCACCTTGTAGAAGAAAGTTGGATCCGAATTAGAAAATGAGTTAGGTCTCGAGGGCAGCCAGGACACATAGTCTGAAAAGGAGCTGGGGTCATTCACAATCTGAAGGTTTCCATTTGAATGGAGGACTGCATGGTGAAAATCTCACTAGTTACATATTTGGGTTGAAAATGCTAGATTCCAGAGGGCATTGTAATACTGAAAGGGGAGGAAGGCAGCCAGCAAGCATGTGCACGTGTGCTCCCACACATGCCCGGACTGCACTCAGTGTCACATGCTGTGGCCTTTGACTGTGAAGTGCTGACAATCTTGACAGGAACGTAGGACCGACATGCCAATGAGACCATCGGCCCTGAAGAAAGACGTGTGCAATGCCAAAGAACCTAGGAGGACATGGAGTGAGAGGAGCTGCAGAAGGGACCCATCCAGCCACACACTAAGACTGCTTTTCAGGGACACCAAGGGGCCATTACAGTGGATCCGTGAGCCATTGAGAGGAGGCAGTTTAGGTCATGGATTCAGGTTCAGAGTGTGGCTGTGGGCAAGTTAATGAAGCTTTCTTCTGTCTCCGTGCCCTCTATTAGTCAAGAATAGCAGAAGTCCCCAACTTGCAAGATTTCTTTATACAACCTTGCTGCTAAGTTTGTGCCTGTGGAATTCGAGGAGAGGCAGGAGGAGAGATCAGCCTACACTCCCAGACTGGCACCAGAGTATAGGCATCATTCAGCTGAGACTTACTTGCCCTGAATTATAGCACCTGACTCAGTGTGTAACACAGAATTGACACTCAGATATTTGTTGAGGGACTACATGTCTTTCACAATTTTATGGTATTTGCTTATGAATTTGCTTAATAATCTATATGTTTGACTTTTAAACAACTACTGATTATCCTAAAAGCTAGAAGTGTCTTTGAATTTCTGACAGTTTTCTTTTTATCTTTGCAGGCCAGTTGGAATGCCAAAAATGGAAAAAGTCTTCTTACATAATCCTAGTTCTGAAGAAACTATTACTTTAGTATCAATATCTGCTACCACATCACATTTCCATGCATCATTTTTTCAAAATAGGGTAAGCTTTTCTACTAAAAACTGCTTTTGTTTGAAATTGAAGTTCTGCATTTTTATTAATAACTTTATTTTGCTATGATTAAAATCTGCTTCTAGTGTTTTCATACTTAGATATCGGTTTGTCCCATTTCATAAGAATTATAATATCTGTCCATAAATGCACATTGTTTCCCTTCAAGTAATGGTAACTGTGCTAGGGCTCCTAAGTGCTCGAAAATCCAGCCTTCTCATAGCTGGGGGTGTGACAGGATGCTATTGCTGACTGAGGGAAGTGGGGTGGGGCGCCAAGGTGCTGGAAGTCCCTGTAAGCAGCAGCTCCAGCTTGCCTTTACCTGGTAGCCACGTCGTGGGAGGGGGAAGCCCATGTGCCGTTCTGAGTTTTCAAGACAAGTCAGAAATACGAATCTCTATGTATCTCTCAACTTTCCTACATTGGAAACAAGTTGGATTTAGAGAGACTGTAGAATACCCAGCATAATAAGCTCTTCACAGCCAGCTTGACTCCTCTGAATTAGATTCCTCCCAGAGATGTTTCTGCTGAAGACTTTTATGTAAAGAACAGATTCTCTGGACATTCTTGAAAAATAAATTGGGTATGCTGTCAGTCAGTCAGGAAGTGAACCTAAGCAGTGAGCACCGTGACCGTCAGTATCTGTGGACACGTCGAGTCAGCGGCCACAGTCAGCGCTGGCCTTTCTTCTTCCTGCGTGTCCATCTTTCCTTCTCAGAGACTGTGGGGAGGGGTGAACCATTGAGGGAAAATGAAATGTGTCTCTCATGTCCAGGAGAGCAAGCACAGCCTTCCTATATCTCCCTCTTACGTAACTCCCCTCCACACCCTCAGAGTCCCCAGAACTACTTATTTCTTTGGGAAACAAGGTGTTACAACTCATGATGGTTTTTAATTATCTAATACCATGTCTAAATTAACCAGCCAATAGAAAATTGAGAAAATTATTTAAAAGACCAAGTTCTATATAGCTACATTTTAGTTATATTTTCAGTCTATAGATAAAATTTAAAAATTTCAAGCCATTACTTTATTATGCTTTAAAATAATCTTATGGGTTGAAAGTTCTTGTGAGCATTGGTGATTATTTTTAGTTAGGTGTAGAAGCCTAAACATTGTTTATGCCATCTTAGGTTAAACTCTGATATCCACGCATTTTGTCAGAAACTGGGACACATATACTATAGCCCTAGTGTGAGGTATTGGACAGATAAAGAATAAACCTGTGTCTGTTGCTACAGAATAATATACATAGTGTGCTCCTCTGTGAGAAAAGTAGATCATAGCAGAGAATGTGCCATTTTATGAAAAGCAGTGGTCTCTCTGGGGTTTAGCATGTTAACGGGCCAGGGTAGCTTGTAGGCAGCTGCATAGCCATGAGCCTAGAGAGCACTGAGCTCCTCCTCACACACCTCTGCTGTGTCCTCAGGTACAGTGACCTGTACGACTATCATAACTTACAGGAAATAAAATTTAAAATCAGCTTTGCCACCTATATAGAAGCAACCCCTAGTGGGGGGGGGGTCTGTTGGTGACTTCAACAGACATAATAAATACACTTAATGAGACCTTAGAAGACAGTTGATCTAAGAAAAGTAAAAGCAGCTAGGTAAGGGGTTCGTGCTGCAGTGAGTTGGCTTTAAATAGCAGGCAGGATTTAACCTGAGACTCCAGAAAGGCAGTCCTGAAGCAGCAGGTCAGGCAGAGGCTCTGCTGGGAACGGTACCCAGGAGGAGTGGGCCCTCCAGTTGTGAGGGCCACTGCATGTTACATAAAGGTCTTGGCTTTGGTTCCTTCTGAAAGAAGAAGGCATCTGAAGAGTTTAAGCAGAAGAATGGAATGTTAAATTTTATTTTAAAACAGTTAGTGTTGATCAAAAATAGAATATAAGGGAGAAATCAGATGTAGGTTTGCTCTGGTTGTCTGCTGTGTAAGTAAGCTTTGTTGAATTTTCCAGGCTGTAAGTGAGTCTTTCCATTTCTCCTGATATTAAATGTATAGGTATGTATAGGCATGGGATTGTATATAAAGCCTTTTTTTTTTAGGAAAGAATAGACATGATCCTTTTTTTATAATAGTTTTATGCATATATAATTAGACTATTCACATTTGAGCAAAAATGTGGTATTTGTTTCTCTGCATCTGAGTTACTTCATTTCCTGGGGGTGCTTTTCAGTCACACCCATTTTCCTTTACAGCTGAACAAGACATCATTGTGTATGTACTGCACTTTGTTGTCTGGTCTCCATGTGGTAGACAGCCAGGCTGTTCCATATCTGGGCTGTTGTGACTAGCACAGCAGTAAGCATGGCTGTACTAGTTTCTCTGGTGTGCTGACTGAGACCCCTTAGGTCTACACCTGGCAGAGGTACAAGTGTATCATATGCTATTTTAGTCTGATTTCCATAAGCGCTGTGACCGATTTCATCCCCACAGTGTACATGTCTTTACCTCTTCCCCATCCGTCTGCACCTGTGTTTCTTCTTGTTTTCCTGATAACAACTGTGTGACTCGGGTGAGATGCGGATCTCACAACAGTTGTGATTTGTACTTTCATAATGGCTATAGGTATTGAGCACACTGTCAAGTATGTGTTGACTGTATTTCTTTTTAGAACAGACTATCAAGTTCATTAACCATTTATTGGTTAGATTTGTCCTTTTGGGTTGTTTGTTTGTTTGTGTGCTTTTATACTTTATAGATCTAGATATTAATTCTCTGTTAGACATTTAAACTGGCAAAGGTTTTCGCCCACTCTGTGGGACCTGCCTTCACTCTGTTTCCTTTGCTTTTTCATTTTATGCAGTTACTGGACAATTCTTGGACTTACTGTGTGTGCTGTTGACAGCCTTTGACAAAATCTTTGTCCCTGTGTCTTGCAGTGTTGGGCAAATCTTTATTAGTGCTTCGGTATTGTTGCTGTTATAGATCTGAATTGTTTATATCCTCTTGATATATGATAGTAGGTCATGCACATCTAGGAATTATGTTTCTTCAGTATTTATGATGAAGGTTTGAAAGTATTCCTCAGTGATTCTCTGAGTTTCATCAGAATCTGTTATAATATCCCCCCCTTTCACCTCTCATTTTTGTTAATTTGGATCTTGTCTATCCTTTGATTAGATTGGATAGGGGCTTATCAATCTTGTTACTCTTCAAGAAGCGCCAGCTCTTGGCTCACTATGTAGTCATTATTTCTGTCCTGATCGTCCATCCTTCTTGCTTTCCACTGCCATTGGCCTTGGTTTGTTGGTCTTTCTCTAGAATTGTTATAAAAATTTATTTTTATATTTTGCGTGTGAATGTTTCCATGCATGTATGTCTACACCATGTGCATGCCTGGTGTCCAGAGGACGGAAGAGGATGTCTCTGAGGCTGACTAGAGCTGCCAACACCATCACGTTGGTGCTGGAAATGCAGCCTGTTCCCTTGAAGAGTAGCATTTGCCTTCTCTGCTGGGTCCCAGCTCAGCCTCTTCCCATTGCTTGTGTAGTTTATGTCCTCAGAGTTTAGAATTTCCTCTTAAAACTGCCCTGACTGTATCCCAAAGGCTATGGGGAGTTATAGTTACACTTTTGCTTTCATTTGATTCTAAGAAATTTCTAGGTATAATCCCTCCCCAAAATGAATTCAGTGACTATTGGTCATTTAAGAGAGAGTTTCTCAATGTCTAAGCATTTGTACAGTTCCTCTGGTTTCCCTAGTGGCTGATTTCTGCCTTTATTCCACTATCATATAAGATGTAAGACATGATTTTGAAGTCCAGCGCAGTCCGATCTCCTGGGCCCACGTGATGAACAGGAAGATTCAGCTCTTGCCAGCATTCTGAGTTCCACACATGTGCCATGGTATGCACACACCGCATACTAATAGAAAGAAACAAATACATTTAAAGTTTTTTTTAAAAATTATTTTGATTATTTTCCGTTTAAGACTTGCTTTGAGACTTATCTATTTTGGGGAAAGTTCCATAGGCTGTTGAGAAGAATGTGTACTCCTGTTCTCTTCTATTAGGTATGATATTCTAGGAATAGATATGTGTTAAGTCCATTTAGTCTGTTATGTACTATAACTCCAGATTTCTCGTTGGTTCTTGTTTGAATGACCTGTCTTAAAAATGGGGGAAAGAGTAATACTGAAGAGATGTACTGATTAAGAGCACTTGCTGTTTTCCCAAGAACCTGGGTTCAATTCCCAGGGCATGTCAACTCAGAACTATCTGTAACTCCAGTTCAAAGGCATCTAACACCCTCTTCTAGTCTTCTGTGGGCACCACATACAGGTTAGTGCACAGACATATGTGCATGCAAACACCTGTTCACATCAAATAAATACATAAGTAAGAAAGTGGGATTTGAAGGTTACCCAGTCTTTGTATCAGGATCTGACTGACCTTTGTGCCCACTAGTGTTTGTTTTATGAAACCAGAGCCCCCAAATGTGGTACATTGTTACATATAGTTGTCGTATCTTCTTGATGAATTATACCTTTTATTAGTATGCAGTGACCTTCTTTATCTTTTCAGATTTTATTTGGAACTCTATCACATATCAAATTAACTACCTCAGCTTCTGTTTGGGTGATAAATTTACTTCTTCCAGTTAGGTATGTTTCTTGGAGACAACATATAGTCAAATTTTTTCAACTCAGCCCATCTGAGTCCTTTTATTGACACATTGGGGCCATTAACATTTAAGGTTGTTATTGGGAGATTTATGTGGTTTTCTTTGTTTCCTGTTAGTATTGAGAGTTTTCTGAGTGACTCAGGCTGGACATGGTGGAGGACGCCCCATCATCCATTCACCTCATGGAGTTTATTCTCTTTAGATTACAGTGCGTTAGACTTCCTTCCCTCTCTGTGCAGAGCATTGTTTCTGAAGCACTCCCGTGGTGATGGCTTCGTTTGTACTTGTCTTGAAATGTCCTGATTTCTCCAATGCTTTTAAAAGCGCTGTACTGACACGATCGTCCTGGTTGGCAGCTGTGCACTTTACAGGTTGAAGCGTCTGGCCCAGGCTTTTCTCAGTGCAGGGCCGCTGAAGCCCGAGCCGGGGCTTGCTCTGATGAGTCTCTCTTTGTGAACATGCGGGGCTCATCCCTTGCTCTGATGAGTCTCTCTTTGTGAACATGCGGGGCTCATCCCTTGCTCTGATGAGTCTCTCTTTGTGAACATGCGGGGCTCATCCCTTGCTCTGAGTTTCTGACATCCTGACTGTGTGCTGCTTCTCTGCTTGTGTCCGCCTGGATTTTTAAGTCTCTTGCGTTCGGTGGTCCAGTTCTTTCTCTAGATTTAGGAAGTTTTTTTACCATAATTCTATTAAGTAGGTTCTCTCTGCCTTAAGCTTTATCTCCAGTTCTTTACCTCAAGGATTCTTAGGTCCCGTCTCTTAGTCAAATGGTCCTGACCACTGCCATTGAATTTGCCTGTTCTGTTAGGGATGATTGAATGTGGTATTTCCTCGACCTTGCGTTCCACCACTGACCTCTTCCTTGTGCTTGTGCAAGTCTATCAGAGACACTTGGCACTCGACTTTTTATTAGGGTCATTGAGCTTTTCTTTTCCAATAACTATTTTGTTTTCAGAGTCTCCTCGCTGATGTTCACTTCTCTTTGCTGATTTTCTCTTCTTTGTTGCTGTTTTCCCTCTTAGTCCAGGATTGGTCTCCTTAACTCATTCTTCTCTGTGGTTGCTCTTCTTGGGGGTTTTGCTTTTAAGATATCCATCAGCTGTTTTAGCTACTTTGGTTTCTGATTCTGACTGTTGAATTGTAATTGCAGGAGGGGCGTGTCTCTCTACCTTTCCACCTTGCAGTTTGTGCATGTTTGTTTTGCTGTCTTCCTGGTTTATTTGGTTATCATTTAAGTGTGCAGCCTGCCCCTGAGAGCTCAATTTCCTTTCCACTTAGGAAGGAAAAGGCAAACTGCTATAGCTATAGCATCTATAACATTGAATCATGCAAGACAAAGAAATAGAGGGGAAATAAAGTAATCCCCACCTGCGTACCACTATTTAATAAAACTTGACAAAACTAATAGAGAGTTGGCTTTGTAGTTAAATTTTGAGTGGGTCTAGACAGGTGGCTCAGTTGTCAGAGTGCTTGCAGCCCTGGCGGAGGGTCAGGTTCTGTTTCCAGTGCCCTCATGACCACTTACAACATCTGCAGCTTCAGTCCCCAAGGCTCTGGCACTGTCTTCAGACTGCAGGCAAAACACTCACACACAAAAATAAGTCTTATAGTTAGGAGAAGTTAGACTAAAGAATGAAAGTGATGGACTGCAGATGAGGACCCAAGTTCAAGTCCCCAGCACCCAACTAAAGCTGGTCACATAGTGTAGTCTGACTCCAGCACTCCCACAGGGACATGAGGACGGGCATAGAAGAGTCCCTGCAAGCTCCTAGGCCAGCCAGCCTGCAGTGTGCATCGGGAAATCAACAGAGACCCTGTCTTAGGGTGCCTGTCTGTGTGTTATCCTGACACCCATCCATGCCACGGCACACATGCTCCACATGTGCACACATCATAACCAAACTTAGAAAAATACAAGGAGAACAACAAAAATGAAGATGGAAAAGCTTTTTAAAGAACAAGTTAAGTCAAAAATACAGATGAGTGAAAAACTGGCAAACCGGGGCAAGCACAGGAAAGGAAAAGAAAAAATGAACAAAATTAGCTAAATATACAAAGGGGAACAAAAACTGAAGCTTAAAAGTTTTGTTCTTTATAGATGAGAAAAAATACTCATAATGGTATAGAAAAGGAAGCTGGCTAGCCAGGGGGGTGCTGCGAAGGCCTCAGAGTGCTATTCCTCTGGGTCTTTGAAACCTGGGGGTGGCAGGCATGTGCAGGTCAGCTGAACTTGAGGACTCATGTCTTCTTCTCCTGTGTCTTATGCTGGTCCTTAGCCTGTATTGCTCAAGTGTCCGCTGTCTCCAGTCTAGTACCTTCTCCTCTCTGCATACCAGGGACCCCTACTAGCCACACTCGGCTTTTCAGTCTCCAGAGCCCTGCCCCCACGCCCGGCTCTTACTCAGACTAATGGTCTATTTGGGATGGGCGGAGTGTCTCCTGAGTGAGTAGACATCGGGGAAGTAGTAGCAGCACGTTCTCCTCACTTCATTCATTGCCCTGCGTAGCTGGGAACGGTGGGGAATGCCCTGGAGCTTAGAGTTCTTGGACTCTATAGAGTCAGGTGGCTCTCGAGGTCTGTCCACCCACACTTGTCCATCTCCAGAGGCTGTTGAGCTCTCCCCCCACCCCCCTCCCCCGTGATGAATTCTGGCTGTTCCTGTCTCCATGGAAACTTGAGTTTGAAACAGTTGTTGCCTCTTCAGATACCTGCTAGGCACAGGAGACCTGGCTACTGCAGACCGACCATCCTGTTAGAAAAGGCACTGTCTCAGGGAGACCCATAATTAGATCTGAGCCTTGGGAAGCTGTGCTCTTGGCCTGTGTGTAGGGCTGGCAGCCCTCTTTCACCAAGGCTCCTGGTGTACTTTTCAGATGTGGTTTCCGTCCCCGTCCCCCACAGGACAGCTACAGCTTTGTTAACCAAGGTTGCTTCTTTTCCCTAGCAACCCTTCAGTTTCTCTGCACTTTGAGCTGTATTGTCTGACTGTCCTCTCAGTCTCTCCTTGGAGCAATCTAGTATGTTTATAGCACAAAGCCAACTCCACCCAGATCCACCCTCACCTCCCTACCCATCTAACTTGGCTTGTTTGTTCATTTTGTTTTTTGTTATTTTGTCTTTTTTTTTTTTTCCAGAGCTGAGGACTGAACCCAGGGCCTTGTGCTTGCTAGGCAAACGCTTTACCACTGAGCTAAATCCCCAACCCCGTTCATTTTGTTTTTTAACTCTTCAAATCCAGGCTATATTGCCCAACGATTCTTAGGAGTGAGGAGTTCCTTAAAGAGTGGTTGACCTGCCAGGGGTCACACCATTAAAGAAAATTGACTCTTCCTTTCCCAGTAGCTATAAACTGCAAATAGCTCCTCAGCTCAAAATAAGAATTTGTGGTCATCTCCTTTCTTCCCCTCCCCTCCCCTCTGTTCTCTCTTCTCCTTAACTCTCATCTCCATTTTGTCTGTCTCAAGCTTACATAGGTCTTGTATTTGCTGTTAAAATCACTGAGTTCATATTTGCAACTTCCCTATTGTATCTAGAAAACGGTTCTCCTTGAAGTATTCTCCCCCCCCCACTGTCTCTTAAAATCTTTCCCTCCCCTCTTTTTTTTTTTTTTTAAACTTTATTGAGACATGATCTCACTTTGGTTGTTTTTTTTTTTTTTTGGTTTTTGGTTTTTCAAGACAGGGTTTCTCTGTGTAGCCCTGGCTGTCCTGGAACTCACTCTGTAGACCAGGCTGGCCTCGAACTCAGAAATCCGCCTGCCTCTGCCTCCCAAGTGCTGGGATTAAAGGCGTGCGCCACCACTGCCTGGCTTCCCTCCCCTCTTTGCTGAAGATCCATGAGCCTGGGGATGTGGATAACCCCTTTAGGGCTGAGCAGTGCCAATGTTTACAGTCTGCAGGTTGACCAGGTGAGGGTCTCTTTGTTAATTGCCATCTACTGCAAGGAGACACTTGTGTGAAGAGAGTTGAGAGATGCACTGGCCTATTAGTGTGATAATGAGTCATCACAACTCACATCAGTACCAGGTCTCTTTAGCAGAATAGTAGTAGCTGCTCACCAAAGCCAATACCTATCCAGTTACAGGTTGTTGGCCCCACTAACAGTGCCAGGTATGGGTTCGAACCATCTCATGTAGCAGGCCTTAGATTCAAACATAAAATAGTTGGTTAATCCTATAACTTATACCACTGGTATGCCAGTGAGCATATCCTGTCAAATCTGTCATTGCTGGAGCTTGCACGCTTCACAGCTGGATGGCATCAACGGTTACTTTTCTTCTCTGGTAACATCATAGCACCTTCCAACGTTGTGAAAGCTAGCCAGTAGGGCTGCAGCTTTCAGGTGAGTACCAGCTAGACTTTTCCATGATCCATGACTCAAGAACGGGGTATCCTAGGCAATCGGACAGTAGAAGAATAACCAAGATTGTTGGTGATAGCTTGTAATGTTTGCAGGCTTTTGGAACACTGTAGGCCAATAACTCAAATAACTCCTAGCGCTAGGGTTTTTTTTTTTTGGAGACAGGGTTTCTCTGTGTAGCCCTGGCTGTCCTGGAACTCACTCTTTAGACCAGAACTCAGAAATCCACCTGCCTCTGCCTCCCAAGTGCTGGGATTAAAGGCGCGCACCACCACTGCCTGGCGGCGCTAGGGTTTTTAATCGCTATCATGTGTATCTGCTTAGGGTGCTGTCCCCCATTATAGGGTAACCCCATTTAGACTCTATATGTATATATGTATGTATTTTAAGACGTTTCTATGGTAGCAGGTTTCCATATGGCTTTTCAAAAGGCTTTTAGTGTTAGGTGTCCCTCCCTGTTGTATGCCTTCTAACTTGCTCTCCTACCCCAACTCTGTTTAACTCTTGCTGCTCCATTACTCTCTTCCCCCCATGGTTCCTCCTGATGTGTTCTAGCCCTCTCCTGTGACAGATTCTTTCTTCCTGAGGCCCTTCACTGGTTTTCTAATTTCTGTTGGTATAGAATACTCTTCCTTTTTGTTAACCAGATATTTCTCCTTCACCAGGATATACAGAGGCAGATACTATTTGACCCTATTTCTCAGAGGAACTCTATATTCCTTTAGTCCTCCCGTAGTGTAAAGATGTACAATGTATAGTATAGAACATGTATAAAGCCATGCATGCTGTAGCTCTATGTGCCTTCTCTCTCTCCACACATTCTATAGAGTTGTACGTTAACTTTGTAGATCTGAAGTACCAGCTTTCATTTTAGTTATTTTGCTGACTGTTTTCTGCTTTCTAGTTCATCAAATTTTACCTGGATTTATTCTTTTTACTTACTTTGGATTTCATTTACTCTTTTTCTAGCTTCTCAAAGCAGAAATATAAATTGTTGGTTTAAGGGCCTGTATGTTCAAAGTATGTAATGTTATAAATTTTCTTCTAACTATTGCTTTAACTGCTCCCTGTTTGTTTTAATATGTTATATTTTCAGTTCAAATCAATTTGAAGTATTTATGTTATCATATGACTACTTAAATGCCAGTGAATTATTTAGAAATTGTATTCTGGGAAGTTTACCAGATTTCAGGTCACTCTTAAATTCAGGATCAGTGAATTCCTTCTAGTGTTTATAATTCAAGGGGTGCTGTACTCTACTTGATACCACACCCTCCTCCAACAACTGTGGATGAGTTCTGTGTGCCCTGATGTGATAGCCCTGCTGTCTTCCTGTTCTCTGCTGTGGTGAGCCAGCATTTACAGTCCATCTCTAGATGGACCTGTCCGTCATCCATATATTTTGTGTGATGGATTTAAGAAAAGTTGGGATTTCCACCCCACCCTCCCGGGTTTTGTTGCTGATAATTTAGGAGAAGTGTTCTTTCTAGCTTTCTTCAGCCAGAGTCTCAGTGCTATATGCTTTGAGCTATAGTTTGGGTAGCATTTTAGAGTTGTCACAATTCAAGCAGAATGAAAGAGACATGTGGCTTTACATATTAAGTGTCCTCAAGGCTGTATTGCAGGCAGAGCCTTGCTCTTGAATGTCATGGAATACCCGCCATTACTTTGTTGTAATAAAATTTCCTTTACCACTGACAATGGCATTTTCAGGCTACAGGAAATAATAGGAGTGACTTCCTTCTTTCCTAATTTAAGTTGCTGGCACATTTCATACTTCATATGGACAAATGGCAGAGCTCAAAGGATTGAGGCCCAAGCTTTTTGTTTGTTGTACAACATTGCATCTATATAGAAAGCTTTGCCTCAGCCCCGGGCCTATTTGTCTGTTCTTGGAGCTGACAATGTATAATTAGGTACTTTATTCCAGTCTAGTGACTTTTAAATGAACAGAGTACAAGGGAGCTTTCTGAGCAAAGCTCTAGGCTAGTGAAGATAGGTAATGAAGACATCTTTTATTATTTTCCATCATACAACAGTGTGGCTAACTTGAAGTTTAAACGTTTAAAAGGAAACAGCTAATTTATCCTAAGATGTGCTTGTTTTGTAGAACTTTAGCTGTCTAATGTTGGCCAGTATGCTCTGTTTTTTGATAACCCATTTAATTTTCTTAATTTTCTTTTTCAGAAAATTCTTCCAGGAGGAAACACATCATTTGATGTAGTTTTTCTTGCAAGAGTAGTAGGAAATGTAGAAAATACTTTATTTATTAACACATCTAACCATGGGGTGTTCACTTACCAGGTAAGACAAGAGCTCATGCTTCCTTTTCAGTACAGACATAACCAGCAAATCTGATAACCTTTAGGAGCCTTGGTGTGAACTCCAGGGAAAAGAAGAAATACCTGGACCTCAGGGGGTTACATTTAATTTATTGCTTTTGTTGTTTGTCTGTAGTAGCAGGAAATGCACTGAGGCCCTCATATATTCTAGATGTACACTCTACCAGCTGGTTACACTCCTGACCACTTTGTCCACTCTGTGAATAGACTAATACAGAATGAAGGGCTTGGCTCTCCCGGGGCACTAACACAGGAGGTCATCGTCAGTCTATGGTTCTGACAGTTACAGTCAGCTTGTTAGGATGAGCTTCAGTGACCTGCTGTACTCTAGTGTACATCTGTCCTTCCCACAGCTGGTGCTCCTCCAAGTCTGTCCTAAACAGACCTCATCTGTCTGCCACTCCTGGCCCTGCCCCTGCTCTTTCTCAAGTGTCTCACGTCTGTTACCTCTCACTGTGCCCAGCTCCTTCTCCTTCTATGACTTACTTTGTAATCACAGCACATTTTGTAAGAGTCTCTGCCTTTACCACATCTGCCCAGTACTAGAATAAGTGCCGTGAGCACAGGCTCATTATTTAGTGTGTTCACTTCTGTGTATGTGCTGTGCCTGGCACAGCATAGACAATAAATATTTGTCATTTGAATAGCTGCCTTTCCCTGTTCGTCAGCCTAGGTGAGATGGGCCAGTGGGGATTAACCTGGGCCTGGCTTCATAGCTGAGCACTGTCTGAGTCACGGCTCCATCCCTTACTAGTTGGAGTGGGGAAATTTTCAGCTCCCTGTCTGCTTTTCTGTGTGTAGTCCGTGGTCTACTGAAGGGCTGTTCACATTTTAGTTCCCAGTGTGCTAAAAGTCACACAGAAGTCATTCTGGACGTGTGTATAGAGTAAAGCAAACCTGTGCCGTGTCATATCACGGGATAGTCAGCATTCCTCACATGAAAATTAGATTAACTGTTTTCCAGAGATAAAAGAGCTGAAACTGAAAATGCTAGTTTACAAAGCAACTCAAAACTTTTTATTTCCCTTTGAAATAGGTATTTGGTGTTGGGGTTCCAAATCCGTATCGATTAAGGCCATTTCTTGGGGCCAGAGTCCCCGTAAACAGCAGCTTTTCACCCATAATAAACATACACAATCCTCACAGTGAGCCTTTACAGGTGAGTTTCTGTTCTTTTCCAGAGGGTAACTTTAATCTTTATTTTGGTGGGAATTAGTGCCTAGCAAGAAATTTCAAGTCTGTCACAGTTGCCAAGACTATGTAAAAGCTAGGGCTCAAGAGATGTTGGGCAATCCACAGCTGTTTACTTGTTACCGGTTTTTCTCAGTCATTGTTGTAACCTAGATATCTTCACTTTGAATTTAATTTCTCTACTCCTTTCCCAGTTATTCCTTGTTTGTTTGCTAAAGGGGGGGGGGGGCGTCATGCAGGCCTCGCACTTGCTGGACAAACATTCTGCTGCTCACTGTGCCCCGTCGCGCCAAATGGCAGGTCACAGTACTGAGCAAAATCGCAGCTCTGTCTAGCCTGCAGAGTGTGTGGCCTTCACAGCAGACACAAAGCAAAGCGAGCAAGCAGAGACCCTTCTCGGCTTATCTCGGAGGTTTGTGGTCTTACTCCTTTGTCCTCTTCTTTCCTTCCTAGGAGACTTCATGATAAAACAAGTAACAAAGCTCACCTGCTTTGCCCCAGATTTATTAAAATTAGCACAATTTATCTGGTTTTGTAAAGCACTAAAGTGCTCTGCTATTAAAGGGGAGTTTCCCACCATCTTACCCACTCTCATCCTTAATGTTTACCTAAAAGAAAAGAAGGCAGGTGTGCATACCAAGTGTCCTCAGTCAGTACCTACTGCAGCTTCGTGCCACTCAACACTGGCAGAACCCTGGTGACAGCCTAGACATACATCAGTGTGTGAGTCTATAAGAAATTGTGATGTAAGACCAGGCAAGTTGGAACGCACTTCTAATCTCAGTACTTGGAAAGGAAAACCAAAAAGGTTGTGAGTTCAGACCACCTATAGTAAGGCCATGTCACAAATGAAAAAACAAAGCATAAAGATGGAAACAAAATGAACTATTAATATAACTTGGTGAATCTCAAGGTAATTAAATTGAAAGGAAAAAACAAAACAAAACAGGCCAGACATAAAGGCACATACTATTTATTCTGTGTGTAGAAAACTCTAGAAGAGGGGTGAGAGAGGTGGCTCCGTGGATAAGAATGCTTGTTCTTCCAACATGAGGTCCTGAGTTCTAATCCCCAGCACCCACTGAAAGACTTTGGCATGGTGGGACTTACCTGTAATCCCAGCACTGGGGACAGAAGGTCAAGCCAGTTCCAAGAGCTCACTAAGCCAGCCAAATCTGAAAGACCAGCAAGCTTCCAGCTCAGTGAGAGACCATCTCACAGCATATGGCAACAAAGGAAAATGCCCAGTGGTCTGCTCTGGCCTCCTTGGGCATGCACCACACACGGGAGGGACACAGGAGGAGAAAGAGTCTATAAAACACCAAGAATCTGCACTGACGGAGAATAGATCCGCCGGGGGGGAGGGGAAGGGGCTCCAAAGGGTGTAAGGAAAATTTTGGAGCAGTGGCTATATTTAATATCTAAATTGCACTGATGGCCTCATACCTGTATACAAAGGTCAGCCATTCCCAGGTTACACAGTCTAAATACCTGTCGTTTATTGCACACCAGGGACATTCATTTCAAAAAACATTGTAGGCACAATCCTCAAAATCAAATATCTTTGTATTTCTGTTTTAACTGAAACATAGTAACTGCACATATTTATGGGACACCCTGACATTTCAGTACTTGTCTACAGGAGAAAATGAGTTCTGGGCAGTTGACTTACTCATCACTTCCTACTCTTGTGTATTAAAAACACTCAAGATCCTCTATGATCTTTGAAATGGCCACTAACTGTTGTCAACTGTAGTCCCGTACCATAGACCGTGAGACCTTGCCCCTGCCCAGCCTCACACAGTTGGTGGCGCGTTAGCCAGCCTCTCTCCAGCCCTCCGGAGAAACCTTTTTTGGTATGTGTGGTATTGGGGTTCAAACCCAGAGCTTTGCACATGTACTCTCAGCTAAGAAACCAAGTGTTTTGATCTTTATTAGAATTGTACATTTATCTCAGTGTTTAACCTTCTTATGTCACTGTTCTGATGGTTATTGGACCACCATTAGATCTAGCTATATATAACATTTATATGTACATATAAATTTTTTGGTTTAGTTTTTCTGAAATGGCCTCATGTAGCCTAAGATGGCCACAGATTGTGCAGCTGCAGATAGTCTTGAATTCAAGATTGCCTCAACCTCCCAAAAGCTGAGAAGATAGACGTTGTGGCACTGCACCCAGCCTTAAATTTATATTTCCAAAACTTCATCATTTACACATATTTTTATTTTTTAAAAAAAGGTGTTCTGTTGCTTCCTAAAACTTTCTGAAACTACACTGCTTCCAAGTTTACTTTTCAGAGTTTTGGTGAGTCAGTCTAAACACTGTGTCTTATGCAAACGAGCTGTGGGGCTGTCTTCTTGCCCCGGTTTATCTACTTCTATGTCCGTCCAATAAGAAGTGATAGTGTTGGTGCTACCCTCTCTTCAGCAGGCTGCTCATGATAACAGTGCTGTGTGCTTTGTCCCAGGTTGTGGAGATGTATTCAAGTGGAGGCGACCTTCACCTAGAGCTCCCAACAGGTCAGCAAGGAGGCACCAGGAAACTGTGGGTGAGTGGAAGGAGAGCCCGCTCGAGTGTGCTCCGTGAAGTCTGGCACTTTCTTCTTTTAAATGGTTCATGGAAGAATTATTCCTACCATTCAGCACATATACGATGACAAGGTTCTGGCAAGAGGGCATTCAAACCTGCATGACAATCTTTTGATATACAGTCTGAAGAATGGGTGGATTATGAACATAACAATTAATATAAACAAGAAATAGTTTACAGAATGAAAAGAAACAGATTAGTTGTAGGTGTATGATATGATTCAATATAAAGGGGAAATTGATCTAATCTCCCTTTCAGCTTTCTTTTAGTATGTAAAAAGATGGCAGTTTTACATAAAAGCTGATCTTGTTCATCTATTTACTGAGACACTTTCAGAAAATGTACCCAAAATTTTTGTTTAAAGAAAAATACACATTAAAAACAGGAGGGAGGAGCAGCTAGAGATACGACTCAGTAGTTAGGAGCACTAGCTCTCCAGTTGGGACTCAGTTCCCAGCACCCACATGGTGCTCTCAACCATCCTTAACTCTATTTCCAAGGAATCCAGTGCCTTCTTCTGACCTCCATATATACCAGGCAAGCATCACACACACACACACACACACACACACACACACACACACACACACACAGTATGAATCTCTATCACATGATCCCAACAAGTCATTTTGAAATGAAATGCTTGCTAACCAGCATTTCTTAAACTTGGTAGCGTATTAGAACGTTTTTGGTTCACCCTGAGATTCAACAGGGCTTAAAATAGAAAGAGAAGAGGTGTATTGTATGATTTGATTTTAAAAGAAATAAAACTCATTCTGTATACAATAACCCTCCAAAAATCTTTTCATCTAGTATTTATTTTCAAAAGTGGAACTAGAAATGTGTAGCCTAGAAATCTGCTCTGATAATGAGCCACCGGGGCTGGAGACACCCTCAGCAGTTGGAACATAGACTGCTCTTCCAGAGGACCCAAGGTCAGTTCTTAGCACCCACATGAGGTGCTCACCACAACCTCAGCCTCAGATCCGGGGATCTGATACCTCTGGCCTCAGTGGGTATGTGCACTTATATGCATACACACAGACATGCTTGTACACACAGTGAGGCACTGAGAAGCGCAGATCACTTCAGAACATGGACTCCAGGCTCCATAACTCCTGCTGGGCTCTAAAGAAGTCACTTTATATCACATGCTTCCTGTTATATACATATAGAGAAGTCCACTGCATGAGAAGTTTACATAAGTCATTTACATCAAATGCTTAATGTTACATACATTTATAGAAATCCACTGCATGAGACGTTTACATCCAACTTTGAAACTTTGATACAAGTACAATTTTTTGCTCAGTTTTCTATTCCACAGGCTATTGACCCACTGTGTATTTACAACCGGGAGATGTGAATTTGCATATCTTTAATCAAGCTTCCTTGTCATAGATTGTTTTCTCCTCCTTGTGAAACGCCATGCCTAGAAAGTATCTAAGTGAATAGACAAGGACTTAGACTTATAAATAGCTGAGAACTATGAACCTGGCAGAGATCAGCATGACCTTCTAATACCCTTAGTGACTGCAAAATAATAACCAGCAATGAGTCCTCGGGTGAGGAAACTGTCTGTGTCCTCATCTTAGTGGTGGGGGAGGGTGTGTTTTTTACTTCACCAAGAATTTGGTCTGAGACGCTGGGCGGTTTAGGCAGGTTGGAGAGGGCCATCCCACAGTGGAGGTAGCAACCCAAGCGTATTGAGGGTTTTAGGCAAATTTTGTGAATATTTATGAAGTAGGTGGCATATTTGTGGGATAAAGTGGTCCTTTCCCCTCCCAGATCATAGTACATTTAGATTAGATTCTCTGCACCATAGATAATTCTTCTCGTGATCCTTTAGAAAGGCCCTGAAAGGGGATGGAGGACAACTACAATAAAATGACTTTGTAACAGAAGCAGGATCTTCTGAGGATGCAGACCTTCACTGGTGTGTGGGAAAGTGCCCTGCACCTTAGATTTCTTATGTAATGAGAACATTATCTTCAGCCACGAGGAAGTTTAACCATGAACAGTCTGTCCAGCCATCAGGAGATGCAGCTCCTGTGGTTACCCGGCTGCTCAGGTCCCGTAGTTGATGTATAGCTTTTATCCTAAGAGCTGGAGCCAGGGCTTTCCTAGAGGTTGCAGGCTGTGAAGACAGGACCAGAACTTTGGCTGTCTGTAGGTATCTCATTGCCCAGCTCCACCGTTCCTGTCTGCCTTCTGCCTGATGTCACCCTGCCCACTTCACTGTACATCAGAAAGTCCCAGGGACTGAGACCACTTCCTAAAGTTGGAAAACACATCTGGATTTTCTCCAGAAGGTCTCCACTTACCTCTTTTCTACTTTTGAGACTGCAGAGTTAAGAAAGCAGTAGGTGAAGACCAGTAAGTTCTAGAACATGAGGTTTTCCTAAAATAAACTGGAACGGATTTGCAAGAAAATCCCAGTGATTTCCAGACAGCCAAATAAGTTCTAAAACCTGGAAAAGAATTTACATACCCACTCCTATTGTGTTCCAGTGAGTTCCTTCTAGTGTAGTGTGTATATGGCTGTTTTTCATTTAGAAGACTGAAAGTTTATGGGGTGCCGTGTAGGGTGCAAGCACTCATACTCCAAGAGAATTACTTCAATGGACTAGGCAAAGTGTTGGGTTTTAAATGAAAGACAGCGTCAACTTTATCAGAAAATGTTTATAATTCCACTTGCAATCAACTTAGGAATATTTATATGCCTACCATTATTATATCTATATAAAATTTTCATGATAATCTTAAATTTTAACATGTTTTTCTACATTTTTCTACAATTTTATCAGAAATACTTTCCACATAAATCTTTAATTCTGTCATAAAATATTTCTACTTCCTTTTTCAATTAGCAATGTTTCTTATGTCTACCATTTTACTCTTTAATTTTCTGTGAAAATCGTCAGTTTTAATTTGTTTTTCTATATATCTCTCCTATTTTATCAGAAATATTTTCCATGTAAATCTTCAATTTTGTCATAAAATGTTTTTACTTCCTTTTTCAATAAAAGAACATGCTTTTAAAGTTTAAAAAAAAAAAAAAGACAGTGGAGTCCGAAGCCAACCTGGTTATCATCTGGAGAACACTATGCACTTTTGGAAAATACTGCCCTGTGATGGGGATGTTTCCACTGGTTAATTTCAGGACTGAATACACAACTCACATGTAACAAAAACAAAACAAAACAAACAAACAAAAAAAAACAACTGATTTTTTTTTTTAGACTAGTTAGGCTTTTAAGAGGTTTTTGCAGCCAATAGTTGTTTTCAGACCATTGGCCTGATTTACTTGTCTTGACACAACATACATCACCCATTCTAAAAAGCTCATTTTTTTTTTTTTGTATTGTAACATTCTCTTAAGATTGGAGGTTTTATGTGCTACAGTTAGTGAAGCATATGTTTAATTGGTAATGTACTATTTTTTTCTTGATAGGTGTATAAAATAACAGTGCACCTTCCGTGTTTGTCACCTAATTGAATAAACAAGGTGGTTGTAATCATTCCAGGCACTTGCTACATTATAGTCTATTTATTCACAGGAAATCCCTCCTTATGAAACCAAGGGAGTGATGAGAGCCAGCTTTTCCTCCAGAGAAGCAGATAATCACACAGCCTTCATAAGGATAAAGACGAATGCATCAGACAGCACCGAGTTCATCATTCTCCCGGTTGAGGTTGAAGTCACAACAGGTCAGTGGGGAGCCGAATGAGTGCAGGTCGCTCTGTTTTCAGCACACCCTGTCCCAGCTGAGAGAGCAATCACTGTGTACCGTTCTTTCTTCCCAGCTCCTGGAATCTATTCCTCAACTGAAATGTTAGATTTTGGAACACTTCGAACACAAGGTAACGTAACAAAAGCCTTTATGGGTCTGACTTGCTTTTTTGTTGCTGTGAAGAGACACCATGGCCAAGGCAACTTATGAAACAAAGCATTTTAATTTGGGGGTGGGGAGAGTTGCTCAGAATTCTGAAGGTTAGTCCATGACCATCGTCATGGGGGCTTGGCAGCAGGCAGGCATGGGACTTGAGTGGGAGCCAGGAGCAAACAAGTTGGAGGCAGGGAGAGCCCACCCAGATGGACGGATGGACGGACGGACAAGGCCACACCTCCTAATCCTTCAGAATAGTTCTGTCTCTAGGGACATGAAATGTATGCGCCTGTGGGGACCTGTTCTCATTCAGACCTCCACAAGCCCTAAAATAATCCAATGGGGATCAAGTTCCGATGGCTGTACTTGTAATTCAGCTTTGAAAGTTATTTCTCAGTGGGTCTTATGATTTTGTGGAAAGTGTTTTTGAGAAACCTTCCTCCCAGGTGAGAAAATGGGTTGAGATAACTTGAATCTTCAGGTAGGAAACGGAGGCAGAAAATAATTTTTTAATCCACATATGTCCTCACACATTCAATTGTGGCGAACATTTTTTTCACTAGTAAAATAAAGGAAGTTAAAGACTTCTGGATTTTTTTTAAAGACATAAATTATTCAGTTGCATTTTAATGGCATAATTTTATTTATCCTAAGTGGTCAAAGAAAAAATTCTAATTTTAAAATTATAAACAACCAAGCTAAGGTTATTAAGGAAAAAGTACAAAATTTGAGATTGATTTTGAGCAACCTGTAATTAAGACTTATTTGTCCAGGATTAAAGGCCATATTTTTGAAATTTGATTTGCTTTTAATATGCTAATTTTGCATAGTATCTGTTGGGGTAAAGATTCTGATTTGCTGGGATGCATGCCTTTTAAAGAAACACTTCTTTTCTTCCATTTCAACAGATCTACCAAAGGTTTTAAATCTTCATTTACTAAATTCAGGAACAAAGGATGTACCAATAACAGTAAGTCTTTTGAATGCCAACACACACACACACTGTGCATGCACATTTATGTGATTTAGCAGCAGGATTAAGTCCTTGCTCTGTGTTGTGGTGGCCTGTAAACTCTTGGTTGTATCTGGGATATGAGAACCCTGGTCTTCATTTATCCTTTTACTCGTTCATTTATAATCATGTAAACATCAGCTGCATCGGACTGCGTCTTGAAGGTGGAGCTGAGTCAGCCCGCCCAAGCCCCCTTTCCACTGAGCTCACTTTGAACCCAGACTTCCTTGGGTCCATCTGAGTGCAGAAAGGAAAGAATTAGCTGACTTACACTTTGTAGTAGTGTAGCTACTTTGGCACAAGCCTAGAAGATGAGAGACCAGCCACTGCTGTCATGGTGCTCAGGGAGAGGTCACAGGGGCATAGACCTCTCTCTCATATTCACTGAAAACTGAGTTTTCTGAGAACCAAGGTTTGTTTTGTTTTGCTTTCAGTTTATTTCAGCATTTCTTTCCCATATTATAACAAGATTAGAGGCTGGCATGTCTTTAGAGAAGTCATTTTCCTCTAGTTAGGCCGTGCTGAATGTTGACGTGTGTTTTGTTCATTTCTCTTTTCAACACTGGTCCTTGCCAGTGCGTGGAACTCCATCGCGGGGAGCTCCAGGTGTGACCCCTGGCCGTGCACAGAAGGCCCGAATTCAGGCCCTCCTCTCTGTCATGTAGCTCTGAGAGAACAGCGTTCCTGACATCATGACACATATATGCCTCACATGCCTTTGAAGAAAGGAAGGTCTGCATGAGCTTTCCATGCTAGTTGATGAGTAGGACTTCTCATTATAGTTGCTCTAGTGAATTCATGCACAAAATAGCCCGTTGCTGTGCGCTGACAGGTTTCCCCTGGTTGTTGCACACTCCTGTGACTGCTCAGTGTTACTTGGGATCTTGGCCGGCCTGTAACTTGCTATGTAGACCAGGTGGCTTTGAACTCACAGAGATCTACCTCAGCCTCCCAAGTGCTGGGATTAAAGGCATGCAACACCACACCTGACTTAATTACTGAGTGGTAGTTTGACCTGAATATAATGAATGTACATTGATGTTTTGCTTTCATGTATGACTGAGAAGATGCGAGCTGCCATATGGGTGATGGGAATCGAACCCAGGTTCTCTACAAGAGCAGCCAGTGCTCTTATCCACTGAGCCACCTCTCCAGCCCCGAATATAATGAGAAAAAAGACTAAAAATGTATTAAGAATAGATGCAAGCTGCCTTTCCTGGGAATCTTGCCGTACTAAGCAGTAGTTAGTAACTAAGACCAAAGTGTCGAGTATAAATAAGTTCATTACAAGGAAATGATTTTGTATTATTTTTCATCTTAAGTTACCAGAATGAACGTTAAGTATTTTATTGTGAATTTTTATGTTGTTTTGTTTTACTTTGTTGTTATTTCCTTAGACAAATGAGTTTTACCCGGTGACTCAGGTTTATTTTTAATGAGTGCACAGTTAAGACTGCTTGTGTAAAGTGACTCACCAACTTTACATTTGTTTACTATTAGTGCAATATGTTTTGAGGTGATAACTCTGAATGTAAACTTTTTCTCTCATTTGGAAATGCTTAAAGTATTGCATTCGAAACAAGAGAATCATTTTTTTCAACATGTATTTTAAGATCTTCCTGCTTACAACAACTGTATCTCAGCAAAAACCAGCACTTGTTCTTTCTGGTACAGCTTTGCACAGGCTGCTGCCACACAGAACATGCACGGTGGTTCCTCCTGAACTGCAGCAGCACGTGAGCTGTGCGGACAAGGCTGTGCTTGCATTGTTGCTGTCTCACACAGCAGCCAGTGAAGGCGCGAAAGCCGTGCCAAAAGCCCTCTGAGGCCTCAGCTTACAAGGCCAGCTCTCCAGCAAACAGAGTCACTGAACTCCATAGAGAGATAATTCCTTAGAAGATCCGTCCTCTGGCCTCCCGGGATGTTCTCACAGGGGGGGGAAGTGGGCCTGAGTGTGGCCGAGGCTCAGGCTCCCGTTGCACCCCTGCCAGCCGCCACGTGTACTCCGCTGCTTCCCTTGCTCCTGTGGTAAAATAGTCGGATAAAAGAAAACGAAATTTTCTTCCATTTGCAGCTTAGCTTACAGCTCTAGGAGTTCTGTGTTTACTCTCAAAAATGCATACACATCCTTGAGGGAATGAAGAGATCTGCTAATAACAGTAAGCTTATTGATAAGTAAGATATTGCTATTAGCAGATCATCTTCAGGGCACAGTGAGGCAAATGAAAAGATCTCATGCTGCGAGAGCAGGCGGCCAGAGCCAAGGCTTGAGAATCCCAGCACGTGCTCTGCCTCTGCGAGAGGCATCCATAGGGCCTAGGGCCGGCACCGGGCCTGTAAGGCCCTGCTAGCCGCTCAGGGCTAATGGCAGTGCATGGGAGAGCAAGCTGCCCGGGCCAGGAGTTACTGTAATCTTCTTAGTTCCCTGCCATAGCAAACGCCGAGCTGCAGGGCCAGGGTCTTTTTCATACTCTTCTCACATTTATTGTGTCTTCAGGGGATTCACATTTGAAGCTCAGACTGGGTAGATTCTCCTTTATAAGGGTCAGCCGAGAATGGGGAAGAACCTAGTACCTTGCCAGCTGTGTGAGCGGGCATGAGCTCCACAGGTGGAAGGTTGTCTTCTGTGGGAAATAATAGGCTTTGACATCAACTCCACACAGTCCCAATAATTTGAAAAGTACGCAGAATTAAAGTTACTGGGCAATGCTGTGATTCCATGAAGACACTTTTGTATACCAGGATGTCAGACAAGTGGCCCTGTACTAAGTCAGGAGGCCTGGCTTCAGTCCTCTTGGTGCCCAACTGTTGAAACATCACATTATACTCTGAGGCTTTCTTTATCAGAACAGTGTGAGTGGAATTGGTATCTTTGAATTCTTTCAGTTCTAATGATTTGTATCATTGAGGTTAATAAAGAAAATAGCTAGACCTTATAAAGTGTTCATATTTAAATATAAACTAAAAGTACACCATTTACTGGGGTTTTTTGTTTTGTTTTAACTTTTTGTGTGGGTAGACCTGATTTCCTAAGTTGTAAGCATCCAAGCCTGACTTCCAAGTTAAATGGCTCTGTAATGGGCCCCAGTCCCCAGTGCACACGAGTGTGCTGCCCTTTGACAGTGGACCTTGCTTACACTGCCAGGCTGTGGAGGAACACGGCAGAGGCTGCCTGGGTCACAGTGCCCTGAGTTGGACTCATTCTTCTTACTAGGAGACAGTAGAGCGCCTTCATGTGTGGCTTTCTTCAAGACGGATGGGTCTTGAGATGTCTTCTTGTCCCCTTGTCTTACAAAGTGGGCATTCATGTAGAGAAGAAGACCTTTAGGTTTTCTGTATATGAGTCTATCCTGAGGTTTCACACTTAGTAATCTCATACTTTGCCATCTCTGTGTTTCATACAGTGTTCATGTGAAAGTTGGATTTTGCTCTTATTTCATTTACAGCTACTATAGGCAGTATGCCTTAATTTTGAGTATACTTTATTTTCTAGCTAAACTACTAGCCTAAAATAACAGGTTTTTTTTTTTTGTTTTTTTTTTTTTTGCAGAGTGTTCGACCAACACCACAAAATGACGCTATAACGGTACATTTTAAACCAGTTACATTAAAAGCTTCTGAAAGTAAATATACCAAGGTTGCAAGCATTAGTTTTGATGGTAAATATTCTTTTTTTCTCCTAGAGTGGTTATTATTTTGACTAACTAGAAAGCATCTATGTTGATGAGTTAATCTAGAAATCCAGACTATTTTAACACTACTGCCTCAATTGATTTTCCCCTATAAAAATTCATCATTAACTTATTTTATTAATTCATAAAGTATTATAATCAGGAAACATAAGCAGTTATGTTAGGGATGGAAGTTTCTGTAATGTGGGATACCTAGTCGCAGCTGCCATCATTTACCTTAATTATGAAGTCATTGGTTGTTTTAATTAAGTGATAATATATTTAACTTTCAAAAGGACATTTTGGTTCACAGGCAAAAATATTATTTTTAATGTTTTTATATGTTGACTTTTTAAGCAAAGCAGACAGTCCTGTCTAAACCAAGAGCCTTTATGTATTGTCAAATTAGCTACTATTTCAGACAAGTGATATGTATCATTTGATATATTATTTCATATCTAGAACCATGCCTTCCCTAGGTATACCCAGTCTCCCTGAAACATCAGCTCAGACTTCAGCATTTTACAGTCTGTCTTTATTCTATTTTCACTTGTTTTAAGAGAATTTATTGAATTTGTTATTGCAAATTTTAAATTATGACATAACAGCTGCTTAACTAGATATGTAATTAAATAAGAACTGAAACTGAGAAGAGGGCCTGTCTTTTCTGTGGTCTTGATACCCCGGACGCCCATTTCATCTACTACACCTGTCCCATCTAAGCACAGAGCGGAAAAGCTGAACCTGGTGCTCCGTCTGCCCAGAGCCCACATCTCAGAGCCCAGCTCCTCAGCTGAGGGAGTCAGGGAGGGCGGCGGCCTGCCACGCTCAGCCGTGCTTGTGAGAGGGTCTCCACCATCCTCACATGTTCACTATACGGAGGTTAAGGAACCTAATCTTAACCTCAGTGATGCCAGTGCCTCAAACAAGCCTGCTTGTCCCACTACAGGAAAGGTGGCCTGCCTTTTATAAAATCTGAACGGTGTTTACCAGTGTAAAAGCTTTCCTTTTTCAAAACAAAACTTTCAGTTTGCGTAAAGTCACTCAGACTTATAAGCAGTAAAAGATAAGAGACTGCCTCCATGGCTCCAAGCCTGACAGCTGTGTTCAGTCCCTGAAAGAGGATACTGCTGAAAACTGTCGTGTGTGTGCCACGGCAGCTCACCCCCACTCACACACATCACAGACACACGCAGTAAGTAAATGTAGTGTTTTAAGTTTAGAAAATACCCCCCACACACACACACACACACACAAATTGATGATTTTTTAATACTTTCTTGCAGCTTCAAGAGCAAAAAAGCCATCTCAGTTTTCTGGGAAAATAACTGTTAAAGCAAAGGAAAAGAGTTATTCTAAACTTGAAATCCCCTACCAAGCAGAAGTTCTAGATGGGTGAGTTTTTTCTTAAAAGATTTGTAACTTTTTGTTTGTAATGTTTTGCCGATTGATAAAAGGTCACCTAACCCAATGGGTTATTGTGAGGACAACCGTAACTATAAAGGAAATCTGTGTCCTGTTTATTTTTGACTTTCTCAGATGGAAAAAGAAAATAGAACATTATAGTTTACGTTAGATTTAATAATTTAGAAATCAATTCGTGTTTTTTAAATGTTTAAGTCATTTGGACTATTTTTACTGTTTGAGGGATGTCAGATTGTTCATCAGAGACTTGAGGCGGTCTGCTGTTCCTTCCTAAACTAGCGGTGCACTGACGGGCGCACAGCCTGTAGGCGCTCACTATGGGGGTGCGTGCTGACCTCACCAGCCTTTCTGCTGCTGCGCGCGCACATGCGCACGCGGGACTCCATGGCCGCGAGTTTATCATGCAGCAGGAAACCGTCCACGCTGTTTCATTTCAGTATTTCATGAACTAAATGTTAAGTCACGTGGTGAGCAAAGTTATAAAAATTGACCATTAAATGCTATAGTTCTAATTCCGTGCTGTGGGCCTTAATTCTAAATGCATACCACACGAGCTTGGGCCCTAAATTAGCCAGGAGGCCAGGAGGACTCACCCTGCTTTGTCTTCTTCCCTTAGTTATCTGGGGTTTGACCACGCCGCCACACTGTTCCACATCCAGGACAGCCCCGCTGAACCAGTGGAGAGGCCAGTTTACCTGACTAACACTTTCAGCTTTGCAGTCCTCATCCATGATGTGCTGCTGCCTGAGGAAGCCAGGACAATGTTTCAGGTAAGAGGAGCCCGCCCGCCCGCCCGCCGGCCCGCCCGCCCGCCGGCCCTCTGTTGCGCTAGCCTGACCCTGCCTTTCTCTGCTTCATCCCCAGGTGCACAACTTCAGCAAACCAGTTCTAATTCTTCCTAATGAGTCGGGCTACATCTTTACCCTGTATTTTATGCCATCCACCTCATCCATGCACATAGACAACAACATTTTACTTGTTACCAATGCCTCTAAGTTTCATTTACCTGTGCGGGTATACACAGGCTTTTTAGATGTAAGTATGTTGTCTCGGTCCTACCTCTATGCTTTTGGATATTGTCAGGCAATTGGGCTGATTCCTTCCCAGTCAGTGCTTTCAGGATACAGAAATACATATATACATACATACTCATACACGCACACACCAAGGATTCCTTCTAGGATCCCAGAGAATTCTGAAACTAAGGGTTGCTATCCTTCAGTGTCCAGTGGGAATTGATCTTGGAATCTACTACAGATGTCCAAATTTGTAATTATTCCAGGCCCTTATGGAGAATGCTGTAGTATTTGTAGACAAAACAGTGACGTCCATGAATGTGGAGCCTGCACATTGGGAGAATAGATAGCAGTAAATGGAACGCAGGTTACGATGTAACAGAGCACTGTAGTGAAAATATTACTTTCACTTTTTGCCTTAAGGAAAGCACTCCATAGCTTTTTTTTTGGCATATGTAACTCTCTGGATTCACTGCCCTTGTTCTTTGTGGCATTTATAAAGCATGATAAGGATTGCTTGAACACAGACACAGTTTCCCTCTAAGACCTACAGGATTGATGAATAGGTCGAATGTACAGGATTGGATTCATAGGAGGAAGGGCTGATTCACACTGGGACAGCACAGGCTTCGCTGACTGCTCAGAGGAGGAAACCACTGAAAACTTAGGAATTACTTCTGGAATTTTTCCCTTCCATCTTTTTTCCCCTTATATATATTTAGCTCCTTTAATTCCAGTTTCTACCCAGAGCTTTTTCTACATTATTTTCTCTTGGTTTACTTTTAAATTGTAATGACAGAGAATTTAGAACAAAGATAAATGGAGAACAGTGGGCAGGGCCACTTACGAAGCATAGTGGTGACCCTGCTTGGTTAAAGTTGGAGAACATCAGGACAAACCAAAGAGCCAGAGAAGAAGGAGGCTGGAGGTAGGGACACACACTTGGGCAAGTACAGTAGATACGGCACAGAAGGAAGGTACAGGGGTCTTCATGGCACAGAAAACAAACCAGTGGGAAAAATTACAGACAGCTTTGGTGAATGTGGCCAGTGAAAGGCATTGCTAAGTGATAAACCTGTCAGGGAAGAGAAAGGAGGGACTTGACCAGAACTTAATCAGCTAGGTGTATGCAACTCAAGGGCTCAGTCCAGGCAAGGAGCTAATTATTATTTGTAATCTGTGCCTACTGAAAGCACAGACTTCTGCCTGATTGTCAGGGGCTAGCCACCCTCTCCTAGTACTTCAGGGAAGTAGCAGCTGCTAGGAAATGGCCTCTCCATCCCTGATTCCTCTGACTGTCCTTGTCCGAAGTTGTCAGCGTATCGTGTAGCTGTATATATAGACATAAGATAAACTTTAGTGTCTCCTAGTAGACACTTTATTCAGTAACATTGCTAAATATATGATCTGGTGTTTAATACAGTCCTTTTCTATCTCTCTAGTACTTTGTATTGCCCCCCAAAATAGAAGAACGCTTCATAGATTTTGGAGTACTGAGTGCTACAGAAGCAAGTAGTATTTTATTTGCAATTATAAACAGCAATCCAATTGAGGTAAAGAAATTGTTTTTATTCTCAGTTACACTGAAGATTTCATGTTTGTGCTGCAAGATCACTTTGTGTTTTCTCTTTGAAGCTGGCAGTAAAAAGCTGGCATATCATAGGAGATGGCCTATCGATAGAACTTGTAGCTACAGAGAGAGGCAACAGAAGTACAGTGATTGCGAGCCTTCCAGAACTGGAGAGGTCCTCTTTGCCTGACCAGTCCCCGGTGAGTGGGCCTCTTACTTCTTCGGGTTAGAATGGGTGTTTCCAGCCCGAGTGAAAGAGCAGTGCTGTGTGCCCCACTCGGCAAGTGTAGTGACTGCTAGACGCTGCTGGGGCCTCGGGGAGACTGTCTACTCCAGTGAGATAGGCACAGAGGAGATGATGAGGACGCCGAGGAAGGATCTGTACCACTGTCATGAGAGGAGAGAGTGTCTACAGTGAGGCTCTGCGCGCACACTCGGGTGTGCAGATCTGATGCTGTCATACAGGGTCTACACACGGGTCTGTGTGGGCACAGCTCACCACCAGAGTGCTCCTTCCCACTTCAGTAGGACACGGCTACTAAACGATGCCATTTTTACTGCTTCAGGTAACATTAGCTTCAGGACACTTTGCAGTGTTCAGAGTCAAGCTTACTGCCAAGAAGCTAGAAGGTGTCCATGACGGGGCCATACAGATAACAACCGACTACGAGGTAAGCTGGTCAGCGGGGTTCATGCCAGTGGGGTTTTCTGAAACTTTGTGCTGTTAATGACTGTGCACATTGACAGGGCGTTTCAGTTTTTGTAGAAGCAGAGAACTACATTTATTTACAGTATTCCCCTCTCTCTCGTCCCTTTAACACTGGCCTTTCGGAGCCGTGTCTGGTGCTCATTACCTCCCAGTGCTCTGCTAAGAGCACATGGAGAATCACGCTGTTAAAAACCTGCCTACCGATGGGCAATGGTGGCGCATGCCTTTAATCCCAGCACTTGGGAGGCAGAGGCAGGTGGATTTCTGAGTTCAAGGCCAGCCTGGTCTACAGAATGAGTTCCAGGACAGCCAGAAACATAGAGAAACCCTGTCTCGAAAAACAAAAAAACAAAAACAAAACAAAACAAAACAACAACAAAAAAAACCTGCCTACCAAAGATTACCACTAATGGCTCCTGCTGGACTTCCTGAGCTGCAGGTCTGACCCTGCACTCATGTTTTGCAGTCCTCTGTGTAGAGTGCATATTATATTCACTAAGATCCTGATTGTATGGATTTCTGGCAGATCTGATCTTTTTTCTTATTTTATACTTTTGATATTTATTTATTTATTTATTTATTTATTTATTTATTTATTTATTTATTTTGACAAAGGTTCTGGAACTCACTGTATAACCTAAACCAACCTTGAACTAGCAGACCTCCTACTTGAGCTTCCCAAGTGCTAGAATTACAGGTGTAAGGTTGCTTGCCTGTCTCAGACCTAAATACTTTTAATTTTTTTTTTTTTTTTTTTTTTTTAATTTAATTTTATTTTATTTTTTTAATTTACATTCCAAATCACTTCCCCTTTCCCGTTTCCTCCCTCCCCGAAAGTCCCATAAGCCCCCTTCCCTCCCTCTTTTCTCCGTTCAACCCCCTCTCATTACTCTGTCCTGGCGTTCCCCTACATCCAGTCTTTCCAGGACCAGGGGTCTCTCCTTCCATCTTTTTAGAAATCTATTGATATGCTGATTGTGTCTAGGGTATTCTGAGATTCTGGGTCAATATCCCCTTATCAGTGACTTCATACCATGTGTGATCTTTTGTGATTGGGTTACCTCACTAAGGATGATATTTTCAAGTTCTGACCATTTGCCTAGGAATTTCGTGAATTCATTGTTTTTAATTGCAGAGTAGTATTCCATTGTGTAAATATACCACATCTTCTGAATCCATTCCTCCGTTGAGGGACATCTGGGTTCTTTCCAGCTTCTGGCTATTATAAATAAGGCTGCTATGAATATAGTGGAGCATGTGTCCTTATTGCATGCAGGTAAAGTCTCTGGGTATATGCCCAGGAGTGGTATAGCCGGATCCTCCGGAAGTGTCATGCCCAGTTTTCTGAGGAGCCGCCAGACTGCTTTCCAGAGTGGTTGTACCAGCCTGCAATTCCACCAGCAGTGGAGGAGTGTTCCTCTTTCTCCACATCCTCGCCAACAACTGCTGTCTCCTGTGTTTTTGATCTTAGCGTATCCCGGACCTCAAGCTGTACTACAGAGCAATAGTGTTAAAAACTGCATGGTATTGGTACAGTAACAGACATGTAGATCAATGGAACAGAATTGAAGACCCAGAAATGAATCCACACTCCTATGGTCACTTGATCTTTGACAAAGGAGCTAAAACCATCCAGTGGAAAAAAGATAGCCTTTTCAACAAATGGTGCTGGCTCAGCTGGAGGTCAACATGCAGAAGAATGCAAATTGACCCATCCTTATCTCCTTGCACTAAGCTCAATTCTAAGTGGATCAAAGATCTCCACATAAAACCAGACACACTGAAACTAATAGAAGGGAAACTAGGGAAGAACCTTGAACATATGGGCACAGGGGAGAATTTCCTGAACAGAACTCCAATAGCTTATGCTCTAAGATCAAGAATAGACAAATGGGACCTCATTAAATTACAAAGTTTTTGCAAGGCAAAAGACACCGTCAAAAAGACAAAGCGGCAACCAACTAACTGGGAAATGATCTTTACCAACCTTACATCCGACAGAGGGCTAATATCCAAGATATACAAAGAACTCAAGAAGTTAAACTCCAGAGAGGCAAGTAACCCTATTAAAAAATGGGGTACAGAGCTACACAAAGAGTTCTCACCTGAAGAATATCTAATGGCTGAGAAGCACCTAAAGAGATGTTCATCATCCTTAGTCATTAGGGAAATGCAAATCAAAACAACCCTGAGATTCCATCTCACACCAGTCAGGATGGCTAAGATCAATACTTTTAATTTAACACTTACAGATCTTTGGGTGGTTGAGTACTTCTAAATTCAACAAGTTGTTATCTTTGTCCTCCTGAGTGGTTTCAGCATACACAAATCCACTGGCCATTCAAATAATAAATGATTAGAGTATATCCAGATACCTCCAAAAGTGAGGAATTCATACTTAACATTCATATAGAAGTAAGTGCCTTTCAGAATTGAGACTTTTTTTTTAATGGATGAAAATAAAAATTAAAAGGGGCTGAAGACATGGTTCAGCAGTTAGGAGCACTGGCTGTTCTTCTAGAAGACCCAGGTTCAATTCCCAGCACCTACAAGGTGGCTCATAACTATCTGTAGTTCCAAGGAGCTAGCGCCCCCTTCTGGTTTCTGCAGGCACCAGGCATGAATGTGGTAGGTATTCAGGCAAAATATCCATGCATATACAATTATAAAAAAATAAAAGTTTTTAAAACTAAACACAAATATGCCCTCATACACTGCATCCATGTCTCACTTGTGATACTAATTAGGAATAAGCAGAAATTCTAACTCCAGAGTGTTCAACTTGTCTTTAAAACTTGGTTTGAAATCTATTTCTGTCTACCAAAACAATACTGAATAGCTGTAGAAATACTGGATTTTCATAGATGTTGTTTTAGGAGTACAGCTTTCCTTTTTAATCTCTAGAGGACTTCTATTTTGAAAAGCTGTCTTTATTCCTCCCCCTGTGACTTGGTCTTAACTGGTTTTAGCAAGTAAATGAGTAGTCACTGGAAATGTATTATTTGCATTTTATAGAAAAAACCTTGGACGGATTAAAAGGCTTCTAGGGTGGATTTAATACTGGTTTTGAGTTATTGTCAGCATATGACACAAAATAAGCTTTGTTTCTTAACTCTGAAAACAATGAAGGGATTGTCAGTGGTCTGCTCTTCCTCCATAGGTCCTGACCATTCCTGTGAAAGCTGTGATCGCAGTGGGCTCACTGACCTGCTTCCCCAAGCACATGGTTCTGCCCGCTTCCTTCCCAGTAAGAAGGCTCACACTTGACTTGATCATTGTTTTCTGTTTCTTAGAGCTCAAATGGGAAAGACATTTCCTGCTTTCATGTTTACTGTGATGTGAAGCAGTGTGCCAGGGTCTCGGGAGGCTGTAAAGTGGGATGAGAAAGATACCCTCCCTCAGGAAGATTTCCTATGAAGGATGGACGAGGGAGCCTTGTGTAAAGCAGATACAAGGTGGCCTGCAAAGTAAAGGGCTTAGAGAGAAAGCATCCTGCAGCCCAGCTCAACAAAGCCTTTCCTGCTTCCAGCAAAGCTTCCACTATTTGAAAGAAAAAAAATGGCCTAAAGAAATGTCATGTTTTGTACACACACACACACACACAGAGTGACTTTTTTTTTTAAAAACTATGAAGCTGTTTAATTAAGTTGCTAGCAATTTAGAAAACCAGTTTGTAAGAATATATTCCATTCTTTATCAGGGAGAGAAGCAATTGTACCAGGCACCAGGAAGGCGAGTGCTTTGACAGGGTACCATTTTTAAAGAGTCCTTTGGGAGTTGGAGAGACGGCTATGCGGATAAGGGCACTTACTGCAGGACCTGGCTGGCTCCAGCACCCATGACATGACAGGATGGCTCACAGCTGTCTATAACCCCAGTTCCAGGGGATTTGTTGGCTTCTTCTGGCCTCTGTGAGATCAGGGCACACATAGGATGCACATAGATACAAATATACATTTAAAATAAAAACAGGCACTCTTGCTGCAGATAAAGTTGATATCAAAATGTTTCTCTGTGCTATCTGAAAAACTGCTAGAATCAATTTTTTTTTCAGCTTAATAAGAAATTGTCTAGGCAGGCATATACAGACAATTTTAAAATCATCTTCAAAAATTTTGTAGATGCTTAAAAGATGTCTTTATGCTAGAAGAAAAAACCACATAGGTTTTATTCAATAGAAGAGCTTCCTTGATTTCAACAAAGCCTAGCTAAAATGGATGTTTTCCTGCATAGAAATATAAATATGCATTCACATAAATACATACAATATACAAATAAACTTGGATTTTACATATAAAATGATATATGCAACATAAGTATAAAATCTTTTCCTAGATGGAATCAGTATCTTTTTAGTTACTTTTAAAATTTAAACACAATTGAGATGTTTTCAGTTGATCTGGGGTAGGTGGCTCTGCAGGTAAAAGTGCTTGCCACCAAGCCTGATCACCTGAGTTCACCAGGATTCACATGAGGGAAGGAGAAGCAATGCTCTGCATGGTGTCTGCACACTCTGGTGCATGAGCCCACCAGCACACACACACACATAAGTAAATAATGTAATTTTTTTTAATTTTAAAGAATAAAAAAAAAGTCTGTAGGTCATTAAGTAAAGGAAATGCAAAAATCCAAATACTTCTTGACTACTGTAGACAGCAATAGTTTCCTGTGTAATTCTAGAACACTTGCCTCGATTCCTTTATAGTTTGATGGTAGTTCTTACAGGTTGATCTCTAGGAAAGGAATGAGACACCTTTTATCCCCAGTGGCTAGTAGATGATATATGTGAGGGAGGTGGTGGAGAGCGGGCACAGGCAAAAGATATTTCACAGGGATCAACTCCATGAGTATCCCAATGAGGTCAACACATTGAGGCAACTGTGAGAGATGGGTAGACAGAGGACTCAACTGTGCCTCAGAGTTTGAGCCTCAAGAGAAAAAATAGGAAAAGCACTGGCTTTTCGAGGGAGAGTCAGGCTGCATTGGGCAGATGTAGGAATGTAGAAATGGAATCTTTTTGGGTAGAGGTAAGTTTAGCATAGTTAAGTTGGACTATAATTGAACCTTTGCCTCCCTGTACTGCCCTTTGTCCTGACTGTATGTTACACCCATGCTTTATCATTCATGCATAAGAGCTTTCTTCTTCCTCAGGCACCATTAGTGACTGCTAGGGAGCAGTATGTCAGAAAACATTTCAATAAACTTACAGCTCAATATTTGAGTAGAGTTGCAAAAGCAATTTTATTATCTTAGATCTTCATGTGGCCTAAGAACAGGCCAGGAGGAGTTAGGCTAGCTGTAGAAATTGGAGAGCTGTGCAGACACTGCTGTAGCTCTCCTCCCTCCAGCCGCATGGCCACCCTCAGGGTCTTGCCGGGAGAAGGATGTCATTTATCTGTTTTCTGGGACTAAATACTAGAAAAGCACATTTCTCATTTGAGAAAATTCTTTTAAGTGGATAGGAATCACATGTACAAAAAACATAGTTCTGTATTCAATCAGAAAGTTTATGAAAGTAAAGCAAGCTTGTAATGTGCTTCTTAAGGATAATTTGAATCTTTTTTAAATTCAAGCTTTACTAATTTGATACCTTCTAGAAAAATGAAGCTGGTACCTGGTAAGAACAAACACTGATGAAGACTTTAACCTGTGGGCTGGAGAGTTGGCTCAGCAGTTAAGAGGAGTTAAGAGCCTGCTTTCGCAGAGAGTTTAGTTCCCAGCACCCACATGGTCGCTTCCTGCTATCTCTAACCAGTTCCTAGCTCTGGCCACTGCGTGCACTTTACATATGTGCAGCCAAAACATTCATACACATAAAGTAAAAATAAGTAAATCTTTTTAAAAAGAATCTAATTTGTATGCTGTTTTGTAAGATTCTTCGATACCTTATTTGGTGTGTGTTTTTACTTCTAATTACTATTTTCCAAGACAAGGACTATGTAGCTCTGTCCTCTGTCCTCTGGCCTTGATCGCCACATGCTGGCAGTACAAGCTTGTGCCCCATGCCAGCCGATAACCTGCATTTTCAAAGAAAATTAATTTTCTCTTGGATGGCAAAAAGTATTGTTGTATTTGTAAGGAAAATATTTTCTTATAAAGAATATGTTTCAGTTTTTCTTGGTTATATTTTAGAATTCATTTATTTTGGAGCAGCCTTACCTCGGTGTTAACACACTTTACAAACCAAAATGACCCTCTGTGTCTTCTTGGGTACTTAGTATGTCCCATTAATTTATTACAGTACTTCTGTAACATGCACAACGGCAACAACGAAACAACTGTCCTGTGATCTCAGTCCTTCAGATTTGGTGGTTCTCATTTGAATGAGGGGATGGATTTTTGGGTCAATTATAAATTTAAAAGGTTGTCAATTGATGAAAATTCTGAATTTGTCTTCTCTTCTTTCAGGGGAAAATAGTTCATCAGAGCTTAAATATTATGAATTCCTTCTCACAGAAGGTGAAGATACAACAAATAAGGTCTTTGTCAGAAGACGTACGATTCTACTACAAACGATTACGGGGTAATAGGGAAGACTTGGAGCCAGGGAAAAAGTCAAAGGTTTGTGAAATCTGGGAGTCTCCAGCTGTCGGCACTCTGCCTGGCCGTCTGTCCTTCCGCACTCATGGTCGTCCCTTGCTTCTTTACAGATTGCAAACATTTATTTTGACCCTGGGCTGCAGTGTGGGGATCACTGTTATGTCGGCTTGCCTTTCCTATCCAAATGTAAGTCTTCTATCCCGCCTACCTTCACTCTCCTGCCTCAGTACTGTAGAACTCTCTGCAAAGGGTACTGGCAAGTGGCTTAGCCTGAGTCCATGCTGACTTGTGCTTCCTCTTTTAGCTGAACCCAAAGTGCAACCTGGGGTGGCCATGCAGGAGGACTTGTGGGATGCCGACTGGGACTCACATCAGAGCTTGTTCAAAGCTTGGATGGGAATAAAGGAGAATGCAGGACATAGGTACGAGCTTCTGCTTGACTCCCGTGTTTTTGCAGTGTAGCCCATGGGGCATCGCTGTTGTTACTATCTTGTGGGCATCACTGTATTTTACGGCTTATTTTACTTATAGTTAAAATAATGTCACATTGTCATTGTTAGTGTGCGTTGCTAAGAAATACACTCCTGTGTCCTCTTTTCTCCAGTGCATGAGTTTTGTCCTTAAAAATCAGAGAAACTATTTGAAATTGTCCTTGTATATAGTGACTGCCATGGCCACCTTAGACACAATGTTATGCATGAGAAGAAAGATTGGCCTGTCATTGGCTTCTCCAAAAGGCAAGTTAGGCTTACTCCCAACAGGAGACCGAGTTTATTTGTTCCTTATTTAAAAAAAAAAAAGCTACTTCTTCTTCTTCAAGCGTTGGTCTGTTGCCAGGGGAAACAGGACCCCTTCCTTCAGTGGCCTCCCAGTGCATCTTTGGCAGGTCGAACTATGCCTCTGGGAACCCAGTGCTGCTCCTGACACAAACACCCAGATGTAGTGTTGGTATCACAGTGGCCTGGCCCGTTCACACATAGCAGAAAAGAACTTTTCCAGAGACAGGAACACTGACAAGTAATAATTACTTTTCTCACTTGGCTGATTTGATATGCATTGGTCAAAGTTAAAGTATTCTACTATAAGAATAGTATGACTTATTCCTCTTGCCTCTTGCTCTCTTGCTCCTCTCAGCCTCTCTCTGCCCCTCTTGGGCTCTCCTCCCCCCTCTCTCCATGTGGTCATGGCCGGCCTCTACCTCTCTACTCTCTCTGCCTTTCTCTGCCTCCACTACCCCATTAATTCCTATCCTCTGCCCTAAATAAACTCTACTCTATACCATGAAAAAAAAAAAAAAGAATAGTATGAAGTTTTAAGGCATTAGCTACTTTTTCATTAACTTTGGTTAGCATACAAAGCATGGGTGTTGTTGACCTCTTCCTGCACATATGAGTACACTTTGTTCTTACTGTTCCTCTGTCTCCTGGCTGGTCCCTTTATTCCTTAGAGGAATCCCCCACTTTTGTTCTCATGATGTATTTTCCATTACCTCCTCTTGGTCCCCTCTTCCCTTCCAGAGACCTCTCCTGGTTCTCTCTTGGCTGTTTTAGATAGTGCAGTGATAAATACTGCTTTTTGCAATTATCTCTACAGTATGTTGACTTAGCAACCTTAGGGAATGTCCCTTGGATAGTAGAGATATAATAGTTCTACTGTTAGTTTTCAAGGAACCTCCATACTGATTTCCATAATTGCCGGACAAGTTTACATTCCCACTGCAGCAAGTACAGGTCCACTCCACCTATCTTCACTAATACTTGGTGGGGGTCAATTGGTTAGTCAGGGGGGGTGTGTGTGTGTGTGTGTGTTTCAACAATAGCCAACCTTCTGAATCTCTAAGCAGTTTTAATTTGCATTCCCCTGATGGCTAAGGATGTTGAAGACTTCTTCAAATGCTTCCAGACAGTGGTATTTCTTCCCTTGAGAGCTGTCTATTCAGTTCAGCTCATACATCCATCTGTCTACTAGATGGTTCAAACCATTCTGTTGAGAATAAGGGTTTCTATATTGTAAAATTTTTCCTTAAAAAAAAGTTTTCTCATTAAATATGGTTTCTCTGAGTACACAAAGACCTGTAATAACCTCACAGAGAGCTCAGTGATTACAACTCTCCTTTATTCCGTGTCTCCAGAGTGGAGCACGTAAAGTATAGGCAGTCTGCAAGTGTTGATGACTAACTCAGTAGTGCTGCCCCTGGTGCAGCCAGGGGGCCTCTTCACCACTGGTGTCTTCCTTCCCGCATGCTCCTCACCAAGGCCCTGGGTCCCATCTGCCCTCTGCCTCCCTATCTGGTTGACAATAAGTGTAACATTCTCCGTGTGCCTGCACTTGGGTTACCTTGTTTGTATGTATGTGCTTGTCAATATCCCAGAATCATAATTCAGTAGCACTGGGTCTGAGTGTGCCTCACTGGTTGTACCCAAATACTTGGCATTCATAAATATATTCCAGGTCCTGGCACTCCTGACCCTTGGACACTTATTAGTAGGGATGTGTTCATATGAGGTCTTGAGTATGACTATGACTGGATGCAGTCTATACTCTTGGTTTATTTCCTCTTGAACTGGCGTCTTCATCATGTGAAGACGTCACCTTGGTTTTATATCCAGAGGGAAGCTGTATGTCCAGCAGCACCTCTGGCCCTTGGAACAACTGGGAATACCCGAGTGTCCATCCTGCCATGGAAGCTGTGGAAGAACCTTAAACCCCAAGTGTCCAGCTTCTGTTACTGAATTGATACTTTTAGATGTCTTTGAGGGCTGGGCCATTGATGTAGTTCAGTGGTAGGGAGCCTGCTTAGCACACAGGCGCTTGGCTCAATCCTCAGTACTACCAAGAAAAGCATCTGTGAAGATGTGCGTGCATTTGACTAATGCTACTGGAGCTAAAGCTTGTCATCCTCTATGTACTCCGCACAGAGCTATAGCTCAGATTATCTTAATGTAGACGGCTCTCTGTGCCAAAATAGAGACATGGTATATCTGAGAGCTTAATACAGCGGCATGCCCAAAGACAGGCAAAGAGCGTTCAGGCCAGGAGAAACGGAGGTGCTGGTGAGCTACTCATGGACGTGACAGAATGTGTGCACTCTTATGTGATCACCTGTACAAGATGTCCGTAAGACCAGGGCTGTCAGCATCCTATTGGAGAGTCGGGCGGGGCTCCGTGAGGATTTATGTGCAGAGAAAGGGTGACGCTGGAGGAGAGACATTTTTGCCAGTGGTGTAGCCCCAGGTAAGGCAGGCAGACAAACATCCACCCACGCTCCTGGAAACTACCCTAATGAGACTCATTGGGTTACAAAAAGAAAAAAGAAAGAAAACGGGGGCCAGGCAAAGACTGGATAACGAAGAGTGAATATTGGAAGAAATATATCAAGTATATGTGTGAAAGTAAAACTAATCTCATCATTGTGCAATAGTAACATTTTAAAGTTTAAAAAAAAATCTTGGTAAAATAAAATTTTACCAAAATAAAAAAAAAATAAAATTTTTTTTTTTTTTTTTTTTAGAGCCAGAAAAAAACTTTAGTATGATTTCCTATGTTTAGAAAACGTATTGTTTTTCACGTTGACACAGAAATTGTTTTTGCAGGTTAAATGCTATGTTTGAAGTAAATACAGATCTTCAGAAAAATATCATATCAAAAATCAGCGCAGAGCTCTCCTGGCCTTCCGTCCTCAGCTCGCCCCGGCTTGTGAAGTTCCCACTCACAAACACAAACTCTTCCTCGGTAAGTGTTCAGATGGAGTGAGCATTCAGAGATGGGCCCGCCACGTTGGTGAGGAAGCAGGTGGCGGGATTCCTCTGTTGGGATCTCCCCCTAATAATGCACCTTGGCTTTGCTTTAAGGAAGAAGAGATTAGTTTAGAAAACCCTGCCGATGTCCCTGTCTACATCCAGTTCATCCCACTGGCTTTGTATCCCAACCCCTTCGTCTTTGCAGATAAGTTAGTCTCAAGGTAAGCATTCCTTAGGCTGTCAAAGGGTAAACTTAGAGTCTGGCTTTATGGCTAAAGTTGCCAGAAGTTTCCTGGGGTCGGGTTGGTATTGAATTGAACATCAAGAAAAGCTTTCAACAGAATGTAAATGGGGAGCTCCCATTTAACAGATTTGTAACGAGACAATAGACAGAGTAATTCCACAATTTCCTTTTTAAAAGTGAACAAGCTAATAATTTTACCTGATAGCCTTTAGCCTTTTAAATAGTGATAATGCAGTATAATACTACTGGTCCCAAGACCTGCCAAAAGGTAAATTTGCAAATAAAAGCTATCTTCCACAGTCCCTAGTTGTGATGTTTATGAGGATAAACATGTGGTTTTTTATTTTAGGTTTAACTTGAGTAAGGTGGCCAAGCTAGATTTGAGAACACTTGAATTCCAAGTCTACAGGAACAGTGTAAGTACAACCTCCATATCATTTGCTCTGATAGGACCAGGGCCGATGGGAAAGACACTAACGGGCTGCCCTTAGCCTGGTTGAAGGCAGCTCTTGCAGTCCAGGAATTGACTTAGAGGCAGAGGAGAGCAGGAAGAGTCGGGGCTGCAGATACACACAGGGCATGCTAGATGGTTCGTCTTTGTGGGTACTAACCTTATATCAGCAGTCAGCCCACGATAGCTCAGTACAATGCCACCCAGAAAGTCTGAGACTATATGTGAAATATGCTAATGCGACATTTAATTTTTAAGTATTAAAAGATTCAGCTGACTCATTTAAACATTCTTTCTGTGTGCTTCCTAATAAAATTGTAAAACCTGTGAATTTGAGACCAATGCCTAGCATATGTGTGTATGTGTGTTTACCTCAATAGATGTTGACTTTAAAAATGTATAATAAGTTGATTTGTTCTGGGAATGAAAATGTCCTCTATTATTCAGGTGAGTGACTGCAAGCCACTCACTTTTGTATCAGGCCTTGATGTGGAGGGTGCATGTCAGCCGGGAAGGTTTAACCAGAGCCAAACCCTGCGGGAGGGCTGGGGTCTTGTGCTTTATTACATCTTTGCCTATTCAGATGAGAATGTTTGTCCTTCCTGCTGGACTACATAGTGCTATGTAGGAAGTCTCCCCAGCCTCGTCGAGCCATCTGCTTTGTAGTTCTTCATCTCTGCCACAGCTGTAGTCAGAGGCTAGAACACAGACAGCAGTTTAGACACTCCTGATTCCCCTTGCCTTTTTCTTGGGATCTTGTCTTGCTCCTCCCATCCATAAATGCCATTGTAGCAAGCACTGGAAGTCATTGAGAACATTGTAGCAAGCAGTGGAAGTCATTGAGAACATTGTAGCAAGCACTGGAAGTCGTTGAGAACATTGTAGCAAGCAGTGGAAGTCATTGAGAACATTGTAGCAAGCAGTGGAAGTCATTGAGAACATTGTAGCAAGCAGTGGAAGTCATTGAGAACATTGTAGCAAGCAGTGGAAGTCATTGTGAACATTGTAGCAAACACTGGAAGTCATTGAGAACATTGTAGCAAACACTGGAAGTCATTGAGAACATTGTAGCAAGCACTGGAAGTCATTGAGAATGCCCAGTTACTAGAACTTGCTTTCTTCTGCCTTGATAGGGAAAATACGGAAGTAAATGAGCTGATGATCTCATGCAGTCGCATTTGCAAGACATAGGGCACTGAAGTAGACTCTAGAGGACAGATGGATGAGGAAAACCTCTGTGTTTCCAAAGAAGAAATTCTCAGTGTGAAACTCTAATTGCTGAGAGTCATTTAAACCTGTTTCCTTTTCTGTCATATCCAATTCTAGAGAGGCATGAGCTCATGTTAAATTTAATAAATTATGTTTGCTCTTGTCCATTGCTATTGTCCAAAGACATTTTCTTTTCATTAGAATGCAGACTGCGGAGCAAACAGTGGCTCTGAGGGAGGTTCACACCTAACAGCTGGCTGTGTCACTACAGAAAGGATTTCTGAGATTACCCAGGGGTCCCCTGCTCAGTCTACCTGACCCTTAAGAGCCCACCGCTGCACAAGTATGGAGCCCATCAGTGCTGTTTCAGGGCATCATACTATCCCAAAGTGCTCCTTAGACCATCAGAGGTGTTTGTGAATGTGTAGTCTTTCATTGTGCTCATAAGTGGGGCCAGCATGATGGCGCACACACTTAATCCCAGCATTCAGGAGGCAGAGGCAGATGGATTTCTGTGAGTGTGATGCCAGCCAAAGCTACATACATAGTAAGAGCCTGTCTTAGAAAGTGGGTGCAGGGGATTACCAGGAATAGCTTATTGAAAAAGGAACCCCCTCAACAGGCACTTCAGAACAACCAGAGCATTCTGTTATCCTAGTAGATTGTTGATAAAGAATGGTGTGATCTGTAAAAGAGAACATTTCACTTGATAAGCAGGAGTTAAGTAGTGCACTTGGAACATTATGTGTGCTGACTCACGCTAACACAAGCAGAGCCCAGCCATGCCAAGGGGAGTAGAGAATGGCACGCAACTGACTTCCACGTGTCCTCAAGACCATGACAGCCCTTAAACCTAGTCTTCTTTAAAAACCAGAAGAGTGTGTCTTTGTGTTGAAACAGTGTTTTTTTTTAAAAAAAAACAAAACAAAACAACTCTGAACCATTTTATTAAAACTGGTCATTAAGTCTTATTTTAAATTTCAAATTAAGTTATATCTTAAAATCAAGTGTCAACAAAGCAATAACTAGGTACTTAGTTTTCAAAATAGGATTAAAGACTGGCCATGCATGAGTCAGCAGCGCACACTGACTTCATGGGGGGGGGGGGTCTCCCCTCCCTGCACAGGGCTCCCTACCCAGGCTGCAGGGTCAGTAGGACCTAGGGTGCAACTGTCAGTCTACTTACTTTCCAGTCATGAGTGTTGGCTTTAGAGTAATGTTTCCAGCTGTTTGTCTTGGGTCTGTGTCCTTTCCTATTTGTGAATTGTATTTCAAATTTAAAAACAAACACACACGTACATGTTAAAAATATCTGTATACAAATATAGAATGCATAGTACGAGCTCAAAGGCTTTTTAATTGGGAGATAGTCTGTGTTCTGACTTACCACAGACCATGAATGCTCCTTGCTCGCTCCCAGCTCTCGGTGCCAGTGTCTAAAGCATGAAGGATATGCTCGTCTATATGATCAATATATATACCATATATACTAGGCTGTATATACTAAGCCTAGAGGGGGTCGGGGCAGATGGTCTTCCTAGAAGCTATATTAATGTCTCCTGTTTGTTTATACAATAATTCAAGGCTCATCCACTGCAAAGTCCAACAGGATTTACAGAGGGTCTCTCTCGGCATTTCATTTTAAACCTCATTTTAAAACCTGGAGAAAAGAAATCTGTCAAAGTAAAGTTCACTCCTCTCCACAACAGAACTGTTTCCTCCCTGATCATAGTCAGGTAGGTCCTAGCTGTGAGTGTGGGCGGGTTTTCAGTGCTTACCTCATGGTGCTCTCGTCACGCAGACATGACTAGCATCATTGTATCATGTGAGACTTAAAGTGAAAAATTGTGCTTTGTACGGTTTTAAATTTTCACCCTTTCAAAGACAACATATTAATAATTTCTTTGTGGTTGTTTACACACTGTTAGAACTTGGGTATCAAAAGATATGCAAAATTAATTGGAGAAAACGTGTAATTGTTATTTTTCATAGAAACAACCTGACTGTGATGGATGCTGTGATGGTACAAGGTCAAGGGACAACAGAGAACTTGAGGGTGGCAGGCAAGCTTCCAGGTCCAGGAAGCTCCTTACGCTTCAAAATCACAGAAGCATTGTTAAAGGATTGCATAGACCGTGAGTATCATGCTTGGGAAGGGCCTGGCTTTCAGCGCATGCTTTCAGCCATCAAGGATTCCAGAAGCAAGAATAGTGTTTCCATATGTGCACAGCGGCCTGCCAGTCCTGAGTGTTTATGATGCTAAGAGAGTCCATGTCTTACATCAGAGCTGTTGGATTTGGCTCTTTTGCAGTTTTATTCTGAGTGTGAAAAGTAAAACATGCCCTTTTTACCGTGGCAGATCAGAGCCTGACAGGGAAGACACTCTGTAAGCCGAGGGTGTGGGAGGCCAACCTAAACTGTGGAATGAGTTCAGACCCAGTCAGGAGGACTTACAGAGACCTTACTGCCCAAAGTAAATGTATGAAATAAAATGACAGGTCCCACTGGATTGTTTCCAGATGAACCTGAGGAGTGGCTGGTCTTTTTGTCAGGTGGGGTTGATTCGTGATATCCAGCATACAGAAACTCACAGGATGTGCCTCAGTTACACTGGAAGCAAGATATCCATATTTGTGATTTATTTTTCCCCCCTTTAGGTTTGAAATTAAGAGAACCAAATTTCACATTGAAAAGAACATTCAAAGTAGAGAATACGGGACAACTTGAAATCCATGTAGAAACCATTGAGATCAGTGGATATGCATGTGAGGGATATGGCTTTAAAGTGGTTAACTGTCAAGAGTTTGCACTGAGTGCCAACGCCTCCAGAGACATAGTCATACTGTAAGTATGTTCTTGTCTGGTTCACCAGAGTGGATCTTTCCGCTACTGTGCAGAGACACATTTCCAGACTTAAAAGGTCTTTATCAGGGGCTACAGAGACAGCTCATCAGTCAGGAGCACTGGCTGCTCTTCCAGAGGAGCTGGGTTTGATTCTCAGCACCCACCCAGTGGCCAACAACCTTCTATAACTCCAGTTCCTGAAGGAATCTGTCTTTCTGGTCACTTCAGGGACTGAATGTGGTGTACAGACATACATGCAGGCAAAATACCCAGACACACATGAAAATAAGTAAATATTTTTTAAAAGTCTATCACAAATATATTTACTTTATTTTGTCCTAACTTCAGCTAAAATATCTGTTCCATGTTTTTGTTTCCAGCATTGTAAAACTTCATCTGCCCTTGAATTGGATCAGATAATCTTAGAAACTACTTTTCTAGAAACCAATTTCAATATTACTTCTAAGGTTGTAAAGCATGAGGTGTTAGTGTGACTTGGAGGTGTCTCAGCCACAGAACAGAGACCTGTGCCTCACACTGTCCAAGATGGAGGCTTTACCTTAACAGAGACAGCCTCTGTGCCCTCAGTGCTAGGTGTAGCTATGGGAGTGATTGATGATGCAGTACAAAGTAATAGCTATGACCTTTGCCCCTTGACTAAACAACAATTCTATGACCTTCTGTGACTGTCAGTCAGCATTGTTGTGTACATTGCTCCATCCCCGTCATAACGCAAGCAACCTAAGTGTCCCGGGAGGAAGGAGGCACCGGTCCTCACCATGTGCACAACTAATAACAAAAGGAGTCACAAGTGACTACAATATACAGGAGGTGACAGAACAACACTAGGGATGTGACTGACTCATGTTATGTTGTAACAACATCAGTACGAATAAATCCTAGTTTCCACAAAGAAAAAACTGATAGAACAGAGAAGCAGCTCATTTGAAAGTGAACCCCACTGCTGTTCTGTGCCTTAGGTTTACTCCAGATTTCACAGCCTCCAGAGTTATTCGGGAGCTGAAGTTTGTGACAAGCAGTGGCTCCGAGTTCGTGTTTGTGTTGAATGCCTCACTTCCATACCACATGTTAGCAGCCTGTGCGGAAGCCCTCCCTAGACCCAACTGGGAACTGGCGCTCTACATCATCATCTCAGGGGTCATGAGGTACAGTGTGCTCCTCCTCAGCCAGCCACCGAGTGCCGCTCGCTCTCCTCACGGATGGCGGATCCTAGCAGACACCCCTGACTGTCAGGCTTGTGTACCAGTGGGAACAGTTAGACAACTGAACCCTTCTTGGTGGCCTAGATAGCAAAGTCTTAATACTTTTGAAAGTGTTTAACAAATGAAGTCTATGCTATTTCATAAGAAAGCAAGCACAAAGTACCATGTATAGTTGCCTTCTTTGGGCATGTATAATTAACAACATTATAAGCCTAAACAGAGTAGAAATATTTCTGAAGGCTTCGCATTCTTATCTTTATATCAGTTTATTTCCTTATGTATTTTAGAGACTCATATATTTACAATAAGTTATTTTTAGCTGCTTATACATCCTTAAGAGAAAGAGAGGTGGGCCTCCATCCAGTTCCTCTCCTAAGGAAAAATTAGACTGCAGGTGTCTCCTCTGACACACATTGTCTTCACACACAGCTTCTGTGTAGGGCTGTGAACTTTTAAAGTTGGTGTGTAGAGGCTGGAGAGACAGCTCAGTGGCTAGGAAAGGGCACTGGTGCCCCTCCAGAGGACCTGAGTTCAGTTCACGGCACCCGTATGGCAGTTAACAGCCACCTGTAACTCTAGTTCCGGGAGAGCTGATCCCCTTGCATGGTCCCCATTGGTACTGCATGCATGTAGCCTAAGCACTGGGAGCATCAGGTCAGTCTGTACCTTGGAGCTATGATGCCTCTTCATTTTTGTCTTTCCTTTAAAATGTGTCACAGACAACTTGGGGTTTTTATACCATACTGTAGTTATCAAGAAACCTGCAATAACCAAATGTTGTTCTTGTTTTGGCAAAGAATTCTGACCTGCCCCTCTGCTCCACAGCGCGCTGTTTCTCCTGGTGATTGGAACAGCCTATTTGGAAGCCCAAGGAATTTGGGAGCCGTTTCGAAGACGACTCTCCTTTGAAGCCTCAAACCCACCCTTTGATATGGGAAAGCCATTTGATCTCAGGAGAATCGTTGGTATTTCATCTGAAGGAAAGTATGTTCACATACTGAAAGTCCACTTTTTAGTTCACATAGACTTGGCTGATGTAATTATAAGAAATGAAATTTATCTTGACTCAAGATTTTTAAAAAGACTATTCTGGTGCTCAGTTACTGAGAACTCATGAGATTTCTTATCAGGGACAAAATATGCTTAGTTATTAGAGCACTAACCTGATTTATAACTGTCAGAGGTTATAAATCTGTATAAAAGCTGTAGAAGGTTGTGGCTCTGGTCCCTTCTTACTTCTGTTCCTAGTTTCTCTTTATGATGAGTTTACTAATGAATTTTTTTTCTTAGTATTAGGTTGGAAGTTGCTGCTTACTGATTTTTCAATTGATCCATTTTTCAGCTTGAACACACTCGGTTGTGAACACAGTCATGGTAGGGGTTTCTATAGTAACTCATCATCCCGACCTGGTACAGGCGGTCACAGGCAGTGTGGCACATCAGTCCACCCACACAGCAGCCATGGCAGCAGAAACTCAACTGACGTGGACAGCGTCAGAACCAGAAACAGTTCAAGTGTGTCAAGCAGGACTTCTCCACAAGCAGCTGCCTCACAGTCTACAAGCAAAACAAGCCCCCTAGTCTCAGAGACAGCTGCAGCAACCCAGGGTCACACAGCAAGCAGGAAGTCCAAAGGGGCAAAGCAGGGCCAGCACAGTGGCCAGCACCATAGCCACAGCTCACTGGAGCAGCACCCACAGCCTCCACCACCAGTGCCTCAGCACCAGGAGCCAGCAGCTGAAAGGCTGTCTCCTGCCCCCCTCACACACCCCGCCCACCACGAGCGAGCTGGCACCACACGGCACAGCTCAGAGGACTCCGACATCACCAGTCTCATAGAAGCCATGGACAAAGACTTCGACCACCACGACTCCCCGCCCCTAGACGTGTTTACAGAGCAGCCTCCGTCACCGTTGTCAAAGAGCAAAGGTAACCCTGTCTGTCCCCTTCCGAAGAACAAGGCATGTGAGGGAGAAGGCGATCAAGGAGTACTCAGGATCATAGGCAGGGTAGGCAGCGACTCCGCAGGTGTTCGGTAGCTCAGACCCATCTCCTGGTTGAAGCAATGGCCTCTCTGTATCACGGTGCAAACAGAAGCAACCGCTTGTCACGAAACAGAACTGTGTTCTTCACTTGCTTCTCCAGATGAGAAATCTCTTGGATGGCATGTCCTGCTATTCATTCGACTGTGGTGATAACTGTGTTACAATCATTGTTAAAAATGATTTTGAGGCCAGCCATTGCTGCCACACACACTTGGGAGGCAGAGGCAGGAGGATCTCTGAGTTCAAGACCTGCCTGGTCAACCAAGCAACTTCTAAGACAGCCAGGGGTACACAGAAAAACCTTGTCTCAAAAAACAAAAAGATTTTAAAAACAGGGCTAAAACCAAAACCATCTATCTCTTAAAAATAGGATTTCTAGCTGTGCATGGTGACACACATCTGTAAGTCTAGTACTGGTGAGGTAGAGACAGGAAGGTTGTCACAGCTTGAGATCAGGGAGGCTACACACTGACACCCAGGGAAAGGAATGCAGAAGAAGCCAGTGAGGAAATAACTGGTAAAATCGTGTGCCCAAAGAGACTGGGTCAACCGGACAGCAATGGCAGGAAGCGATGTCCTGTAGGCAGAGGAGGGAGGGAGGTACCAGATCTGTAGACTAAGTGGGTTAGGGAACCTCACAAACAGGAGAAGTATGGACAGTTGAAGGAATGGGACGTCCAAGGCCAGAAGTGACAGTGAGGTCTAACAGTGAGCATGAGCAAACACTTCAAAGTAGTGGTGGGGTGGGAACAGGCACTTGGGTGCGGCCTTAAGGTGCTGAAGTAAAGAGGAATACACCTTATTGGCAGTGGCAAGGCCTCAGACTAGAGCTATCCAGAATCATGAGCATTTGGGGATTCAGAAAGAAATGTGGCACGTAGACCATGTGGTTCCTAAGACTACCAGCAGCCTCTCCGTCAGCTCAGCTGAGGGGTGCGAGCGAGCACAGCCATCAGTCATGATACAGTTCATTTCAAGCATGTTAGGGGGGAGACCAAGGGAGGAAAGTCCGTGTGAGTGTGGTGTATGCCCCTTGTGGAGACCAGGAGAGTGCGTGGGCTGCAGCAAGACCAGGACAGGTGTCTGTCTTGGTTGCTTTTCTATTGCTTGTGACAAAACACCATGACCAAGGCAATGCTTATAAAACGAAGCATTTGATTTGAGGGCTCAGGGTTCCATGGCCATGAGGCAGGGAGCACGGCAGCAGGCGGGGAACACTCAGAACCACAGCAAGAGCTGAGCGCTCACAGCTTGAGGCAGAAAGACATTGCTGACTGAGATTGACGCGAAACCTCCAAGCCCACTCCCAGGACACACTAATCTTTGCCAAACAGTTCTATCAGCTAGGGACCAAGCCTTAGGGGGCATTCTTATTCAAGCCACCACGGTCTACTTCCTGGCCCCCTTAGGTCTGTGGCCATAGCACAGTGCAAAATACATTTAGTTCATCTTCCAAGGTCCCTACAGTCTTTCAATTTCAACACAGTTGAGAAGTCTGCCTCTTGTAAGACTCAAGACAGTCTCAAGCCTATAACCCCTATAAAATCAAAATGCAAGTCACATATGTCTAACACACAATGGCACATAATATACATTGTCATCCCAAAAGGAAGGAAAGGGCATAGTGAGAAATGCCAGGCCAAAGCAAGACCAAAACCTAACCAAGCAAAGTGTGGCTGTCTGTCCTGTGTCAGGGTTTACATGGCTCCACTGCAGACCACTCACTCCCTTCTTGTGGCTGCTTGCGTGTGTTTGTGTGTGTGTGTGTGTGTGTGAGACGTGCAGCTCTCTTTAGCAGGCATGCCATGGCCCATCCTCGGCATCCTGGGGTCTCACCTCAGCCTCACACCGTGGCCTCCGCAGACCTCCATGCCGAGATCCCCGCCACACTCCTGGCCTCAGCAGCTTTCCTTAACTGGAAGATTCCACACTTTTCATTCCAGTCCTTCATAACTCTAAAGCCAGAACCTCCTGTTCGTGGTGTCTGTTGCCTGTTTGGGATGGAACCTGGCCCTCTCCTTGAATTACATCTGCATGAACTTGGGTTTGTTTCTGCTCTGGGGGCCAGCAGAGTCCCTTAGACCTTTTTTTCCTTTAACAAATTGTAGGATTAGCCAGGTGAGGTCTCGCCTCAGGGTACTGCTTCCTTTATTCTTACTTATTTTGCACCAGGAATTTTATTTTGTTTTGTTTTGTTTTGTTTTTGAGCACAGGACTCATCCAGCATTAAATCTGCTGGAACTCTCTTTTTCCTCAGGTTGTGTTTTTGTTGTTGTTTTGCTTTTTGCTCTGCTCTTTCTCATTGTAGATCTGCATAAAAGTGGTCACTAATAACTGAGAAAGAGCCAATATTAAGCTGTCTTGAAATCTCTGTCAACACAATTAGCCCCAAAATCTTCAGTTTAGCCCCAGGCATATCCTTAAGGCAAAGGCAAAAAGCACCCAATCTATGCCAAAATATCTCAACAGTGGTCTCTGATTTTCGTAGTCCTCATTGTTCTCAGCCCTGCTGCATTTTCTGCTCCTCCTAGGGTGGCCCATTGAGCCCCACCTACAACATTCAACCATTTTGTTAGTCCAAAGCCCCAGAGTTTTCCACAGTCTTCCCAAAACCAGCATAGCCAGGCCTGTCACAGCTCTGAGCCTCCCCATGAAACAGGAAGACTGAGCTATTAGGCAGTGGGTAGGCTGCAGCACACTGAGGGGAAGAGGACCCCTGCAGTGTCCTGGAGCCAAAGAGCACTGTCTGTACTGGAAACCTCTACAACACCATAGCTCTGAACACAGCCCAGTAGAGGCCAATGAGACGGGTGTGGCCCAGCGGGGAAGTGCATGCCTAGCACGGACAAGACTTTTGTTTTTCTAACTATTTAAACATGTTATTACTCTACCTTCAAACCATACAGAACAAGCATAGGTCAGAGTTAGCCCAGCTCTGCTTTGCCAACCCCTGTTACAGATGCCAAGATTTTCATCCCCAGGTGAGGAGTTAGCAGGGCATTGTTTGAGATAAGCATTAGAAGTCTGGATCTAAGTCACTATTTTCACTTGTATGTTTAGAAAGGATGCCGTACACATGCTTTCATGTGTGGCCTCTGCAGACGTCGGTGCTGCTGCTAGAGGCTCCGTTGGAGGTGCTAGAATCTGGAGATTTCCTGCCTCTCTAGACTGTGCAGTGTCAGCTCCATGATGCCAGCATTGACTTGTTCAGTGTCGTATTCCCGGCTCTTGGAGCATGGCTAAGGCTATGCCACAGTTGGTTCTGGGAGCATCCAGTTCTCTTAAACCACTAAGCTTTCTGTTTTACTCTGTCCTTAGTGATACTATATGGCCACTGTTGTTCCAAGGACTTTGTGTAATTCCTCACTTTAGCCCTGCAAGTGACCAGCCGGGATTGGGCCCAGCCGGGGTATTAGCACCCCCAGGCGATGCACCACCAGCACTCCATCTCTAGCACACGAGGCTCTGCCTGTCTCTGTAGGGACTCTTTAAAAGCTCCATCACCTTCTGGCAAACGTTTTCAGGCCAGTTTGCCACGTCTGCGGCAAACTTGCCAAAGTGTCCTTGTAAGAGGAGTGTGGTCCATCACACGTCAGCTGTCTCAACAGAGTTGACTTTTTAAACAGCTCCTGACAGAGACAGACCTGACAGGAAAAACTAGGGAGAGTGCAGCCACTCTGGACAGAACTAGGAGCAGCTTTGTGTTGGAAGCCATTTGATCAAGCTCTGTTTTCACTCCAACTTTCATCCCCAGGGAAAGGAAAGTCTCTCCAACAACGCAAGGCCAAGCCTCCGAAGAAGCAGGAGGAGAAGGAGAAGAGGAGCAAGGGGAAGCCCCAGGAGGATGAGATGAAGGACACTCTGGCGGACGATGACAGCTCCTCCACCACCACAGAGACCTCCAACCCCGACACAGAGCCACTCCTCAGGGAGGTGTGTGGGTGTTCACAGTGGGGCCTCAGAGCGCCCCTCGCAGTACACACTCATTCATGTCTCATGCATTGCGGCTCTCCTGCCGAGCATGTGTCCTATGTGTTCAGCATGCCTGCACACCCCTGCAGAAACCAGCCCAGCTCTGCTGTTGGGCGACTTTGTTTCCCCTGGGGAAGAGCATTTGTAACTATTTGTCAGAAACTGACACCCTGCCGAAGCTAGTGAGCAGCAGGATCGTAATTACTTCATGAAGTCTAGTCATGGCATGAACATCAAAGAGGAGAAAGAACTGAACCTGTCTGCTGTCTAGTCATGCTGGCAGCAGCTCGTCCCAAGGCGGGGCAACAGCGGCTCTCCCAGAGGGAGCAATGTAGCTGGTCTTCTCTACACTTTGGGTTCTTCTCTTTTCCACCCTTTATCCCCCCTACTCCCCACCCCCATTTCACTCCCTCACACTAGATAAGAGAACAAGGATAGAGAAAGAGATCTAATTTCTTTCCTTTTGTTTCTTCTTTGAACATGGCTACTAACAACCCACAACCAAACCTCACTAAACGACCAGTAGCCGCCCACCCCACCTCTCAGGGCTTTCGAATTTATGTTCCTCTGAAAAGTTCCTACAATTTCAAACATCACACAATCACAGAAGTTATTTGCAGGTGAAAAACCATATCTCTGCTAGGGCACAAGGCAAATCATGGTCAGCTGCTGTGGACAGTCTGAAGCAGTCCTACAACCCTACACCTGGGATTAAAACGGAAACACATTCTATTTCTGTGTTTTTTAAAGAAACTGAAATTCAAGAATTCTCAAAAATGTCACTACAGAGTAGGGTCAAGATGCCATTAGTGGTCACTGGAGCCGGAGCCCAGCCTAGCGCATGAGCACGGGGTCAGCAGCAAACGGAGATTTAACATTGGCACGCCGCCCTATGCAGTGTGCAGCAGCGTGACTCGTAGGTGCTTATGGAAAGGCAGGCTGGCTTGCCTTTGGTGTTTTTGTTTTAGGTGAGTGTGTTCAGATCTAGTCTGTGCAGCCTTAACACTGTGAGTCAGAATCTGGCTTCTGCTTTCCATCTAATGGCCTAAGGAGTCCATTCATAAGCAGCCCAGCTCTGTTCACGGGGTGATATCATGTTTCCATAGGATGCACATGTCCCCCTGTCCCCCTTTGCATTGCCTTGCAGTTGACCTGGTGCCCTGTCTACTTCCATTTCATTTGTAACTTGTGCTGGAGCATTGGACTTAGTTCCCATTTTAGCAAATGGGCATCTGCTTGCAGAGAAGGTACTAAGCCATACTAAGCACCGTGGGGAGGGTACTGAGCCATACATACCCACAGCACCGTGGGGAGGGTACTGAGCCATACATACCCACAGCACCGTGGGAAGGGTACTGAGCCATACATACCAACAGCACCGTGGGGAAAGTACTAAGTCATATATACCCACAGCACCGTGGGGAGGGTACTGAGCCATACATACCCACAGCACCGTGGGGAGGGTACTGAGCCATACATACCCACAGCACCGTGGGGGAGGGTACTGAGCCATACATACCCACAGCACCATGGGGAGGGTACTAAGTCATACATACACACAGCACCATGGGGAGGGTACTGAGCCATACATACCCACAGCACCGTGGGGAGGGTACTAAGTCATACATACACACAGCACTGTGGGGAGAGTACTGAGTCATACCCACAGCACTATATAGTCTCTGGTGGATCTGTCTTATAAGTAGAGACCAGGTTTTACTCCTAGTACTTTAGTAAGAAGCTACTAACTGGTGCTGCCCCTGCCTACTGCACATAAACGTGATCTAAATGACTTTACACTTGAGACTCCTCAGAAGACGATTATACTATGTTTAAAATAACTAAAACATGGCGGAGGGGCCACAGGTTTCAACAGGAGCTTATGTGGGCACCCACTATACTGTCTACCTGTGAACCCAGCATTCGGGAAGCCCAGACATGTGAACCTTGATAAGTTCCAGGCCAGCAAGGAGCTCTGCAGTGGGGTCTGTCTGAAAAAAGGGGATTGTCATTTCTCAGTCTGACGTGTATAGCTGTGCCTTGGGTTGGTTTCCATTTCCGTCATCTTGCTAATCCTGAGCACCTGCTTCTACATCTTTACAGGATACGGAGAAGCACAAGGGGAGACCAGCCGTGCCTGAAAAGCCGGAGAGCGAGCTGTCTCAAGTGAAGCCAAAGAGCAAAAAGCTCTTAAATGCTAAGAAAGAAATCCCAACAGATGTGAAAGGCAGGTGAGTGTTGCAGTGTTGCTGCTGGAAGACGGGCATTGCTTCAGTCCCTTCTCCAAGGGGTTGGGCAGTGGGGCCACACACTGCTGCTGCTCTCGGCCTCTCATGTCTGCCGTCTGCTGGTCAGGAGGATGCTTAGGGATCTGCACCTGCTTCTCACACCAGCCATGCAGAAGGCAGGGTTAGCCGTCGGTTCTGAAGGCTGGGAGCCGTTACCCACTGCACCATGTGGACAGAGGTGACCTTGACGGGTCACCCGCTGGTAGGGAAGAGCTTGGAGTCTGCAGTGTCACGAACCCAGGGATGCAGTTGGGATCTAGAATTCTGTCCTATAAACCTTGGAAGAGTTATTCTTGCCTGAAACATGTTCTGGGATGGTGTCCCCAATGAGACAAGTCCACCATGTTGGAACTCTAGTGCCCTCAGGGCAGAATTCAGGCAGGCCCCATAAGGAGGCTCTCTATGAACTGCTCCCCAAGAAAATGATGTGTTGAGCTAATGGGTTATTGACTAAGACTCCTTCATATTTTCATAAACTGGGCTAGCATCTTCCTAACGAGCTGGTGTCAGTCAGTGTTAGCACTGTGGAGGTAATGGGTGATGGCCGATGGGGAGGGGGGTGGGGAGGAGGCAGGACGGAGGCTTCGCTTGTCAGTGTTGCCTCCCTTGTCTCAGTCACCACCCTGTGCCCCAGAAAGGGCCACACAGTGTGTGAGACGTGAGCAAAGACCAGGCTGGAGTCTCACCCTAGATGATGGAATCATTCTAAGTCAGTTGGCTGTTGTCCATTTTATTTTAAAGCTCTAAACTTTTTTTTCTGGAAACCATGTGGTTAATTTAGGAATGTTGAATTAGCAAAAAATAAAATGGTCTGACACCTTTTTTTCTTTAAAGGCAATTAATTTTACAGTGGCAAAGTTAAGCTTTGTAAAATAGGCTCCCCACAGTTACAGATGACTTACCTAAAAACAGCTCACACAACCTCTACCAGGGGGCTGGGGGGCTGTGGTTTAGGAGTCTTCTGCCCTTTTTAGAATATGAAATTTTAAACTAACCCTGCCAACCAAAAGTAGAAGAAAATTGTGTAACACTGTCCATTAATGGCATTCGTTCTTGGAGTTTTTGTTTGTTTTGGGAGTGGGTGGGGCCTGTTGTTGTTGTTGTTCCAATTTGTTATGCTACTTAAAACTTTTAGTTAGCTGGAATAACAGAGACCATTGGATTATCTCTTAACTAATTTCAGAAATACTTAGGGACCCTGGCATAGTGGCACGTACCTTTAATCCTAGCACTTGGGAGATGGAGGCAGGCTTTTGGTGAGTTGGAGGCTAGCCTGGTCTACATAGTTCTAGGCCAGCCAGAACTACGTAGTGAGACCCTGTTTCCCAAAAAGGAAAAGGGAAAAAAATGGGAATTTTTGTGAGCTATGCAAAAACAAGTGTCCTTTACACCCACCACCTTATAAAGTCTAAACTGGATCCACCCCCTTATAAAGTCTAAACTGGACCCAGCACCTTATAAAGTCTAAACAAATTTCTTTGCAGTGTGTGTTCTTGCGAGAAGTCATACTTGGCCTTCCTTATTTTCTTGGTCTAACAAGGAGTAGAAGAGCCATGAGGATTTGGGGGCTACTGGGTCTGAAAAGCTGGAACTATTTTGATGTTTGAACTCTACTGTGAATCAGTACAGTGGTTTATTTTTGACCTTGAACCTAGCAGAAATTAGAAGCAGCCTAGAAATGAGAACTTGAGGTTTGGGGGGTACACAAAGAGCTTGAACACCAGAGTCCGGTGGGAGTCTAAGGGATGTACTGATGTCACACGCATCAGGCAGGGTACAGGAAGCATGCTTAAGGGCATGTGAGAGGCACAGCTCGAAAAATGCCTGTCCAAGGCTGGGCATGGTGGACATTTTGTGACTCTAGCTGCTCAAAGGCTGAAGAGATCAAAAACTCAAGGGCTGGCGTGTGCTGCTCCTGTGTGACTCAGGATAAAGAAGATTCTCAAGAGTGGTCAGGGAGCCGAGCCCGACGGACGGGCATGTGCAAAGTCCCGGTTTCAGTGCCCAGCACCGGAAAGGAAGAAATCAGTTTGTACGGACTTTGCAGATCTGTCCCAACAAGCAAAGTGTCAGCAGCCAACACTGTCACCAGCCTTCCCAAGGCCTGGCTAACCTTGGTGGGCATCACAGAAACTGCTTTATGAAGAACACCTTTGTCCCCCACATGCAGTCCTGCTCATACTACATTACTTGAGCTGATGCTCTATGGGAGCTAGAACTTGGCTCCCACTCATGTCAGAATTTCTGTTGGAAAGTACATCCAGGAGCGCAATGTGGTACAAGTCCTGGAAAGGCTCAGTCGCAGCACAACTGCCCTTGCTGGCTCCATGCAGCAAGTTCATGCCTGCATTTCCTGAAGCAGACACTGCACTGTACTCAGGGAAGCCGAGGTTAAACCCCCACATGTACATGGGTATACATGCACACACTCACTCCCGGAATGTCTAGAACTGGGTGGGTAATGGCTTAGGAAACCCTATAAATAAGGCATGCAACAGAACTATGGGATAATTCCGTTCTTGATGACTTACAGCCTTGCTCCAAACATCAGGACCAATGGTATCTGCATCCTTGTTTGTCTTTCAGTTCCTTTGAACTACCGTATACTCCCTCACTGGAAAATAAACAGCGTAGAAATCTCCCAACCAAGATTCCTCTTCCATCTACACTAACAGGTGGATCCAAATCACGGAATCCCCAGAAAACAAAAGGTATTGTCATTTCAATCACAGATATTTTTGATTCACTGTTTTCATGACTGCCAGTGCCTGGTGGAGCCGGTCAAGTAGCTGCTAGCTGTGTTGTGAAGCCAAAGGTGTGCTGAGGGCTCACTGAAGCAGACTCATGAGAAGGAACTTCCCACATTAACTCTCCTTTCTGAATTCTGTGCAGGCACAAATAAGTTAGTGGAAAACAGGCCAGTTGCCCTCTCAAAGTTCCTCCCCAGCAGTCAAGAACTAGGCAATACCAGTAGCTCAGAGGGTGAAAAAGACTCTCCACCACCAGAGTGGGATGCTGTGCCAGTTCACAAGCCCAGCAGCTGTAAGTATGGGCTTAGAATCCACTGTTGTGCATGGCCGCCCCTGGATCCAAGCGCTGCCGGGTGGGGTTGTGATTTCCAGAAGTAAATTGTGGGTGGCCTGCTGTAGCCAACTTCAGCCAAAGTGCATCTGTCTGACTGGGGACAGGGAACGGTGTTAGAGACTGGGCTTACACCAGAGAAGGTAAGAGAGGCCAGAGCCCCTCGGCCAGCTAGAGGAAAGCCTGATGCCTGGGCTCATGTCTGTACAGCCCTTCTGGGTACTCAGAGAATACCCTGGCCTGGCCCCAAGCCTTTAACCTCTGCTCTCACTGTCAGCCCTGCTGGACAGCTCTGCTGTCTCCAGCAAGTGTCCAGTTCACACTGTCACTGTCCCTTTTGGACACCTCTGCTGCCTTAGTGCCCAATTTTCCTGCTTCTCTCTCTGATCCTCCATCTTCCTTTGACCCCACCTTCAAGTGCATATCTGCAGGACACTGCTGGCTGAGTCAGAGAACTGTACCCCACGGTCAGGAGCCATTCAGCCGCCCTTGGCTGCAGGCTTACCTTGCTTGGGTTTCTGTTGCTGTGATGAAACCCCATTACCACTGAGGAGGAGCTTACGCTTCCACGTCAGTCTATCTACCTGGAAGTCATGGCAGGAACTCAAGCAGGGAGGAACCGAGGCAGAGGCCATGCAGTACTGCCAAATGGCTTGTTACCTCAGCTCGAGTCCATAGCACCCAGGACCACCAGGTGTAGCATCGCCCACAGTGAACTGGCCACTCCCATGACCATCAAGAAAATGCACCATAGGCTTACCTGTAGGCCGCTCTAGGTAGGAGGTTCCCTCTCCTCAGATGACCCTAGCTTGTGTCGAGTTGACCCAAGACTAGCCAGCACCAACTTTGTACCAATAAAGGCAACCAAGAATGTTCTCCATGGCTCAAAAGGCAAGAGAAGTGCCAAGGAAGGCTACCCCGGGGGAGAAGTACTGAAGCCAGAGGGTCTCTAACTTCACAAAGCAATGTGAAGGTTCTCTTCTCTGGCTTCAGGCCTTATTCCAGGCTTGTTTTGACTGCCTCAGTTCTGTTCCATCTGCCTTTGTCAAGCGCACATACACACACACACACACACACACACACACACACACACACACACACACACCTGTGGTAGACAACCTAGCAGGAAAGCTGCTTGCGCTTCAGGTGGCAGAGTCAGCCCACGGCCCTGGCTCTGTCTACAGCAGGAAACATGACAGAAGGATGCGGCAGAGCAAAGCTGCTCGGCTCGGCAGCTCGGAAGCTTGGGTCCAGTTCCTATCCAGACGGTGCCAGAGCGTGGCCTGCCCCCAGTGTTTCATCTTTCACCAGGGGGCAGGTCAGAGAAGGTACCACATGAGAAATTAACAGGGAAGGGAAGATCTGGGCACTGGTACAAAAAGTTGCCCTTCAATGTCAGTGTGCTGGGTAAGCACACTGTGCTTGGAGCTATGCTCAGGACTGATGTCACGGGGTCCGGACGCGCCCCTGAGGGTTGGAGAGCAGCAGCAGGGGCTAGACAGCTTGAGCAGAGGCGAGATCAGCACAGCCAGACTAGTCCAGAAGCAGGGCAGACTGGAGGGAGCCCCGGGGCTGCTGTGTGTCATGCACAACTGGGCAGAGCCCTGTCGTGAGCCACTGTTATGAGCAGCCCCCAGGGACACGCAGCAGCTGTGTGAGTGACACATCTGTTATCACTCCTTCCAGTGTGAGTGCAGACATGACATTGAACTGTTGTAAAGTTTTTAAAGCAGCTGTGTAGTTGTTTCCAGGCCCAGGAGTACTGAGAGCCTTCAGCACCCGGGTCTGAGACAGGAACTTGTTAGAATTGAGGGTGCTCGGCGTGCGCCCTCGTCCTGCAGGTTTAACCCTGGAGGAGGCGCAGCCTCCCTCTGCTCCTCAGGCAGTGGCTTCAGCTGCCCACGGGCGGGGTGGGGCGGCAGTGAAGGGACCCCAGCCCTGCCCTGCAGGTGGAGCGAGTGCTTGTATTCCCTGCAGCCCACGGCACCAAGCGGTGCGCATTCCCCTTCTTAGAACCTTTAAGTGGAATGCATAAGTCCCACGGCACCAAGCGGTGCGCATTCCCCTTCTTAGAACCTTTAAGTGGAATGCATAAGTCTTCATTTGTTTCCTTTATAGAAGCGCTTGAATTTCACATCAAAAATAACTGATTTTGAAGAGTCCAGATGAAACTGTCACATTAATGGGACCTTTGTTAATTTCCAGCTACTGACAGTCTTTATAAACTGTCTCTGCAAACCCTCAATGCAGACATTTTCTTAAAACAACGCCAGACCTCGCCAACCCCAGCCTCTCCTCCTCTGCCCACCGCTCCCTGCCCATTCATAGCCCGTGGCAGCTACAGCAGTGTCGTCAACAGCTCCAGCAGGTAGGCTGCTCACCCGACGCCATCACACAACACAAGACGCCACACTCCTGCAGCACGTGAACCCATTTTCATTATTAGGTCCTTTACCTGGGATGAGCTCCTCCTTGCTCCAGGTACCTGACCCCAGCAGTGGCCTTATCCTGTCTGAGGAAAGTCTGTTATGGTGGTCTAGAACTGTGTGGAGCTCATGAGCAGGTGTGACCTTGGGCACACAGGCTCGGTGTCGCTGGGTGACATGCTGTAGAGTGAGACCTGCTCAGAAGCACACGCCTCCCTCTGTACCGACAGGCTCAGTATCACACCATGTCCTCCAGACAGGCGGCTGCATGCAGAGAAGTCAGAGGAAGCAGTGACTGACAGGGTGGAGGGGCTTATTCACCGGGGACCCCCCACTGTGACCATGTCCAGGGGCACTAGTGACTGATAGTCTGACTGGTTTCTTTGCCAAGGGGCCTCCTTTGGGTTCTTCAGACTGTGATCTCCACCTTTTCCCAGTCCCTAAATTGTCTTACCCACCTTGGTCTCTGTCCTCGATTTCCCAGAACCCCTCATTTTCCATATGGTTACGTTCTCGTGGACCCCAGAGCACTTTCACAGGGCTTCTCTGTGCTCTGAGCCATCCTGGACTGTCACCCCTGGGTGCCTGACACCCCCCCACTGTTGGCACCACCAGTGAGGAGGAATTCTTTCCTTCTTGCTGCAGTGACACAAAAGCAAAGCAGCCTAAGGGCAGCAAGAGCGAGCTGACAAAGGCGGCCTCCCTCCCCGGCAAGAATGGCAACCCCACCTTCGCCGCTGTCGCTGCAGGCTATGACAAGAGCCCAGGTGGGTGGCCTGCGCCCAGGGACAGTGGGTGTGGCATATGGGCTCTGTCCAGCTGGGCCTCCCACTGATTCACAGTCCTTGTTGCAGGTGGGAATGGATTTGCTAAAATTTCTTCAAACAAATCAGATTTTTCCAGCAGCCTTGGCATTTCACACATTCCTGTTGACAGCGATGGCTCTGATAGGTATGTGGCTCACCCTTGGCCAGCAATGAGGTTGAGACTCCCAAGGCGGGGGTGGGGGGGGTGGGGGGTGGATCTTTCCTACAGCAGCCATGTGGTAGCCCCCCCCATCTCTGTTCTTTCGAACTTGAGCCCCATTAGAGCTGCTCTCCACGTGAAGCCGTAGACAGTCCCGTCCACTAACCACCATTTTGTGTCTTTTCCCTTGCCACGTTCAGCTCGGGTTTGTGGAGTCCTGTCAGCAGCCCCAGCAGCCCTGACTTCACCCCCCTCAATTCATTCTCAGCCTTTGGAAATTCTTTTAATCTAACAGGTGGTAAGTATTCAACCTTGGATCTGTAAGTAAGAAGCCTATAACAAGAAAAGGCGTGTGACATGTTAGGGACAGTTAGTACAGAAAATGTGGCTGCTATCTGAGCAGGGGGTCTCTTTCTCAGTGCAACAGCTGGTGATAGGTTATGTGGAAGTCTAGGGAAGGGACAGGTTGTACTTCAGTCAGGAGGGCTTCTGGGAACCCCGAACACACCCAGGCAGCCATGGGGAAGTCATCCCTAACACCCTTGCCTGGGTGCAGCAGGACACAGCAGGACAGCCGCGTCCTGGTGCCTCTAGTGATGACTGCGTTGGGTGCTCACTTGTGGCCATGTCCCAGAGTGTGAGAGCTGGCCCACGTGCATGGCACTGAAAGACTCATCTCGTCCCAGAGGCCGAGGAGGCTTGACCACTGTCTCATATTCCAGCAGTTTTCAGCAAACTGTCGCGATCCTGCAGTCAGTCGTCCCAGAGAAGTTGGAATGAGTTCAGCAGTGGCCCCTCCTACCTTTGGGATTCTCCAGCCACAGACCCCAGCCCTTCCTGGCCAGCCAGTTCCAGCTCCCCAACCCACACAGCCACCGTGAGTGCCCAAGCCCCGTCCTTGTCAGTACCAGTTCTGTCATGTGGACTGTGCTGGCAGTCACACAGCAGAGACACCATAAGTGGAGGACAGTGTTGTCGGGGTCACGCTGCTTTGTCTCGTGGCCTGTCCGCTGCCAGAGGCACCTTCCGAACCATTAGAGTCGGACAGTCTGAGGAAACTGAGAGCTGTGGTTGAGGTCTCGGGCCCATCACACTCAGCCTCTTCCACAGGTGTGGCCTAGCCACGGGATCTCGGGCCCCCCCTCCCCCAACTCATGAGCGCATGCGCTTCTACTCTAAAGTTTCTACCAAGATTATACATCCTGGAGGTCCTCTAAAATTTCTACAAAGATTATACATCCTGGAGGTCCTCTAAAGTTTCTACCAAGATTATACATCCTGGAGGTCCTCTAACCAAGAAAAATAATAGATTCATCCTTCACAAAATGATAACAGAAACTTTGCCTCAGAAAACCTCGAATCACACATGCATGGTCAGTGGGTAGTGCTGTGAAGACAGCGTCATAGGAAAGCCTGTCTTCCTTAGAATAACCCTGACTCAGTCATAGCACCATGACCAATCTTAAAGCAGACCGCAAATCTCTATACACATCAGGTGTCAGTCGGACCCAGGGCTTTGCAAACCACTTTTCCACACCACTTGTTTCGCTTTGTGTCGTGATACACGTTAATGTAGCCAGGGCCCATGCAGGCGCCTGTGCCCCAGTGAGACCCATGCACAAAAGCACTGTGTCCACCAGCCAGGCGTCATCAGCCGGCAGTAAAATAACAGCTCCTGCTCAGAACCTGCTATAAAAACTGGAGAAGTCTGTGGACCACTCCCCTCCCCTGCGGCCAGCTCACCCCACACTCAGTGTCGTGTTCTTTGTGTTTTGTCGTAGTCCATCCTTGGAAACACCAGTGGCCTGTGGTCCACCACTCCATTCAGCAGCTCCATCTGGTCCAGCACCGTCAGCAGCAGCCTTCCTTTCTCCACTCCAACAAACGCACTGCCAAGCATCAGCCTCCTGGGCACAGAAAACTCCACCGCCGCCCACGCCCCTTCCGCCTCAAGTCCGGCTGACGACTTGGGACAGACCTACAACCCCTGGCGGATATGGAGCCCTACAATCGGAAGAAGAAGCTCTGACCCTTGGTCTAATTCGCACTTCCCTCATGAAAATTAAAATTAAGCAAAAAACGAAGTGGGGGCCCCTCATCTAGATCATGATATGCCAGTTTCCAAGACATCTTCTGAAGGCCCTGTCTGCTGAGCCCTCTCCCTCCTCGCAGGGCAGGCTTGTTACACTGCTTCTCCCACATCTTGCAATTATGAGACTCTGAGATTTGCTGTTGTGCTTGTAGACAAAAGTCTGGACTCGGCCACAAACCACTACAACCTGTCCACCCGAAATCTTGACTTACCCAGTTCCCCACCTGTCTCTTCCTGCCTTCTTTATCTGTAAGAACACAAATTTGGCATTACAGTTAAGGGAGTAATTTGAATTGATTGACAAGTCCTGGCATGTGACAATTTTACTAAATTACCAAGTTTGGTTTTTAATAATTTCACAATATTATGCGCCAAGATCTAATTTTAAAAATGTATGAGGACTTTGTGCTGAAAATACAGAGTATTTTTTTAAAGTAAGGCTATCTTGGTTTAAAAGCAGATTACAGAAATGTAGGCCAGCATCAGAGCGGTGGCCGGATGTAGAGCCCAGTGGGAACTGCTCACATTTTCTGTGCTGTTTGTACTTGAGGTATGAACCATTTGTATACCTGAATTTATTTTAAAGATAAACTGAAATGCACATAGCCAAGTCTTGACATTACAAGATTGTGTATTTCTTAAAATACAACTTTGTGTTGTACTTTGAAATAAATGATGCTTTTTTTCAAAAGCCTTGAATTGTTTTTGCTTTTTTACACAAGCTGCATTTCCCACCACGGTTGACCAAGGTGTCACTGAGTGTCCCTCTGGAGGTGATAGGTAAAGAGGTGTCTGTCCTGTCAGGACTAGAGCCAGCTGCAGGCCATTAAATCCTGGTGATCATAGAGGATCCCTGACAGGAAATGACCCAGAAGCCTGTTGGGATTCAACCTGGAAGCAGCTTTCCTCCACCTCTGACCTGAACAATAGCCTCAGGAAAAAAGCTGCTATCATCTCCTGGCCAATCGCTGTGTCGGCATGCACCTGAAACCTCGCTCTGAGGGGCTGGGGAGTTTCCAGCTGAGTGACCTGTGACAGCATAGAGTCCTCAGGGAGGTCACCCACACATCCACTCCGCAGTCATCCTTCTCAAAAATAGGCCTTGTGTCAGCTCGTCAGTGCGTTTGTGAGGCAGGATTTCCTGACACAGGAGTCTGCTAACAGGAAATTCTGTGGCTGAAGGGAACCAGGAAAGCAACAGAGAGGCTTGGGGTGGCTGGGTGGCCCATGTACCACAGCTGAGTTCAAACCTCCAGGATCCCACAACCCACATAAAGCCGGGTGTGGTAGCCAGGAATCCCTGTGCTGGGAGGTGGGGCCACAGAACCCCCCCAGGACTAGCCAAGGGGCGAGTTCCAGGTTCAGTGAGAAAAAATCCTTAGCAAATAAGGCGAACTGTGAATAAATATGTCTGCCATACCTACACACACACACGTGTGTACCACACATACACAGGTGTGTGCCAAAAGAGGCAAGTGCAGGGGAGAAGCTCTGCACAGGAAGGGCCTTAGCCTTCCTGCAGAAATGCCCACTGTTGCATTTCTGAAGCCTGGGGCAGTCGACAGGGAAGGTGGAGGAGGCAGTTAGAAGCCATTTACCCACCCAGAAAGAATCTTTGGCACTGCATGCACACCATCTGTCTGGATGGAGCTGACGCTGAGGAGACAGAGAGGCCAGCATCAGGTCGCAGTCCAGTCTGAAAACTGAGTCCTCAGGAGGTCATCTGTTTGGGGCATCCCTTCAATGAAGGCTTCCTCTTGCCAGCTGGCCCTAGTTTGCATCAACTTGACAAAAATTAACCAACACAGAGGTTAACTGACCTCTGTTCAGGGTGTGTTCAAAGAGTGTTGGCTTACAGGTTTCATCCAGACCAGCGTCCCAGGCTTTGTATGGCCATGGTTCCCAGCAGATGGGAGGCGGCATGACCATACTAAAATAACCATTTGGACACACCCCCAATGCTCAGCCCTTCTGGAAATGCATTCCGTAGGAATCCTGCCTGGGAAGGAGGTGTTGAAACCCAGCAGCCAAATTCTGCCACGTGGAAATGTGTTGGAGTCAAACCCTCAAGACGGCTGTGTGGACTGCTCAGTCCTGCTGTTGGTGACACCCTAGATGCTGCTTCAAGGCTGACAAGAGGGACCAGTGTGTTTCTTTTGGCCCTGAATAAAGACAAGGTTTCACTATGTAGCCCTGGCTGTCCTAAACTCTGGCTGGCCTGGAACTCAGAGATCTGCCTGCCTCTGCTGGGTTTAAAGGTGTGTGCCACCATGGGCCAGCAAGAGCCTAATTTTTTAGAAGAATTTATTTTTATTAAGTGTGTGGTGTATATGTGAGGGAGGGAGGAGAGGAGAGGAGATAGGGAGGGAGAGAAGGAAGGAGAGGGAGGGAGAGAGAGAGAGAGAGAGAGAATACACATTAGTGCACTGCCAAAAGTGTTTGATCACTGGGCCTGAAGTCCCAGACAGTTGTGAGTCTCCCGATGTGGATACTAGGAAGAACAGTAAGTGTTGTTAACCACTGAGCCACTTTGTCCAGCCCCCAAAAGCATACATTTAATGGAAAGACAGTAATAATAAAGTATATTCTGAAATAAATGAAACAAATAGAAACCTTAGAAACAAAGAGCTCAGCAGATCAAAAGAAAAACAGCTGAACGGCAGTGGGCGGGGCATGCCTTCATCCCAGCAATCAGGAGGCAGAGGCAGGGGTATCTCTGTGAGTCTCCAACCAACCAAGGCTACACAGGGATCTGTCTCAGAAAAGGCACTGTGGGACTGGTCAAGAGCACTTCCTGCTCCTGCCGAGGACCTGGGTTCAGTTCCCACCACCCACATGGTAGTTTAGACTCCTCTATAACTCCAGTTCCCAGGAGATCTGGTGCAAGAAAATAAATCTAAAAAGGCCATCTCTTAGAAGGAAAAATGGGGAGCTTCTCAGGCTATTAAACCTGAGGTGACTCCACGGTCCGTGGACAGCCCCATCAGGGGTTTCTAAAGGAGTCTTATGCCTCTGCCCCTCTGAGCTGGAATTAAGGTGAGCGACGCCACACCCGATGGTTTTCTGTTTCTTTTCTGGGTGCACTGGCCTGGAAGTCTGCTTACCTCATGCATTCCCAGTGGTAATCTCTCTTTTATTTCTGGCCCAGACAACCCATGTGAGTGAAATACAAGGTTTGTCCGGTAAGGTCCTGTTACTTCACTTCGAATGATGCTTCAAGGTTTAACATGTTACAGCACATGCTCAGATTTTGCCCCTTTTAGGGCCAAACAATACTCCCTAGATGTTCATGGTGAATTTGGCTTATTTATCAGCTGGTGAAATGGGCACATGCGTTTTCTCTCTCCAGCATTCATCTCCACACAATCTCAGTCTCCCCACCCTGCTCTCGAAGTTTCTGAGGGGCTCAGCAGTTAGGAGCACGTTCTTGCAGAGGACTTGAGTTCAATTCCTGGCACCCATATCTGGCGGCTCACAACCACCTCTTACTTCAGCGCCAGTGGCTCTGACGCCCTCTTCTGGCCTCCTTGGGAACTGCATTCAAGTGTGCAAACCTGCACTCTTGACTTACATATATACACAACATTAAAAATAAATTGCATTTCTCATGTGTGTGGTACATGTGTAGTGTATGCATGTTCATGTGTGTGTGTGTATGTGTGTGTGTAGACCTGATGGAGGAGGAGATGCTGGCCTCATGCCACAGGCTCCCACGGTGAGACATTTCACCACCCAGCCCACTGCCCTACACCCCCCACGAATGAGCCACCAGAGTCCCGAGCCCTGGGGCCTGCAGAACATCTGCCTTATCCATTCATCAGCTGGATCTACCCAGTTCAGACCCTCAGCTTATCAGCTTCTATAGACATGGGCCCCCAGTCTCCCCCAGAGGACAAGTCCAAAATAGTTGTCCCTAAAGCCACACCACCTCCAAACCCACTTGGTCTGAGGTTGTGTCCCATCCCTACAGGCTGTGAAATCCTAACAGTGAGGTAAATGGGCAGTGCGGGCCTGGGACACACTCAGGAGACCAAGGCAGATGAGTTTAAGGCCAGCTTGAGCCAGAAACTGAACGAGCTGATGGAGAGCTTACCTAACGTGCAAAACTCTGGGTTCATTCCCCCGCGCCCTATAAAACTGAGAATTCTGGCCCCGCCTGTAATCCCAGCACAGGAAGTGAAGGCAAGAGGATCAGAAGTTCGAGGTCACCTCTAGTACACAGTGTCTTTGAGGCTACCCCGGACTTCAGGAGACCCTGTCTCAAAAACAAACAAAAACGGGGGAAGGGGCTGAGTAGTTGACGACCAGACCATCCATAACTCTAGCTCCAGGTGACCTGACACCCTCTTCTGACCTCTGTGGTCACAAGCACGCATGCAGGCAAAAGATTACCGGCGCAAAAATAAAACCACGAAGCTGAATGGTGACTCAGTCACTCAGCCGTTTCTCCTCCAGACACCTTGTCAAGTTAGCCAGAGAAGGAGGCAGAAGGAACCAGCAGCTACTGAATGTCAGCGGCCTTGCTGGCTGGGGGGCAACACCCACAGGCAAAGCAGAACCTGGGGTTAAGAAAAGTCTGTGGGACTGGAGGGGGAGTGAGCTGCAGGAGCAGATGATATTGGAAAGGAACAAGGAGAGATGTCCCACCATCCAGCCTCATGGGGCAGGGGTGGGCTCAGCCACCACTCTGAGCCGTTCTTCTGCACTTCTCCAGGGCTGCTGCCGCCCCTCCCCCTCCTCCTGGTTGCTGGTGGCAGAGAAAACGCAAAGTCAGGCTCAAGCGTCCTTGTAGTTCCCAGGTAACTTTGAGATCTTCTCATTCCTTGTTCTACATTTATTTTCCCTTTTCAGTCGACGCACCCAAAGAGAAACTGAGGTACGAGAGGGCTAAACGGCTTACCCCACGGGGCAACTGGGGCTAAATCTATACGCATAGCATGACTTTTCCTAGGGGTAAGCAGCAGAAAATCAGGCCACAACTGAAGCAGAGGCCACACTAAATACAAAGGTGCAAGAGCCAGGATGGGTTGTTCTGCAAGAGCGTGCGGAGCCCGGGTCCCAGAGGCTGGCAAGAAGCATCCTGCCTGGAGTGAACACTCTGCAGGCGGCGGGGCTGAGGGCCTGAAGATCAGAGGGGAAGCTGCCAGAGTAAGGACAGGTGAGCGCCCTGTGCCTGGAACTCAGCCCGCCTTTGCTTTGACAGTGGCGCCACCATGTGGTACGCTTCTAGAACTGCACCCTCTTCAGAAGAGGGTTCCTTTCAATCGCCCACCCCTTCCCAAGCTCCTGGCCCCAGCCCAGAGATGAGAATACTCCAGCAAAGAGAAGTGGCGTTTACTCCGATGTTGACAACGACCCCTGGAAGACTCCAGGCTCCCACTCAGAAACAGCGGAAATAGACTTTGGGAACCCACATCCTCTCAGCCCCAGCCCATGAGGCAGGGAGAAACACGTGGGACACTTGAGCAGGCTTGTGGGCCTGAGGTCTCAGGAGCCCCTGAACACAGCCCATCCTGTGCAGAGGGTGTAGGGGGGCTTGGGGCTCAGCCACACGCTGCCTCGGCTGCCTGTTCACACTGTGGGGGTCCCTCGGCCCGGCTGGCCAGGCTGTAGTAATAGTTCCGCATACGTTGTTCCACTGTCAGGAAGTCGGGGCGATCCTCCCACCTGTAAGAAAGACCCAGAACCCAGTGTCAGCCAAAGGGCAGAACGGTACCAAAGGGTGGGAGTTGGGGCAGACTTTTGGGGCTGGGGTGGGTACTGTTGGATGAGGTCTCCTTAATGTGAGATGGATGGGATTCTGGGGTGCCCAGCCTTAACAAGCAGAGCTGCTCCCTTCCAGAACACAGATAACCTATTGAGTGTTGTCCAGGAGACACGGAAGCAGCTGGAGCTCAGAATGGACGGCACCGCCCCAGGGAGCGAGGATGCCAAAAGCAGCCGTGCTGGGTACGTGGGCCAGGTGCAAGTTGGCACGGGGGCAGAGATGTGGCTTGGGATGGCGGTATCAAAGCGAGGTTTGACCGTGGGAAGCTGGTTCACGGTGCTGGGACGGGAACTGGCTTGGGTGTCGTGGATCTTTTTTTTTTTTTTTTTTGGTTTTTCGAGACAGGGTTTCTCTGTATAGCCCTGGCTGTCCTGGAACTCACTCTGTAGACCAGAACTCTGGAACTCAGAAATCCACCTGCCTCTCCCTCCCAAGTGCTGGGATTAAAGGCGTGCGCCACCACTGCCCAGCATTGTGGGTCTTTTCTGAGAAAGGCTGAGTTAACCTGAGTCGAAATGGGAGGCACCAACCCATCCCTGTCAGGTGGACTGTTCCAAAGTCAATGCCGCGGTTGTTTTGCAGTGCATCAAATGTTGGAATGTCATATTTCACAATCGCTAGAAGATGGCTTGTCATCTGGTCTGGGTGGGGTCGAGTGACTGAGAGTTAAGTGAGTGAAGCCCTTGGCTCCAGTACCAATGGCTTTCCAGAGTCATTGGACATTGAGCATTGGCTGGTAGGGTTGACGATGAAGCACTGGAAAGTCATCCCAGGCGTGGGACACTAACAACACCACGCTGGGTGACAGTGTGACCAGGTGGTCTAGTATTCTGGTACCCTGTGCTGGTGGTGGCCATGGCTGCACTGCAGGGCCAGTGTGTTGGGGGAGCCATGCACAGATGGGAACAGACTAAAGGTGGAAGTCGGGTGTGACTCTCTGAGTAGATTACTAAGGGTAAAGGTAGCGCTGACTGGGCATGAGGACTTCTTTGCCAGGCTCAGGGCTGTATGGCCACATCCCGCCCGCAGGGTACTCACTTGTATATCCAGCAGTCACTCATAAGTGCGTACATCTCGGGTGGACATTCCGGTGGGCATTCCATCCTCTTACCCTGCTTGATGAAGTCGAGGACCTCAGGACCCTTCATTTTCTGCTCAGAGCAGGGACAAAGGCATGTGTGTGAGGAGCCAGGGTCCCCCACACTGGTCCACCTCCCCAGCCCACCACTGCCAAACTGCCCAGCCTACCTTGTAGGGCTTCTGGCCGTAGGAGAAAGCCTCCCACATGGTGACCCCATAGCTCCAGACATCACTGCGGCTGGAGAACTTCCGGAAGTTGATGCATTCTGGTGCATACCACTTCAGAGGCCACTTCCCTGCAGAACGGGCCTGGGAAGGGGAGGAGCCTGCTAGAACAGGAGCCCAGGACCCCTCACCCACAGGCCACCTCCACCTGAGAACCACTGGGGTGGCACTCACCGTGTAATAGCTGTCATCAGCACCCAGTGCTTTGGACAGGCCAAAGTCACTGATCTTGGCATAGTGCCGATTGACCAGTAGAACATTGCGGGCTGCCAGGTCACGGTGCACAAAGTTCTTCTCCTCCAAATACTTCATGCCCATGGCCACCTGGTGCAACAGTTCAGCCACGTTGCTCACCGGGATCTCCTCCCTGGGGTGGAAAGGATGACGGGGTCAGCCTCGTTTCCCATGGGGCATGGGTGTGGCCCAGAAAACCTGGGCAGCGGTGAGACGGCTGGCATGCAGAACATCCTTGTTGGCAGTGCCAGATGCTAAGAGCTTTATTACATGTTCAATGCTTACAGGAGCCCTGGGCACGGACCCTGCTATCACCACCATGGTGCACGTGGGGAAACAGAGTCAAGAGCTCTTCTTTGCAGTACGAGTGTGAGCATCAGAGTACACACAGGGCAGGTGTGTCCATGAAGGAGTAAAGGCAGGTGGTGTGTGCCATGTCTCTTTCTCTGTGTGTCTCTGTATGTGTGTCTGTGTCTGTGTGTGTATGTCTCTGTGTCTGTCTGTCTCTCTGTGTCTCTCTGTATGTATGTGTCTGTCTGTCTCTGTGTGTGTCTCTGTGTATGTCTGTCTGTGTGTGTGTCTCTGTGTGTGTGTGTCTGTGTCTCTGTGTGTGTCTGTCTGTCTGTCTCTCTCTGTGTGGCTGTGTGTCTATCTCTCTGTATGTCTCTGTCTGTGTCTCTGTCTATTTGTGTGTGTGTGTGTGTGTCTGTCTCTCTCTCTCTCTGTGTGTCTCTGTGCCTGTCTGTGTGTATCTGTCTATCTGTCTCTCTCTGTGTCTCTGTCTGTCTCTCACTGTCTATGTGTGTTTCTGTGTCTGTCTCTATGTGTCTGTCTGTCTGTCTCTCTGTATTTCTTCATGTCTGTCTTTCTGTCTGTCTCTGTGTGTGTTTCTGTGTCTATCTTTCTCTGTGTCTGTGTCTCTGTCTCTGTGTGTGTATCTCTGTGTGTGTCCATGTGCCTCTGTCTCTCTTGTCTCTCTGTCTCTCCCCCCCGCCCCCACCCACCCACCCCCCGTGAGAGCGGCTCCCAGGCTCACTTCTTTCCAAGCAGGAACTTGTGCAGTGGCCCGCCTCCTGCCATCTCCATGACGAGCATGAGCGCCTCGGCCTGGCACACGCCGATGAGCCGCACGATGTAGGGGTTGTCGAGCTGGTGCATGATCTGGGCCTCTCGCATCATCTCGTCCTTGTCAGCCTTCTCCGTACCCTGCTTTAGCACCTTGATGGCCACATCGATCTGCTTCCTGCCCCGGCGCGTGACCACAGACACAGCACGGGTGGGAACTGGGCAAGCACAGTCCACACACCTGGCTCTCTTGTCCCCCCCCCCCGCCGCTCCCCCCCCCCCGGAGTCTACGGTGCACCCTCTGGCTCCCTGCCAAAGCATCAGCTCCTAGAGATGCCTGGACTACTACCTCGGCCAAGGACACCTTCCCAGGGAGTGCCTACGTGGCCAGGTTTCCCCTCGGCATAACATCAGTTTAACCAAGCCCTCCTAGCATGGGCCAGTGTCTCCTTCTCAGGGCTTCCCAGGCTTTCCAGGTCACATCCCGCCCTAGAGTCCGGCAAATGAGACAGACACCCCGGATCCTACAGCTGCTCTGCTCTGACGCCCACACCGTGGCAGAAGGGCCCGTCGTACTTGCGCATGCGGTAGACTCCCTGGCGCACGGAGCCAAAGTTGCCACAGCCAAGTTCGATATCTGCCACGAGGAGGTTCTCTCGCTTCAGGAAGAGCTTCTTGTCCTTGAGTTCCTCGGGGTCGCTGTAGGGGCTCTCATACACACTTGTGTCCATCGGCGTCGGCCGTGGCTTGTCTGTCGACACTAAGCGTGCTGGGTATACAGACGGTCACGCATTCCCAGGTTAGAAAGGGATGGGAACAGGGTGGGGGAGGGGCACGTAGAGGACATGGCAAGCTCAGACACACCAGACACACCCTCGTGTGTCAGCATGCACTAGGAGATACAGGCACATGAGCGGGAGTGGTGACTATGAGCGGGCTGTGCACAGGGCAGACCCCTGGCGATGGCTCTGGCATTGTCATCTCTTGCTAAGTCCCACAGGCCAGTCGGGAACCCTGCTTTCATCTGGACTCCGCTTCTGCGGCTCACCTGGTTCGGGGGTGTATCCGTCTGAGTTCAGGGTATCAGCTCGTCTCTGAGGCTAAAGGTCACAGGGTCAGCAGCAGTCAAGGAGACCCAGCCCTCCCTTGAGACCCATGCCTGCTGAGTACACCCCAGGGACAGTCCCCTGCATGGCAATCTTTCCTCCACCCAAGCTCCTCCCACTTATCCTCCTAATGCCCGGTCTAAACGCTGAGGTGCCACGGGCTCACCTGTGCAAATGTGGAGGGGTGGGCTGGGAGGGCGGGTGCAGCAGCTGTTGGGGAGCAGAAGGAAACGGTGGGTATGGGGGACAGACCTCCTACACGCCTGTCTGCCTCCTGCCTCTGCCCCTCACCTGCGGCGCTGGTGCTGTTGTTGGGACAGACCTCCTTCAAGCGGTAAATGAGTCCATCCGCCTTGAGCTTCAGGTACTCCACCAGCTGTGGAAAGGGGTGTCAGGTGGGGCCTCCCCCCGCCCCAAGCTGAGCACATTATCACAGGGTCCTCCTCAGAACGTGGGTCGCCTACCTGCCAGAGCGTGTCAAACTTGGTGCCTTCGGGGATGCAGTACTTGCCAGCCTTGTCCTGGCTGATGAGATAGTGGTACACGGTTTTCCCATAGACCAGGGACAGCGCATATGTGCCCTGCTCCTTCCGGGGCCTCAACCTGAAGGGAGAGGAAGGGTATCACCGATACAACAACATGGGAGGACTTCCTGTGCCTCATGCTATGCGCTCCACACCCAGAACCTCCAGGAGCAACAGCAAAGAGTGGGAAAGCCACTACTGGGTGTCAGCAAACTTCTGCACCTTATGGTGACCATGGGGGAGAAAGGCAGAGGGAAATCTGAGTGGATAGGAAACATGAGGTAGTCAGTCCACAGGCAGACTTGAACCCTTCCAGGGGAATACGGAGGGTCTACAGGGGCTATGGAGGCGTGGAGGTAGGTCACCCATGCACAGGAGCTAGCTGATCCTCCACAGTGGTGAGACACTTGCTACTTACTGAGAGACAGTTATCCTCAGGGGTACCCAATCATGAGTATGCATTCAGCTATGAAGCATAATCCCTGTGTGCACACACACATATATACACATATACACACATATACATACACATACACACACATACACACACACATATACACATATACATATACATACACACATACATATACATATACACACATACACACATATACATATACACACATATATATACATATACACACATATACACACACATACATACATATACATATACACACATACACACATATACATATACATACATATACATACACATACATACATATACACACATACACACATGCACACATATACACACACATACATACTTATACATATACACACATATACATACATACACACATACATACACGTACACATACATATACATACATATATACACATACATATACATACACACATGCATACACATTCACACATATATGTACACATACACACATATACACATACACACACACGTACACATACACACAATGACCACTGTCCCTGTGCATACTCACATGCACATGTGCACACACATAACAAACACATACTGAGAGTCATACAGTGGCAATGTCACATGAAACCCCATAGCAAAATCACTCAATACCTCAAATAGCACAGTATCATGTGAGGACTACTTGGCCACTATGACTGACACTCAGCCACTGTGATGGTTTGAATGAGAACAGCCCCCCCAAAAGATCATCTATGCTTGGTTTCCAGATAGTGGAACTGCTTGGGAAGGTTTAGAAGGTGTGGCCTTGATGGAAGAGGTGTGGCCTTGTTGGAGGAGTTGTGTCTCTGTACAATATAAGAGCTATATAAGTCAGCGGTCCTTCATTTGGGCACGGTTACCGCCACCCCATTCCTTACTCAGACTTTCCATGTCCTCCTTGAGGCTTTAACCTGGTGGTACCCCTCAAATGTCCGGTCCTTATTTGTCTACAATCTGGGTCTCACAATGAGCGCCCCAGCCTATCCTGCCACCTGCGCCTGCACTGCAGCAACCAAGGCCTCCACAAGGACCTCTTCTACCTGCAACCACCCACAGGTCCCTTCTGAGCCACCTTCACTACTCTCTAGCTACCCAGACATCCTCTGTCCTCCTCCAGGGTCTAGCCTAGTGAGTCCCCTGACCTCCCCATCTATAGCATTTTTTATAACCCACTAGATATAGCCTGGGTCCTACAGCCAGCACACAGCCTTCACAGTCTAATCTTCACTGTAGAGGATTCTAGGCTTGGCCCAGGATCTACCTAGCTCTCAAACCACAGGACTTTTCCAAGTCATATCCAGCCTTTCTATCAAATAGATCTACCAACACACACCAGGCCTAGAACAGAAAACCCAGGCTCCTCTACCCACCACCTTCATTCCATCCAAGCTGTTTCCAACCTCTAGACCCAACCTTCCCACACACCTTCTCTTCTTCCCCAACCTGCTCTGCCTGTAACAAATTCAGAACAAAAGAAGTTCACACACTCAGATGTCATCACAAGAATACCAATATGAAAGATCAAGCCACTATCTTTTCTCTAAAATGTACCAGTCCTGTAGAAATGTTTGCCAATGAGGATTAACTACATCAGCACTTCTCAACCTGTGGGCTTCGACCCCTTTGGGCACAGAAAGACCCTTTCACAGGGGTCGCCTAAGATCATTGGGAAACACAGATATTTACATCACAGTTCATAACAGTAGCAAAATTACAGTTATGAGGTAGCAACAGAAGTAAATTTATGGTTGAGGGGTCACCACAACATGAGGAACTACATTAAAGGGTTGCAGATTAGGAAGGTTGAGAACCACTGCCCTGGATGAGCTCCAGGACACAGAATGTAGCCAATCATAAGCCTTCTCGAAGAATTCAAGGAGTTTAAAGAAGACACTAAGAAACAGGTCAGGGACGCTGAGGAGAGGGAGCCTAAGGAGGACGACTGCGGGAACGACCCCAGGAAGACACAAGCACGGGGCTGAGGGAAGAATGACAGCCATTGGAGCGTGAGGATGGGATTCAGACAGGAGATAGAAAAACTGAAGGGGGCTCAAGCCAACACGAAGTCAGAACTGAGAAGCCCAACTGGAAAACTCAAAGAAAGCCATACACGTAGAATATGTCAGAAGATAGAATATCAGCTCTCAAAGATGAAGTAGAGGCTCTAGGCCGCATACCCAAGGAACGAACACACACACACACACATGCACACACACACCCTTTAAAAACTAACTTTGGGACACCATGAAAAAAACCAAGCACTAGAACTACAGGCGCAGATGAGGGTGGGGGCAGGGGAAGAGAATGAGAATCTTAGGCTATTGGCATAGATACGTACTTCCACAAGATCATAGAAGAAAACTTCCCCAAACCAAAGATACCCCTGCATGGATACAGGAACTCACAGAACACCAAATAGTTGAGACCAGAAAAGGAAGTCCCCACAGCGTATCATTAAAACATTAAGTATATATAACAAAGAAAGTGTAGTTAGAGGGGCCAAAGGAAAAAACAGGAGTCACACATAAGCATCAGAAAACATCAGATTTCCTAGTGAAAACTTTGAAAGCCAGAAGAACCTGGAGCAATGCATGTCATGTCTGACTGCCAAAGACTAACTGCCAACCTGTGATGGTTTGAATATGCTGGGCCCAGGGAGTGGCACTATTAGGAGGTAAGGCCTTGTTGGAGAAAGTGTGTCATTATGGGAGTGGTCTTTAAGACCCTCATCCTAGCACCCTGGAAGCCAGTCTTTTGTTTGTCTTCAGAAAAAGATATAGGATTCTCAGCTCCTCCTGCACCATGCCTGCCTGGATGCTGCCATGCTCCCACCTTGATGATAATGGACTGAACTTCTGGACCTGTAAGTCAGCCCCAATTAAATGTTGTCCTTAGAAGAGTTGCCTTGGTCATGGTGTCTGTTCACAGCAGTAAAACCCTAACTAAGACACAACCTAAAATATCATACCCAGCAAAACTATCTGCCATGATTGAAGGAGAAAGAAAAACTTTCTACAACATACACAGCCTTAAAATTTGTATAGCTAAGGGCTAGTGAGATAACTCAGTGGTTAAGAGCACTGGCTGCTCTTCCAGAGGTCCTGAGTTCAGTTCCCAGCAACTACATGGTGGCTCACGATCATCTGTAAAGGCATTTGATGGCCTCTTCTGGTGTGCATGTGTACAATGAACACATTCCAGTAATATTATTAAGTATCAATACCCTCAATCCTCCAATCAAAAGACACAGTCTTGACTGAATGGATCAAGAGATGGAAATCCATCTCTCTGTTGCCTGTAAGAAACACATCTTAGTTTTAAAGCTAGGTACTGCCTAAAGGATGGACAGAAGTGCTGCCACCAACTGGGACCAGGGAGCAAGCAGGCATTTCTATCCTCATAGCTGATGATAAAGGTTCCTGAGGAGAACCTGCCAGGGTCTCCAACCAAAGCCAGCCTCACTTATTTGTCCAGGAATCTGGCTCTTCATAGTTTTTCTTATCTTTTGACTGTCCCCTAAATGAGTCACTGTCCCTTCTGATACCACTGTTTAATTATGTCTGTCTCTCTCCCAGCCCCAGTACAGCCCCTGCCACTCCCCCACCCTGCCACTATACTCCTCATCGGCGCTGGTCCAACAAGCCGCTTTTATTCACCTGTTGGCTCTGGGGTTTTTTGTTTGTTTGTTTGTTTGTTTGTTTGTTTTTGAGGTTTCTCTTATCTCAGTTTACTACTAGTTCTAAGCCTGTCCTAAACAACTTTTTGCTGTGCAAAATGTTTGCAAGCTTCAGCTTTGGGTAGTACAGTTTTGGTACACAGCAACCAGTCAGAGCCAGATCCCCACTTGCCACATGTGCTGGAGAGTTTTATGTCAACTTGACACAAGCTAAAGTCATCTGAGAAGAGGGAAGCTCAATTAACAAAATGCCTCCCATAAGATGGGGCTGTAGGCAAATCTGTAGGGCATTTTCTTTATTAATGATTGAGGAGGGAGTGCCCCATTGTGGATGGAGCCTTCCCTGGGCTGGTGGTCCTGTGTTCTGTAAGAAACCAGGCTGAGTAAGCCAGGGGAAGCAAGTCAGTAAGCAGCACCCCTCCATGGTTCCCTCCTCCCAGTTCCTGCCCTGTTTGAGTTCCTGCCATGACTTCCTTATATGGTAAACAGTGGTTTGGAAGTATAAGCCAAATAAACTCTTTCTTCCCCAAGTAGCTTTGGTCAAGGTGTTGCGAAACAGCTATGTTAACCCTGACGAGTACACCCTTCCAACCTCCTGAATCCCAGCCGAGCTGACCCAAATAGAATTGCTCAGAGGGCTTACAAAATTGTAAACATATGGTGGGGTTAGAGTTAATAAATTTGGGGGCACTTTTGTTACACAGCAAAAGCTAACTGATACAAATGCAAAGGTTTCCTCTTAAGCGGGATGGGGGCAGATGCTTAACCTAAGTTATTCAAAAATTGTCTTTGCTTGTTGGAGAGATGGCTCAGCAGTTAGAGCACATCTTACAGAGGATCCATCAGTTAGAGCACATCTTACAGAGGACCCATCAGTTAGAGCACACCTTACAGAGGACCCAGCAGTTAGAGCACACCTTACAGAGGACCCAGTAGTTAGAGCACACCTTACAGAGAACCCATCAGTTAGAGCACATCTTACAGAGGACCCATCAGTTAGAGCACATCTTACAGAGGACCCATCAGTTAGAGCACACCTTAGAGGACCCATCAATTAGAGCGCATCTTACAGAGGACCCAGCAGTTAGAGCACACCTTACAGAGGACCCATCAGTTAGAGCACACCTTACAGAGGACCCAGCAGTTAGAGCACACCTTACAGAGAACCCATCAGTTAGAGCACACCTTACAGAGGACCCATCAGTTAGAGCACACCTTACAGAGGACCCATCAGTTAGAGCACATCTTACAGAAGACCCATCAGTTAGAGCACACCTTACAGAGGACCCATCAATTAGAGCACATCTTACAGAGGACCCAGCAGTTAGAGCACACCTTACAGAGGACCCATCAGTTAGAGCACATCTTACAGAGGACCCAGCAGTTAGAGCACACCTTACAGAGGACCCATCAGTTAGAGCACATCTTACAGAGGACCCATCAGTTAGAGCACACCTTACAGAGGACCCATCAGTTAGAGCACATCTTACAGAGGACCCAGCAGTTAGAGCACATCTTACAGAGGACCCAGCAGTTAGAGCACATCTTACAGAGGACCCGAGTTTGGCTCCCAGGATCCCAGTTGCCTCTACCTCTAGCGTCAGGCAGGTCTGACGCCTCTCACCTCCTCAGTCACCGGCATACATGTGAGCATCACGACACACAGATACCCATGTGTTTACACAATTAAAAAGAATATTTTTAAATTAAAAAACACACACATTATACTCTAAGTTGAACCTCATCCCTTTTCTTGAGCTCTGGGCTGTGTGCATGCTGAGCGCACACTCTAACACTAGGTGCATCCCCGACCCCAGCTAATTATTATTAATCAGATTTTAAGAGATATCTCAAGGCTGACTGGGAATACATCTCAGTGGTAGAGTGCTTGCCTATAGTAGGCAAAGTCCATGTGTTCAATCCCCACATTGTGAAGAAAGAAAGATGGAAAACCACCTCCCTCAAAAGTATTAGAAATATCCCTACAATTTATAGTCCAACTGTCAGGTAGAATAAAATATACACACATGTATGTATATATAATATATGTATTATATAAATGTATGTGTAGATATACATTTTAAAATCTTATTTTTTCATTATTTATTTTTTGTTTTCAGTGAGTCCCAACCACAGTTCCCCCCTCATTCCTCTCGTTTCCATCCCACCCTATCTCCCCTCTCCCCCAGATCCACTTTACCATTATTTTTAATTATATGCATGGGAGGTGGGGTCTGTGCCTGTGAGTGCGGGTGCCTGTGGAAGCCAGCGGTGCTGGACCCCTCCCCCCCCCCCCGTAGCTGCTATTACAGGTGACTGGAAGCCACCCAGCGGGTGCTGGAACTGCGGATCTGTCTCTCCAGCCTGGCATTATACACACTCATCCCTATCCACCAACAGCAAAGTCCGGGAGAGAATGGTATTTCTGGGGAGACCTGCAGACTCTCAGCACAGACCTCACTGTGTGGTGGATAACAAGGGTCAAGGGTCAGTTCTTCTAAGCAGATCCCGGGAAAGGAACAGCCCTGGGGGAGGAGGTGTAGCAATAATTCATCTCAGCAGGACTCGGGCACCCAAGAGAAGAGAGGCCGTAGGAACTGTCCACCAGTCTACTTGATGTAAACACTGGACTTTCTGGGGTCACAGAGAGAGGCAGGTGCCAACCTTCTCCTATCTGGATGCCTAGTGACTGGCTAGTATCTGAATAACATTTATACACAAAATACACCCAAGCAAGAGAGTAGCACCTGGCTGGGCTTTCGAATGCCCAGCAGGCTTCTAAAAAGAGCTTCAGAGAGTCACTGACCATAACAAACTCATGAATAGCTGCATGACCCCAGCCGTGGCTCAGACACACAAAGACAAGGTAACACAAGGAACAAGGGCTGATATCTAACTTGCCCACTGACTGCTTTACATGTATTAATTCCTGTGATTCTTTACACAGGTCTCGGGCAGATACTGCTGACATCTATAGAACAGATTGCTTCAATATCCCTGTCTAATCCATACCATTGCCTGCCTGCTACCAGCCCAAGTCCCATAGCCTGCAGCGGCAAAAGCTCTGGAGTTCTTCCAGTTCACTGTGAGGACGCTACCTCATCAAAGTACCTCTGCGCATGTGCACACAGACATACTTGCTCTCCGAGCCCACGTGCCCACTCAGGTCTGCCCACCTGTCCCCCAGGATTTCAACCAATAAGCCCTGGCCCCTCATCAACTGCACCCCCAGGCCCCACATACAGGAACTTGCCGTCGGTCTGCTGGCCGGAATAGAGTTTGCGCTCTGCCTCCTCGCGAGTCAGGCTGCTGTGGTACCAGGGCATTCGTTCGTGGGCTGTGGTAGCAATGAGCTTCTCCACCTGTGGAGCCTGGCTGATGATGGCCTGCTCTAATGCATCTCCCTGAGAAGGAGGAGAGAGGAGAGTTAGGAGAGTGACCAAGCGGCTAGCCACCAGAACCCACTTACTTGCTCCGTACTTTCTAGATCACCTGTTCCGTAAGAGGGACCCACCCGCCTAGGCGTGTCTGCAAGCTGTTGGAGGAACCTCCACCATCTAAGGTCTCCTCCTTCACTTTCTAGGCCAGGTAGAAGCTCGTCAGCGTCAAGATCCTACACCATTTCCTGCTCCAGCATAGCACATGCTGTGAACTACAGCCCATAGTCCCTGTCTGCCATCCTTCTGTAGGCCACAGGCCTGCCCTTCGTGGTCCTCTCTGGCACCTTCAGGCCCATCATAGACGGTCAAGGGCCACAGCATCGCTCAGGCTGAGCAAGACAAGCTGCCACCAAGCCTGGGTCTACGCGTCCTCCTTCCAGGGCATGGGCTCAACTAGGGCCTCAGCACTCTGTCACTTCCAAATCCCAGGCCTTGGAGCCTCTTGCAAGCCAGTGAAGACACAGCATCAGTGACCTTGAGGACAGCAAGCCCCGCACACCCCGCCCATACCCCAGCCACGCCCCTCTGGCCACACCCTCACCTCCAGCTTCCAGGTCTGGCGCACATAGTCGCGCACCATAGCATCGCGCAGGCAGTCAAAGACCCCCGGCTGCGGCTCGAGGCCAGGCGGCCGGTTGCACGGCTTACGCAGGTTGCAGGGCAGCCCATCCGGGTCCTGCGAGTAGAACTGGCAGAGCTCAGCCGGGCCGCAGTGCGCCTTCCCGCCCGCGATGGCATAGGTGCCGTTGAGTTGGCGCTCGATGGGGAAATGGTGGAAGCGCACGTCGTGCACCAGCGACAGCACGTATCCGCCCAGCGAGCGCAGGCACTGGCGCAGCAGGAACAGCCCGTCGGCCATGCCCGCCAGCTTCAGGTGCTCCTCGGCCTCGGCCCGCGAGATGCTGCCATAGAAGAATGGCAGGTGCGCCGCGGGGTCGGGCATCGCCGGCCCTGTGGGTGCAAAGGCATTGCACGGCCGTCAGTGCGCCTCATCTTTGCACAGGAGTCACTTCCAGAGAGGAGGTACCCTGTCCTGGTACCCATCCAAGTCTGAAACTCACTTCTGACTTTTCAGGGATCTGTGCGCAACACATTGGTTGGTTTTTTGTTTTTTTTTTTAACATTTCAGGCTGAAGATATTATACATGAAATACTGTCACTCCCTTCCCTTTCAAAGGCCACACATGCTCAGGAGGTGGTGGTTAGTAGTGTGATAGACAGGAGTGACCATTAGTGTTACAATTGAAGTCTGGAATTTTAAGAATGATGTAAGAGAGGAAGAGGTTTCCATGGCTAGAAGGATCTCCTCACGCCCAGGGCCTGAGGATGAGGAGGAACCATCTCCTCAAAAAAATCTTTTATAGGGGAAGCTGGATGGTGTTGGCACACGCCTTTAATCCCAGCACTCCGCAGGCAGAGGCAGGTAGATCTGTGAGTTCAAGATCAGCCTGGTCTACAGAGCAAATTCCTGGACAGCCAGGGCTACACAGAGAAACCCTGCCTTGCAAAAACAAAACATGAGGGGAGAGTGTAAGGCAGAGCAAGGCTAACCAACTGCTCATCAGGGCCTGGCCCCAGCCTTAACCGCTTCATAGAGGATACCCTTGGCCTTCTGTGATTCCCTCTGCCCCGCCCCTCTGCCCCATGTCTCTGCCTTCCTGAAGCAGTTTCAGAAATCTGACTATCCATCCATAAAGAAATAAAGGTCGAGAGTCAGGATTCAACTCTAATGTTAACTCTGATACAACCATAAGGACAAAATGGGGTGTGTGGTTGGGGGAGAAGAGGGAGGGAGGGGGGACAGTCATGGTGACTCAAGTATGTTACCCCAGCATTTGGGAGGCTGAGGCAGGAGGGTCACATGAATTTAAGATCAGCCTGAGATAAATGGATGAATGAGTGAGTGGGTGGATGGATGGATACATACATACTACATACATACATATACTAGACAGATCTGAAGTAGACAGACAGATGGACAAACAGACAGACAATCTGATAATCAAATAATTTTAAATAGTCTACCTTGAACTCCCTGGAGGGCTGCTAGTATCCTGTATCTTGTTTGGGCTTGGGTTACACCAGTGTCTGAATTAATCAAAACTTGGTGTGCATTAAGATTTATTGTATCCGCTCTGTCAAGAAGAACCACACAATGCTGAGCCCCAACTGCAGATCTGCCTGTAGAATGTTCAGGCTGTGATGGGTACTGTAACTGCAGCACTGATAAACATCTAAAGTGCACACAATGGATGGAGAGGGATGGGTAAGGTTGTCAACTCTTGCTATGCACAGTAGTTCTAGAAAAATCTCTGAAAATCCTGATTTATGACAACTGACTGACAAACGCACACTTAGATCCTCTGGCCATGTGGCCAATATGTAATTATTGGGGAGGGGGCTTGAGGTAGGGATCTCATGTAACCCAGGTTGGCTTCAAAATCACTATGTTGTTGAAACTGTTTGAACTCTTGATCCTCCTGCCTCCACCTCCCATGTACTGGGAATATAAACCTGCACCAATACACCAGGTTTAAAGGCATGGCCTAGGCAGGCCTTAAACCTGTGATCCTCCTGTCTCATTGTCTTCGCCATTTGCCTAACAGCATTTCCCATCAGAGCCAGCTGTAGTGTGTGTGTTTGTGTGTGTGTGTGTGTGTGTGTGTGTGTGTGGTGTATGTGTATGTGTGTATATGGTGTGTGTATGTGTGTGTACGTGTGTGTGTGGTGTGTATGTGTGTGAGGTGTGTATGTGTGTATGTGGTGTGTGTGTGTATGTATGTGTGTGCTGTGTATGTGTATGTGGTGTGTGTGTGGTGTGTGTGGTGTGTATGTGTGGTGTGTGTGTGTGTGTGGTATGTGTGTATGTGGTATGTATGTGGTATGTGTGGTGTGTGTGTGTGGTATGTGTGTGTGTGTGTGTGGTGTGTATTTCACAACACCTGATTGAATACACACTGTTGGACAGGATCTGACTCTGTCACAGAGCCTCTGCCTCATTTGGGAAGACCCACGAGTTGTGCCACCACACAGGAACAAGAAGCAGAGTCCTATATTGCTCATGCTCCATGGTGATGTTATCATCCGTGACTCAATAATTCTTTCCGTTCAGTGTATATCTGCAACCGTGGGGGAAACACCACATTATTTTGAGGATTGCAAAGTTTAGCCAGCAGGTGAATTCTCAAATACGGAATCCGTGAATAATGAGGGCCGATCTCTGTGATAAGCAGAACAGAATGTGAGCTGCAGAGTCCGAGGCTGAATATGAGAAGACCATTCACTCTTTCCAGTCTCCATATTCTTGTTTTTCTGCAATGTTGAAAGAAATTAGCTCATCATAACAATTACCTGTTACCTACTGAGCTGACCCAGGAAGACTCGGAGGAGACTCAGTGTCCTCCTTATGAAAACGAAGGCAACAGGGTGTAAGGACAGGCTTGGTAACTGAGAAAGGCTGTGTCTGCTAGGGATGGGCAGGGATAGAGGCTGGGAGCAGGCTGGGTCCTTGGTTTGGCAGCCGGGGCTACTGATCACATGACAGAGACGCATGGTGGGAGGCCACGACTGCCCAGCACCACAGCAGTTAGTTGCAAGCAGTGATCAGAAACCCCCACAATTTCTTCATCTTCGTCTTTCCACTGGGAGAAGGGTGGTTTTCAAACTGGCCTGGTGAGACACACTTGTAGTCCTGGTCCCAGTACTCAGGAAGCTGAGCTAGCAGGACTGAGTTCCAGGCCAGCCAGGGATACAGTTAAGGCCAGCTGAGAGAGTGACACCCCATCTCAGAAAACCAAAATAATGAAAAGGAGGGAGGGGAGAGAGGGGGCATCCTTTAATGTTTCCGATTATTTTGTTTCATGTTTGGTGTTTGGTGCGCATGTATGTCTGTAGATCATATGTGTGTCCAGTACCCACAGAGATCAAAAGAGGGTGGGTGTTATAGACAAGTTAGGAGTCCATGCGGATGCTGGGGACAAAACTCAGGTCCTTTGGAAGAGTGCCATCTCTCCAGCCTCAAGAGAACCTTTTGTAAAAAGTCATTTCATGAGACTACTTGAAACAAGTCACCAAGTTACAGGCTCCTTGAAAAAAAAATGGAACCTGATAGAAAAACTTCCATGGGAGTTTTATAGCAATATTTATTCATAACTGTCAAACGTTAAAAGTGACATAAATATTTCTCAACAGGTGGAGAGAGGCAGATGTCTACGGTGTAGATGGCACAGTAGCTGCCGTGTGACAAAAGCAAAGAGTGGCTGCAAACCAGGCTCCTGTCAGAGCTGCGGCACGGAGAGCCCGTCAGTGGTAACTGGGGCGGGGGAGGGGGGCGACTAGAGGGGCCTGAAGGAATTGGTTTGACAAAAGTAGCAGTTTCTTGCCTGCACACATCTGTCAGATCAGACCTCTTCCATGGGGCGGTCTGAAGACATCACTGAATGTAAACTACCTCCATTTATAACAAAGGATGGGAAATTTAGACATGTTCACACCCTCAGTAAGAACAGAAGCAGGAAAACTTATAAGATAGGTTGGCTTCTCTCTCTCTCTCTCTCTCTCTCTCTCTCTCTCTCTCTCTCTCTCTCTGTGTGTGTGTGTGTGTGTGTGTGTGTCTGTCTGTCTGACTGTCTGTCTTTCTCTGTCTCTCTCTCCACACTTCTCCTCCTCTCTCCCCCTCTCTCCTTTCTCAGTCTTGCCCCCTTTCTTGGTCATCCTGCCATAGTTACACAGCTGTACACACATCTCCCCCAAGCCAGATCTCAAGCCTGGTGTTGGTTTGTGTTGCCAACCCCTCCTTTGATCTCCACCAACCGATTCTATTAATACAAACGGATCCAGATCTCAGCCGCAGAGTGCCTGCGGCTAGCTGACTCCTTCACTGTCTGTTTCCACTTGAGCTGAGCTCCGGGGCCTGCGAGCTGCTCCTAGGTGACTCGTCACCATGGCCTCCTTTGCTCCCTACTATGGTTCCCTCATTGGATCAAAACTCCTCCACCCTCTGCTCCAGCCAGGCTGGGTTACTTGCTCTCCTTCACACTCACTTCCAGATGTCTGTCCATGTAGGACTTTACTGAGTGTGCCCTCCCTGGCCCTCTCTATCTCTATCTCCCCAGACCCAGCCAGCCCTTCCTGGAGACTCTTAAGGCTGCTTTACAGAGTGTGAGGCTGCAGGATAAGGCAGCAGGGGTGGGGGAGTAGGGACATGTTCTGGGGAGGGGGGGTCGGTAACAAGGATGGTCTCTGGAGCAGGAAGCTGTGGCAGGAAGCTGTCAGTCACGTGGTTTGAGCAGCTTTGCCCCACATGGCCACAGGTGCAGCCTGGGTAAGTCAGATGTTGGTTATAGAAGAGACGCTGAGGAAGGTTGGCTTTCGGGGTCTAGTCCAAGGCTATAAGCCAAGACTGGCATCTCAAGGCCAAGGTGGCCCTGTGGTAGGAGTTCACCCTGTTTCTCCTCCATCCATTGTCCCACTACTGTGACAGCAGTTAATAACAATCATGCCCTGCTGACAGCTAGCCAGCCCAGGGCTGCCTGCATCCAGGCATGTGTCTGTATCCTCCTTCCTGGCTTTTCTGGTTCATTCTCCTCAAGTCCATATAACATGGGGACCAAGTCTTTAGGGATACTGTAGCCAGAGATGCTGAGACCAGAGGAAAATGACAGAAAAAGGCAGAAGATGAAAGGCCAGGGGCAAGATGTTAGCACAAGTCTCCAGGCTGCAACCAGGCCAGACCAGTGCGGCCCAGCTCCTCCCAGGAGCCGGCTCACCTGCAGCCTCCCAGTGCAAACCTAAACTCGGAGCCAGAGCATTACCTCTCATTCAAACCACCTTTGTGTCCTAAGTGTGTCCTTCAAGCCCACCAGGACCCTGGACCCTGTCTGGGCTGATCCAAGGGCCTCATCAAAGGAGGAGACAGGCAGGGCTTGGGTTAAGAAGCCTACTATGATCTTTGCTCCTCCCTATCTCAATATGACAGCCACATCTTCTCCTTCAATGCCGAGACATGACAGTGAAGCCGGAGTGAACAGACGTGTCCAGGTTGGGTACCTATTTGCCACAGCTGCGTTCAACTCTGCAAAGTAGTTATTGCTCCATCCACAACCTCACTACATGGTCTACACGTTCCCATATGACTCTGCCCACAACAAATCCGTGGCACGAGTCAAGGCTGAGAATGGAAGACTGTCATCAACAGGAAGGCCACCTCCATCTCCCAGGAAGGAGAGCTTGCCAAGATGGATTCTACTGGCGTCTTCAACTCCACAAAGAAGGTCAAGCACACTTGCAGTGTGGAGCCAAGGGGATCATCATCTCTGCCCCTAGGCTGATGCCCCTACGTGAACCACAGGAAGCATGACTCATTCAGGATTGTCAGCATTACTTTCTGGAGCACTGACCACTCAGCCCCCTGGCCAATGTCACCCATGACAGCCTTGACATTATTCAGGGACTCGTGGCCACATTCCACGCCATCACCACTGCCCAGAAGACTATGCATGGCACTTTTAGGAAACCATAAGACTGAAGGCCACATCCAGACTATCATCCCTGAGTCCAGTGGCACTATGAAGGCTGTAAGCCATCCCAGAACTGAGTAGGACGTTCACTGCCTTCCATGTTCCTACCGCCAGTATGTCTATTGCCGTGAATCTGATCCACCCGATCTGGAAAAAGTTGCCAAATCCAGGGACATCAAGTAGCTGGTGAAATAGACATCAGAGGGCCTCCTGAAAGGCATCCTGGGCTATATATACTCAAGACCAGGTTGTCTCCAGCTACTTTAGCAGAGATACATATTCCTCTGCCTTCAACACTGAGGCTGATGTTGGCTTTAGCAACCACCGTGTCAAGCTCATTTCCTGGTATGGCAAGCTTTAACCACTCAGCTATATTCCCAGCCCCCACCACACACACACTTTACTTTCTTGAAACAAGGCCTTTCTATATACCAACCCTCCTGCCTCGACCCGACAAGGGCTGGGATTACTGGCATGTGCCATCACACTTGGTCTGCAGACTTTCTCTTCCTTCTCCAGGATCACTGCATCCCTGCTCTAGCCCCCTGTGCTCTACCCCCTGCTCCCCTCCTGCCTTGGACCCAGAGCCTTCACCCAGAGTCCCTCTGAAGCCATGATTGCTTATTCCTAGACCACATCGAGCCCCTCACGGGAGACAGAGCTGGTATTTGTCACTCAGCAGAGTCCCATCGGTTACACGACAAGCACTAGCGACTGCAGTTACGTGTACTAAGCACGCCACCTAGGGCAATGGGCTCCTCCCTGGTTTTCCAGGATGAATTTACATCCCAGGGTCTCAGATATCCTAGAAAATGGTGGTATGCACCTGGCCAGACAGCTGGGCTCCCCACTGCTCTGAGACAGGGCCAAGGATGATTCTCAGAGCTGCCAAGCACAGGGCCTGGTTCCTCCCTGTGCTGACACACCCGCTCTGCCCTCTCTCCCACCACAGGATCCTGCTCAGTCCACTTGCCCAAGCCCCTCGGTGGAGGGGCAACAATCATGAACCAAGCTCAGGGCCTCTGCACTGCTTGGATAGCCCCTTCCCCCACTCCATTCAGGCCTGACCCCTGACCTCCCTCTAGCACAGCCTCTCAGTGGCTCTTCACCCCAAGCCTATCCCCTTACTCTTTACCTGTAAATATGACATACATGTATCAATATGTTGACATCTTGGCCCCTGGCATGCTGCGCTTTCATTGCCGCTAAACATCCAGGAGCCGAGAAGAACTATAATTGGCTGCGATGAACAGGGACACCCCTTCAAGAGTCGGGCAAGTATGAGGGTCACAAGGAGGGCTGGGATTAGGAGGCCTGAAGGCTTCACCCGCTAGCACATGGGGCTGAGAAGACCTGCTCAGGGCCTAAGCCAGCCATGCCCTCGTCCTAGCTATCTGCTTCCGGATGCCATCACCCCTCTCTGCTAGAAAGTTCATGTTCCCATGTTCCCACCATCCTTCCCAGGATGCAACCAAGGAGGAGGAGCCTTCCACAGCCCCCACCTCCCACATCCCAGCCCAAATGCTCAGTCTGTAGCTCTTTCTGCGACTGCCTGAGCCTGGCTCCTCCCGGCACACCCCACAGCAGCCCCCTTCCATCACAGCCCCCATTTCCTCCACATGGAGAACAAGGCCAGCGAGTCCTTACAAGGCGTGGGGCGTCCTCTAGGGTCTACTCCGCTCAACCGCTCCTCAGCACAGTTGCCACCTGGAACCCACACTCCCATTCCTCAGCTGGGGAAACTGAGACCCAGAGAAGCTGATGCCACCAGGCTAGCAACGTGACCCACGGTAACTCAGGCCTAGCAGAAACTGGCACTGATGTTTCCAACTAACACTATGAAGAAGAGATGGCAGAGCTCTGAGCTAAGTCCCCGGGACTCCATGTCCCCGCAGACCCCAGCACTGCAGTTGAACGACTGAGACTGTCAAGGCCTTGAGGCTGGCAGGGGCCAGAGACGGTCTCAAATCCAGCTCTCTGAGCATCTGCTGACTACTGGGGCAATGTCCTCCCCCTCCGCCCTGCAGAACGGTCAGAACCCAGCCCAGGCTCCACTGGCTGTATGCCGGGAACAATGTGGCTGGGAACAACGCGACCCCTAAGCAAGGCAGCTTCTGCTCTCTGGACCTCAAGCCATAGGACAGTAAAAGAAAGGTAGGAAAAATGGGGGTGGCCTAGGACAGGGTCCCATAGAGCTGAGGGACTGGGGAGGGAGGGGCTACACGGTGGGGAGGGGTGTTTGACAGCATTCTTGACATTTACCCATTGCGTGCCTGGATTGCCCAAGTTAATACCAAAAACATCTCCAGACACTAGCATCCACTAGGGACAGGCGACCTCAGCTGGCTCTAGACCAGCATGACCGCGTTCCTGTGACCGTCGGGCCTGAGCAGGGGTGGTCAGTATAGGGTGGTCTGGATGCTGCAGGCCTCATGGAAGTTTCCAGAATCTGTGATCAGGGCCTGAGACCCACAAGACCTAATGATAACAATTAGCGCCCTAACAACCAATTAATTATATGGCACCTACTATATCCCCGAACACTGGTGATTTTTCTCAAACCACATGTTGACTCTGTGAATGATGTGTCAGATACAGAAACAGTGAAAGCACAGAGAGGTGGAGTGACTTGCCCAAGGTCACACAGCAATAAGTAGCAGGCAGATCTAGATAGATCCCTGGCCTATCTATTTTAAGGCCCCTGGCCCTAAAAGTGTAAATTTCAACACCATCCAGGCCACTTGCCCACCAGGGTACCTGCCGGGGTGGCAAAGGCGAAACTGAAGGTCAGGAGGGAAGTGAACAGAAGCTTTGGGTTTGTCAGAGGCACCTCAGCTGGTGGCACCTCACATCTTCCAACCTAGGACCTGGTGACCCCAGTCTCTCAGCAAGGCCTTAGTAAGCACCTACTGTGTGCTTGATATCCTAGCTAAGACAAGAGCAATGACTGTCACTGTGACCGTTCACCATGAGGACCCTGCTATTTTCGGCCTCGCTGTCTGAGATACCTCTTCCAAGTCTCTTCCCCAACAAACAAGGCAAGCACTTAACAGGCAGCCAAATCTGTATCTGCTTTTAAATCCAGGTTCAGAGAGGCCAAGAAACTTGTCAAGGACACACAGCTACTGAGCAGAAATCTAGCGATTGGTTCCTTTGCCCCTGCTTTAACAGGACCTGCTTACGAGTAGAACCTGACTTGAGCCCCTCGCCAGAGGCACTGACGTTTTGTTTTCCAAGCCCACAGGCCTGTTGTACCAGCCTGCTTACGCTGCTTTCTGAAGCCAAGCCAAGTAGCTGTTCAAGAAGGAGTCTAGGAACCCAGAAAGCATCTTTTGTCCAAACATATCGTACTGCCAGCACCCCTCAGGTGACCTCTCTCCCCAGGGGTGCCCATTAGCTCCACCACTGGCTGAGTCTCCAGTCCCCACCACTTGGGCCTACCCAAGCCCAGCCTCAGGCCCCTGTGGACCCCACCCTCCTCACACAGAGATGAGAGTAAGGGAGTGACAGCCACTTACACTCCCTCCACCTGGGGCTCCAGTCCCCAAAGGCCAAAGGGTGGCTACTCACCTGGACACCCTCGAGGCTACCACAGCTCACAGGGCACGGCAGGGCCCAGTCGGAAGGCCTGGTGTCCCCGGAGCACTTTTTCTCACCAACACCTTTCTCTGCAGCTCAACCTATTTCCTTGAGGCGAAGACAGGAAAGAGAGCCGTGTTTGAAGTTGACGTCAAAGCAACAAAATGCTGTGTGGAAGGAAAATCACAGGCCGCGTGCTCCTGGTGGGGCAGAGCACGTTTCCGGGGTCACACTGCTCCTCACAGGGAGCCCCCACCTGAGGCGGGGACCTGGAGTATTGGGGGAAGGACAAGTTCTGGAAAGGAGGGGTCCCCACGGTGTTCCTGTCCTAGATAAGGTTACTATTGCTGTGATTCAACACTGCGACCAAAAGCAAGTTGTGCAGGAAAGGATTTATTCAGCTTACACTTCCACAGCTAATCATCAAAGGAAGTCGGGGCAGGAACTCACACAGGGCAGGAACCTGGAGGTAGGAGCTGATGCGGAAGCCATGGAGGGTGCTCCTCGGCCTGACTTCTTCTAGAACCCAGAACCACAAGCCCCACCCACCATCAGACTGACCCGCGATGCACCTTATAGAAGCATTTTGTCAACTGAGGTTTCCTCTCAGATAACTATAATACGTGTCAAGTTGATATAAATCTAGCCAGCACAGTGCCCAGTTTCTTGGAAGCACACTGGGGCAGGCCTCTGCTGGAACCCTAGAGGCAGGCTAAAGCCCTGAAGCTGGGGTGGGGGAGGGGTGAGTCCACTGGGACTCCAGAGCTAGGCTGGTGTTCACCCAGAAAAAGACAAGAAGGCAGGACTGTTCTAGGGGCTCTGGGAAGAATTGGTTCTGGAGTTGGGACATGCAGACAAGGGTCCCCTGACACTCACATGCTCTAATCCAGCCCCACACGGGTCTCCCACCTTGGTCACGTCCCATATCTAGAAAACTGTAGAACCGTGCAGCGACACAAGGTCTCTGGGAACCACACCAGCTACTTGAAAGCATCAGGGGCCCAGAGTTGAGAGAGGTGTGAGGAGGCATGGGGGCTGGGCCTCTGCAAGCCATGAGCCTGCACAATGTGCCCCTTCCTGTCCCACTCCATGCCCCTTCCTGTCCCACTCCATGCCCCTTCCTGTCCCAGAAGCTTGTGCCGACTGGAAACTGTAGCCCCCAGTGCGTCTGCTTCACTGAGGAGAGGATGCAGATCGCCACAGATAGGAGCATGTGTCCCATGAGGTGGCCGGAGGGAGGTGCATTCTTTGAACTTCTGAGGGAAGGGCTACCGGATGCTAGGGAACTTGGTTTGTTAAGTTGTGGGCAACGCATTTAGGGGGTTCCAGTAAACACTCGCTGTGGACTCAGAGCCTGGGAAGAAATTGAACCCACGCCCCAACGTAGGGAGTCAGAGGTCAGCTTGGGTTAACATGAGACTGTCTCAGAAAAACAAACGAAGAAGCAAACAACAGTGTTTGGTAATTATTGTATGAGGAGATATAGATTCTAGAGATGGACTTCAGGACAACCGGCTCTGGGCTCAAACCATGACCCCAGGGTTGTCGCCTACCACCTGTTGGCTCCTTTCTCCGCCGCATTTTCTTCCTGGGCTTCAAGGTAGGGAGTTAACTTCAAATCCTGTCGAAGAGCAAGATTTTTCTCTCAGTATTCCCAGAGAACGCCTCCCAACACAGCGCATTGGTTGAGTGGATCCTCTCTCTCTAAATAGTGAGTCCCAACCCGGCTCTAAAGCCAGTGGATAGATATGGTGGAAGGATATGGTGGATGGATATGGGTGTGGCCAGGTCAGGCATGGGTGGAAGGAAAAAATGCAAAGGATGCTGGGAAGGCAGAAAAAAACAATATATTGCAGAAATAAGTCACAGCTAAAAAAATTATACTGAGCAGTACTTTGTGCCTGCAGCGGCCAAGAGTAAACAGACTTGCGATTTCCCTAGGACATGAAAGAACACAGAGAGAACACAGCCACCACCCAGCTGGACTCTAAAACTCAGTGCCATCTGTTGGTTCACCCAGAGAGGGACAGGGGGCAAGAAGCCCACCAAGTAGAGGGGAAATGATAAGACAAAGGACAACCCCTCTTGGTGAAGGTGAAGACGAAGGAGACAGCCGTGGGTCCACAGACAAGGGGTGCACATCTGCAGAAGGAGAAGCCTGGGAAAGGGACAGGAGATCTGGGTCAGGGTGGGCTACAGCTCAGAACTGGGAGCCCAGAGGCTAGACCGAACCACTGAGGGTAAACGTGACCAAACTGGTGTACCTCATCTGCACTCCAAAGGATCCTGGTCCCTACTTTCTGCAGTGTCTCTAACCTAGCATAGTGTCTGGCACACAGTAGGTGTTGTCAGAATGAGGAAACTGAGGCTCAGAGCAGGCCTAGGCAGGACCAGTAGCGGAATAAGGCTGGACCCAGCGCTAGGTCAGAGAAACCGCTAGAATCATGAGATCTTAGGCAGGCAGTCCCTGCGCGGCCGGACACACCACAGTTGTCACCTTCTCCCTTTGGTCCTTTGATGACCAAGCTCACAGGACACAGTCGAGCAGCAGAGATATAGGATAAATGTGTCCACTCTTATGGGCTAGTCCCTCCTCCCCTCCCACCCCTGTCTCTGGCTTCTTCGACTGTGTATGGGGAGACCAGGCCCATACAAATCAGCTGTCAGTGGCCACTGGCCACTGTGTCTAGCACAGAATGTTCATTAAATGCTTGCCTGAGTGGGGACCAGCTACAGACACTGGTGGGGAGTCAGGTGCCTCCTCTCCAAGCTCTCCCACTCTTCCCTTCCCCCTTTGTAGCTCCTCCTCTCCTATTCCCCAGCTCCTGCCCTTCACCTCATGCCTGAAGTCCTGGAGGATCAGCAAGGTGGGAGTATGCGGGGTGCCCTACGGACTAGAACTCTGGCTTTCTGGTCTTTTGGGTGGGCATCTTGGCAGGGTCACCTCTGTCTAATACATCAGGTTGCATGTGACTTCAGCATGACAATTTTGAACTTAAAAGCCAGTAAAAAAAAAAGTTTTTGGAGATGAGCTGACTTTTCTACTTGGCAAGGAACTGGAGAGCATTCTCTGGGGACAGTCTTGTCTTCAGTCCCTATGAGGGCAGGTCCACAATCCCCCAGGCTCTGACAGATGGCCTCGGGGCTACTCCACCACTCTCACCCCTTTGGAGACTTTAACTAAGAACCCCACGTTCTATTCTGCATGAAGAATTAGCCTTACAGTATCATTGTTGTCCCCTAGAGGTACAAGCATGCTGACCAGAGACCACTGTTCAGCCTGGGTCTACCCTGCCACCGCCTATCCCACCAGTTCACATGCCCCCACCCCCCACAGTAGCCCTACCTAAGCTTGTATGCTCTGGGAACCAAAACATCAGAGAAAGGCCCCTTGCCTGTAGGCCACATTCATCCGGGCATGCATGCAGTTTTTCCATCTCTTTCCTGTAGTCATGCCCTCTGTCCAGTGTGTTCTTGCCTACCTAAAGACCCAAAACCACTGTCCTGCCTTGCTAACGCATTCTGCTCCAGAGCTGCTTCTAGCCAAGCCACGCCACTGGACTTGGAGCCTCAAATGATGCCTTTCCCACAGATTTTTTATTATTATTATTATTATTATTATTATTATTATTATTATTATTATTATTATATTTAATGTGTATGAATACACTGTAGCTGTCTTCATACACACCAGAAGAGGGCATCAGATCCCATTGCAGATGTTTGTAAGCTACCATGCAGTTGCTGGGAATTGAACTCGTGACCTCTGGAAGGTCAGTCAATGCTCTTAACTGCCGAGCCATCTCTCCAGCTCCCATAGATTTTTTTTTTTAAAGATTTATTTATTATTATATGTAAGTACACTGTAGCTGTCTTCAGACACACCAGAAGAGGGCATCAGATCTCTTTTACGGATGGTTGTGAGCCACCATGTGGTTGCTGGGATTTGAACTCAGGACCTCTGGAAGAGCAGTCAGTGCTCTTAACCACTGAGCCATCTCTCCAGCCCCCGCCATAGATTTTTTAGATTTCTTTTTATTTTTTAAAGATTTATTTATTTTGTTTTATGTATATGAGTACACTGTAGCTGTATAGATAGTTATGAGCCTTCATGTGGTTGCTGGGAACTGAACTCAGGACCTCTGCTCACTCGGGCCCAAAGATTTATTTATAAGTCCCCTGTAGCTGTCTTCAGACACACCAGAAAAGGGCATCTGATCTCATTCCAATGCCCGAGTACATCCATTTTCCCACTGCTACATCCCCTCTTGCTGGGGTGAGACATGGATTCAGCCTTGAACTGTAGACTTCAGGAGAAATTGCAGCCGTGTACACTTGGACAACTGTTACTGGGAACAACTCCTCGGGACCGGTTGCCTCTCTCCCTCCTGCCTCACCATTCAAGGCAGGTCGCTGCTACCCTCTGTTTCTGGAGAGCTCCCACTAAGTTGACCCAAGAAAGGAAGCTGCTCTTCCTCCTTCTGACCTCCCAGTCTCAGCCAGTGCTTCGTGTTGGCGGAAATAATCAGAAGCAAGCTGGCAAGGGAGTCTGAGAATAGTCAGGGCTCTGGAGGTAGTTTGAATGAGGACGGGCCCCCTTGAGACTCACAGATTTGAATTCTTGGCCTCAAGGGAGTGGCACTGTTTGAAAGGATTAGGAAGAATCCTTGTTGGAAGCAATGTGTCCCTGGGGGTGAGCTTTGAGGTTTTGAAAATCCCATTTCAAGCCCAGAGTCTCTTCCTATCGCCTGCTGGTCCAGATGTAGAACTCTCAAGCTATTTGTCCTGTATCATGTCTGTCTGTGTGCCACCATGCTGATGACAGACTAAACTGTTAAGTCAGCCCCCAATTCAGCGCCTTCTGTTTATAAGACTCACCATGGTCATGGTGTCCCTTCACAGCAATGGAGACCCATTAAGATGGCTGTGAAGAACAGAACAGGAAATGGAAGCTTGCAGAGAGACAGCAGGTACACCCCAGCAGAACGTCACCCAATCCCAGCTGGGAACTGATGAGAAATCTCCAAGTGCTAGGAACCCTTTACTGAGCAGAGAGGGCTGAACACTTGCTATTTTACAGAACCACCAAGCTGGTTCACTGCATCCAGCCAGCTAAACTGCAGGAACCAGCAAATCCCATGGGACCCTTAGGAGGCCGAGAGTCTCCCAGAGGACAGAAGGCAAACACAAAGGAAGTCCGGGACCTGCCACGTTCAGGGGGCGGCTACGTGTTCTGCAGCACAATCGGCTGCACATTAAGTGGCACCTCCATTAGAAAAGGTTCTGGGCATCTCATCGGAAGGCTGCTTAGACCACATGCGGGTTGGGTTCTCCAATCTCCTTGCATGGCTACCAACCAGACTGTCAGCAGATGCAGGCTGGGATGCAGGCTGGGCTGCAGACTGGGGTGCAGGCTGGGATGCAGGCTGGGGTGCAGGCTGAGATGCAGGCTGGGGTGCAGGCTGGGGTGCAGGCTGGGGTGCAGGCTGGGATGCAGGCTGGGGTGCAGGCTGGGATGCAGGCTTGGGGGCAGGCTGGGGGGCAGGCTGGGATGCAGGCTGGGATGCAGGCTGGGGGGCAGGCTGGGATGCAGGCTGGGGGGCAGGCTGGGGTGCAGGCTGGGGGGCAGGCTGGGATGCAGGCTGGGGTGCAGGCTGGGGTGCAGGCTGGGGTGCAGGCTGGGGGGCAGGCTGGGGGGCAGGCTGGGATGCAGGCTGGGATGCAGGCTGGGGTGCAGACTGGGATGCAGGCTGGGGTGCAGGCTGGGATGCAGGCTAGGGTGCAGGCTGGGATGCAGGCTGGGGTACAGGCTGGGGTGCAGGCTGGGGGGCAGGCTGGGATGCAGGCTGGGGGGCAGGCTGGGGTGCAGGCTGGGATGCAGGCTGGGATGCAGGCTGGGGTACAGGCTGGGGTGCAGGCTGGGGTGCAGGCTGGGGTACAGGCTGGGATGCAGGCTGGGATGCAGGCTGGGGTGCAGGCTGGGATGCAGGCTGGGGGGCAGGCTGGGGTACAGGCTGGGGGGCAGGCTGGGGTGCAGGCTGGGGTGCAGGACCGTGAGCCACCTCAGCCAGCAGACCAAGGCATCCTGGAAGGATTGATGGAAGGGGGAAAGCACAGGAACCCTCCAGTGAAATAGCTGCAGCATAGATCCCGGAGGTTGGGGAGGCCGGCCGCTCTTCTGTTGATACTTCTCTATCAGAAAGCAGCTGCAGGCTTGCGAGTGGGTCTTAGTAGAGACATTAACACAGACTAGAAGGTACTCAAAATGGTAATATCCTCTCCAATAAGTTATATGGGAGTCTGCGCTGCAGTTTTGTGTTAACTTGACATAAGCTACAGTTATCTGAAAGGAGGGAAGCTCAATTGAGAAAATACCTCTGTAAGATCCAGTTGTAGGGCATTTTCTTTATTAGTGATCAATAGGGGAGGGCCCAGCCCATCATGGGTCCTGCTATCCCTGGGTTGGTGGTCTTGGGTTCTATAAGAAAGCAGGCTGAGCAAGCCAGGGGAAGCAAGCCAGTAAGCAGCATTCCTCCATGGCCTCTGCATCAGCCCCTGCCTCCAGGTCCTACCCTTCATGGGTTCCTGTTCTCACTGCTTTTGAGGACAAGCTAATTGTCTTTGTCATGGTTTCTATTCCTATACAAACATCATGACCAAGAAGCAAGTTGGGGAGGAATGGGTTTATTCAGCTTACAGTTCCACATTGCTGTTCATCACCAAAGGAAGTCAGGTCTGGAACTCAAGCAGGTCAGGAAGCAGGAGCTGATGCAGAGGCCATGGAGGGATGTTCCTTACTGGCTTGCTTCCCCTGGCTTGCTCAGCTTGCTCTCTTATAGAACCCAAGACTACCAGCCCAGAGATGGTACCACCCACAAGGGGCCCTCCCCACTTGATCACTAATTGAGAAAATGCCCCACAGCTGGATCTCATGGAGGCACTTCCCCAACTGAAGCTCCTTTCTCTGTGATAACTCCAGCCTATGTCAACTTGACACACAAAATCAGCCAGTACACTAATATATAGAACTGGGAGTGAAATAACCATTTCCTCCCCAGCTTGCTTTTGGTCATGGTCTATCACAGCACACTCCATGGAAATTGCTTATGGCATTTCAGTCAATTCAGATTGCTATATATGACAGCAGTCCATGAGGTTATATTATTTAGAGGTTGGGAATACAGCTCAGTGGTGTGTGTGTGTGTGTGTGTGTGTGTGTGTGTGTGTATGTACACGTGTGTGTATACATGTGTATGTGTATATATGTGGTGTATGTGTGTGTATGTGTGTAAGTCTGTGTGTGTGTATATGTGTGTGTTCTAGATCACTTGCCTAGCACACATAAATCCTGTCAGACCGTGAAAGGCAATCTGTGTTCTGGTTGAACTAGGTTTAAACCCCGGTGACCCAGTGGATTTAATCTACAAGGGACAGAAGGCTGTTTGCCCATGCTCCCAGACACTGGCTCCTGACACCACAAGGCCCTCAACTCCATAATCCTGTGGTCTTCAATCACATAGGGCCATGCCTCAGGCCCCTAGTATTCTGGCTGGACTCTACCCCCACAGTCACCTGGCTACAGCCAGGTTTTCCCCATCCCACAGTTACCCGGCAACAGCCAGGTAGCCTAGCCCACTATAAAAGGGGCTGCTTGGCCCCTCATCTCTTTCTTATTCTCTCTTAACTTCCCCCTCTCTTGTTCTGTCTCTTGTGCCCTGCTCTTCCTCTCTCCCCATTCCCTTCCCCCTCTCTCCACGTGGTCATGGCTTCTTCTTCTCTATCTCCCCTTTCTCACTCTACTCTTCTACAATAAAGTGCTGAAACCAATAGATTGCTTCCTAGCATTTCCAGCTGCCAGGCCAGACCAAGGACTCGCCCGCACGGGAACTGCTCCCGCACGCCTTCTGCCTGCCCCCTTTCCCTGGGCCTGGGACTGACTGAGCTTCCCCCTCAACCCCCACTGCACCCCCATTCACAGCTCTTCCACAGTATCCAGCAATGCCCACTCCCCTATTCCCCATCCCTCACACTACAAGCTGCCACAGCAGGTGCCCTACAAAACCCCTGAGTTCAATCTCCAGCACCACATAAAACATAAATGTTTTCTCACCTAGAGAAGTTATATCCAACTTAGTGTGGGTAAGTATGCTCTGTGGTAGTCAAACACTGGCAGTGTTACCTGACACATTTCTCAGACTGTATTCTCATCAGTAAGTGACACATGTATGCATATACATGTATAAACAGGTTTATGAACAAGCAGGTGGACCCCAAGGGCCAAGCTATCCAGTGCAAGCAGGTAGTTAAGACTCCCCAGTGTGTGTTCCTAATGTTTCTACTGCACTGGCCATCATGGCCTCTTATCAGCTAGTAGGGGGAAACAAGTGGTCATGGTCACAAATGAGTCTACAGACATTCAGGTCCCACCCAGTTGCAGGCAGCAGTTACATCGCTGGCTACTCAGGAAAAACTTGAGTGACGATGAAGAAGCGGACATCTTGGTGAGGTTGTCTCGGTACAGACCTCTGGACTACTGAGACTTTGAGATGAATAGTTCCTTAGTGGGTGGCTGGGCCCTCCTGTGCATTGTAAGATGCCTAAGAGCATCTTTAGCCTCTACCTACCAGATGCTAGAACACACAGACACACATACATACATACATACATACACACATACATACATACATACACACATACACATGTATACCCATACATACACATACACACACATGCACATATATACACATACACACACATACACACAATACACATATATATGCACACATACATACAATACAAATATATACATACACATATACATTCATATACATACAGAGACATACACATACATACACATATACATGCACACATAAACACACATGTACATACATACATATATAAACACACAAACACACCAGGCAGTGGTGGTGCACGCCTTTAATCCCAGCACTTGGGAGGCAGAGGCAGGCGAATTTCTAGTTCCAGGCCAGCCTGGTCTATCTACAGAATGAGTTCCAGGACAGCCAGGGCTACACAGAGAAACCCTGTCTTGAAACCCCCCCCCAAAAAAAACAACTCACAAACACAAATACATGCACATATAAACACACATATACACAAGCATACATACATACACATATAAACACACATATACACATACATACATGCACATATAAATACACATACACATGTATACATATACATACACACATGCACATATAAACACACATACACATATATACACACATGCATTTACATATAAACACACATACACACATATACATGCATTTATATATAAACACACACACGTACAAATACACACATACACACACATATCTACACACACATGTATATACACACACTGCCAGAAATATCTCCAGAAATTGCCCATTGCCCCAGATTGAGAAGCCCCACTCCACATTACTTTGTGGCCAGCAGTCCTTGAGCTACCAAGCACACAAGGGACTTAGTACAGAGGAGGGAGAATATGGTTATTAACAAGATTTATGGCCAGTATGAGGGTTAGACTTCATTGCAGTGTGGGTTTAAATAAAAATGCTTACAGATGCGAGCTCTGAGCTTTCTGTTCCTGCTGCCATACTTCTCCATGACAAACTTATGCCCTCTGAAACTCTCAGCTCCCTGGAACTGTAAGTCCCCGCCCCCCCCCCAAAAAAAAACCCTCTTCCTTATATATTACCTTGGTCATGGTGGTTTTGCCATACTTTCTGCCTGGTACACCAGGCTACCTCACAATCAGAGACTCTCCCCCTGGGAACTGAAAGCCGGAATAAACTCTATTTTTTGTAAATTGCCTTGGTCATGGTACTTTATCCATGACCAAGAAAAGTAACTAAGACAGTCAGACAGTCAGTCAACTTGATCCTATGTTTCTCACCCTGTGGGTCTCAACCCCCATAGGGGTCAAGTATCAGATGCCCTGCATATCAGAGATTTACATTACAATTCATAAAAGTAGCAAAGTTACAGTTATGAAGTAACAACAAAGTAATTTTATGCTTGAGGGTCACCACAACATGAGGAACTATATTAAAGGGTCGCAGCATTAGAAAGGCTAAGAAACACCACCTTGATTAGATTTAGAACTTCCCTACAAGACTGCTGAAGTACAATTTTGAATGTGTCTGGGAGGGTGTTTCCAGAGAAAATTAATTGAGGAGGAAAGACGCGCCCTTAGAGCAGCGCGATGCCCTCCAGTGGGCAGTGGCTGAAGAGACTACAAAGGGAAGGAGAGAGACCACTGGCTAAGGTCTGCATCCTCTTCCTCTTTGCTTCCGTGTCAGCCAGGGTGTGAATAGCTCTCCTTCCCTGTTGCAAGATATTTCCTATCCATTCACATTGAGGCAGTGAGAGGCCAGTGATTGGAGGGGAGAGAGGAGGAGGAGCTAAGAGAAGTGAGGGGAGGAGAGAGAGGGAGGCTCGGTGGACCAGATGAGCGGAGCAGAGAGGGAGACTGCGGATATCCATATGGCTTCAGACGCATTTCTGGTGTTTTGGAGAGGTTAGAAATATTGGGATAAGACTTTATCATTGTAAATTGGCGTTATGAAATTGGGAATTTCTTATACATAAATATATTTGGTTCACTATTCAAGTTTAAGAGGCATGCTTTACTAGATACTTGGAAGGAGTGGGCGCTGGGCAGAAGCAAGGAACTCCTGCTGCCATTTACAGAGTCTACAGAGAGGAAACACAGCTGGGATGCTGTGAGAGCTGAAAGAGATTGGCTCTGTGGCGACAGTGAGAGTCGACATGAGCGGGACACACCGGGACTTGGTGAGGTGGCCTGATGGGGCAGTACTCTTTTTTAATTATTACCCACTACACTTCCCCACTGACCATATTCTGCTCAGACACACACCAGTGACTGACCCTATGAGTAAAGTAAGACTCTGCCTCCCTCCCCCGCAAGTTCTCTTTGGTTATTATTGGTCACAGGGACACAAAATGAGAAAGCAAATTCGGCTTAAGAGGGCTTCCTGCCTCTTGTAGAGAGGCTCCAAGTTTGGTCTCCCAGAACCCGTGCCAGCTAGCTGGCGGCTACCCAAAACTCCAGCTCCATTGCCTCTAATCCAAACTCACATGTACATACCCCTTCACACACATAGTATTACAAAATAAATCTTTAAAAATAAATATATAAATAAAACCTCACATCTTGCCCCCAGAGATCCACACCCTCCTCTATGGCGTGACCTCTTAAAGGCACTGTGATCTTCCAAAACAGCGCCATCCACTGGGGAGTGTGCTCAAACACAATGCCCTGGTTCTTCACACTCCATTAGCACAAGCATCCAGTGGTCCAGTCAAGATAGGTGAACGAAGAGAAACATTTTTGTAGAACACATCTCACAGCTTTCCCTCTAAACACCTCTCTATGACAAGACTTCCTTTGCGACCTGATTCCAAGTCCTGGTTGAGACAAAGAGGAGCGCACCCCTCTGGGCACAGGGCAGGTGGGAAGCACAGTGTAAGTCTGCTAAAGTCATCGTCACTGTTAACACATTTCTATAGCAAGCACTACCTCTCATGTTTCCCGTAAATGAGCAGACTCTGGGATGGGACAATTTGACCCATAATTGGCATTGTTGGCACTTTCTCTTGTCATCCAAGCTGCTTGTGAATAAAAGGACTATGGGTCTATCTTAACAACTCCTGTACACCAGCACCGGCCATCTTAAATGCCCTGCTGATTCCTTAAGACAACTATGCAGATCACAGCAGATTGCCTAGACTTGCTGAGGCCCCAGCCCTAGGCTGGGTTGTTTGGAACAGTTTGTGCCAAACTTTCTGCAGTCACATAGTGAATTAGTTCCAGTTTGGCTAACTAGGGAGCCTTTCCCTGTGGAGTGACTACTATGGCCCCAGGGTAAGCCTGTGATTGGTCCAAAACATAAGCCTGGGGAAACGAGGATTAGCCCAAACTAATTGCTATAGTTGGTCCCAAACAACCCTTCAAAATTATTTAAGCAGGCCACTTTGCTCCCTCAGAGCTGACTGTGGGGCAGTCTCCTGTGCTATGTAGGGTTCCTACTGTTACAGTGTCAGATCCAATCAGGTCTTCTTCATGGTCTTCCTTCACTGACTTTCAGTACACACTTTCAGTAGTGTGGTCTTGTGGGACCTTAATGAGATGTGTGGCCATGACCCAGGTTCTAGCCTGACTCTGCCTTGGCAGTCACCTGCCAGCAGCCACACTCTCCCCGCCTCTCGGGGTTACCTGAACACCCAACTCACTATAAATAGCACCCCTCAGCGCGTGTTCTCTCTCTCTCTCTCTCTCTCTCTCTCTCTCTCTCTCTCTCTCCTGCTTGTTCTCCCTGACCCTCTTCTTTGTCTATCTCTCTGTCTCTCCATTTTCTCCCCTTTCCACGTGGTCATGGCTTTTCTTATCTATTTTCTCCTCTTTCTTTATCTTTTTATCTCTTTTCTCTATTTTCTTAATAATAAAACATCAAAGCTATGGGCCGCCTCTTATTAAACTCACCACACGGAGATAGCTGGTACGCGCCATCTGAGATTCTGGGGTTCAGCCATGCGGACAGTCTGAGCACAGGTAGAGAGATCCACACCAGAACGCCTTCTGTGTGGCAATTCTCTGTGCTCCCGCATGCCACACTCGGAGACCAGCCGGCGGTGTGACCGCCCGCTCCCCGTTAAGCTGAGGCACGCGTGCATCTTGCCTGCTTCCCCAAACACCCCCCCCGCCCGCCTGCGTCCTCTGCATATGCACGCTACCTTGGCCCGAGAGCGAGGCCCGCGCGCCGCCGGCCCAACCTGGCACGTGCCCCTTTTTTCCCTGTGTCCGCGCACGCCGGGCCCCTCGCTTTTCTTTTTCTTTTTCTTTTTTTTCCCACATGGTCTGAGCTAAAATGAAGCCATGCAGTAGAAAGCAGCCTGTGTGTGACAGTTGAGTGAGCGAATTCCTGAGGCCAGGGCTTGACCAAAAATGATCCTGGCAGGAAGGTGAACCCACCATCACTCAGGGTCACCAACAGGTGCTACCCAAACACAGCTCAGCCCAGTGTGTTCTCAAACCCAATATTGCCAACACCCAAACCACCCAATGTGAAGTCTGCATTCCCAAGATCAGGACCCCCAACCCAAAAGTTCCTATAACAACTGCTCAACAGTTGAAGAGGCCCAAGCGTTCTTAGGGCAGGCCCAGTGGCTGGTGCTGGACCCACCATCGGTCCACTGAAGAAGTGACATAGTGGAGATCTTCATGTGCCATTTATCAAGTAGTTGCCTGCCTCTACTTCCGCCTATTCTCCAGCAGCGCCCACAGGCCTGAGCCAACCTAGCTCTGCAAACATGGTGCTACCACCCAAGACCCGCTAAGGATCCAGGTTGGGAATCCCACCAGCCCACCACGATTCTGCACCTAGTGAGAAAAGATACCCATGCCTTAATGATCCCAGATGCTCCCAGAACCCATTCAGAAACTGCAGCCCCACCTCCTAAATGCTGCCCCAACGGAGGCAAGTACCCCCAAGTTATCCTGGTGACAAGAGACAGCTGAAGAGTTGCCCAGTGGCCGAGCGGGAAGAAGAAGCGAAGTGGAAGTGGGAATGATGCTGTCAAGTCTTTAGGGTGTGGGGTTTCAAATCCCAGGCATGCCAACACGAGAGGCATGCATAAGACTTACCGCTAGGGGGTGCCACCAGTGGCTGCTTCCACCCACCTGCACTGAAGTGAAGCCCACATTTCTAGAGACCAGTTTTAGAAGAGCTTCTTGCCTACCCTTGACTTCTGTCCAGGTAGCGCAAAAGAACCCTCCGGCAGTGGCTGGGTGGCAGTGTGCTGGCCCCTCCACCGGCTTAGACGGAGGAATCATACTTCAGGTGCTTCTGCTTTCTCGTGAATTTTTTGAGGTACTTATCTTGGGAATTTTGCCGCAAAGACTTCCCATTCATTATAAAAATATTGTACGTCATGTTCGCTGGAGGATACCTAAATCAAAGAAAACAAACCACACCGCTCACTAAACACACAGGAAGGCCACTGTCTGCCTGTTGGGTGGGGACGGAGGCTGCGGCTTCTAATGGATCTGAATTCTGTTACCTAAGGGAAGGTTTGTCCGGAATGACATGCCCTCTGACCCAGGTGCCTCACGGAAAGTCCTCCATTGCTCGCTCTTCTCCCACATCCCAGCTCGTCCTAACAAGTTCTTTTCCAAGAGAAAATAGCTGGTCCGAGGATAGGCCCTGGTCAGGGCTGTGAAGTGAGCCAAGTTTAATTTCAGAAACCTTAAGTTCGGCTCCTCGTTTGCTTCAGGAGCCCCATGCCCGTCTCAGAAGAGTAAGCTGTATGTGAGGGAGCTGTTGGCTAGTCTGCTTGGACTTCACATCCAGAGGCCTTGGCACTTAGAGAAGTTAATGATACACTCCCCAAGAGAAATTTAACTACACAGACCCAAAATAAAGGTACAAGATGAGCATCTCCACAGGAGGTGGCCTATAGCTGGCTGCTTTCCCTTGGCCATCAAGAATATGTGTCTCAGAGGAGGCAGAGGGGTGCTCATAATTTTGAAAGCAATGGTATGTTCTTTCAAGTTATTTGCTTCTAGTGTCTGCCTAAGGTTTGCATCTGTGCCTAAACCCTGTCTTTGTCCCTTGAGGCTCCCGCTGTGCCAGGCATTAACCCACTGCATAAAGGATCGTGAGAGAGTCTAGGAGGAGTGACTGCTTGGCAGTACTAGAGACAGTCTATTCAGCACAGGCGAATACTGTGTACACTGTCAGTGTACACGGACAGAATTCAGCCTCGCTGTCTCCCCATCAAGCCTCCTCCCTCCACATCTTCTCCTCCCCTTGCATCTTTTCATAGCTGAGCTTTGGCGCATCTAGAACCCCAGTTTCTATAGCCAGGTATGATGGCGCACGCCTTTAGTCCCAGCATCCCAGAGACAGAAGCAGGTAGATCTCTGAGTTCAAGGCCAGCCTGGTCTACAAAGTGAGTTCCAGGACAGCCAGGGCTACACAGAGGAACCCTGTCTCAGGGGGAGAGGGAGTGGGAATAGATTCCTAGTTTCCAGTCTTCTATAACCAAAGGCTCTGCTATCTCCCCTCCAGTTTCCTCTTGGTATGGGGAAACCTGGCTAATCTGTGTGGCCTTAAGAAGTAAGCATAGCCCAAGTCAGGGACTCCAGAGCTTCAAAGCACCTCAGAGGGGTTAGATAGTACCTGAAACCTGTCACCTGGGAACGTTTATTGAGCGTGCTGGGAGATGCCAAGACATGACAGGAGGACAGTCCTGCCTTCCTAACGTCTTGGATCTGTAAGAAGCAACTGTGCTTCAAACTCCCTGAGTCGTTTGTTCAGTTAAAAACAAAACAAAACAACAACAACAAAAACCCACTTATTTTAACGTGCAGGTATGGGTGTTTTGCCTGCATGTACCAAATGCATGCAGTGCCTTGAGAGGCCAGAAGAGGGCATTAGATTCCCCAAGGACTGGATCTGAAGGTGGTTATGACCCAGCTGTGCAGAGCAGGACCTCAGCCATCTCTCCACCACCCAACTTCCCGAATTCTTAGCAGACAGATACCGAGAGCCACTCACTTTGGCTGTCTCCGCCTTATACACAAGGCCAGTAAGAACACCACCAGCACCATCGCCAGGACGATCGCCACCGTGGCAGCCGTAGAAGAGATGATGTTCTTCTGCAGGAAGTGCAGCAGCTGACTGCACGGCAGACCCTCCCTGGAGGCGCCTAAGTAGGAGGATACAAGAGCAGAAGCTGGAGGAGGCCTGAACCCATCCCTGACAGGTGACCCGCAACCAGGACAACCCGGTGGGTGGTTTTGCTCAGAACAGACGTGTACACACTAGCACATCAGCTTCAATTACAGGCGTGGGGCTGACAGTGTAGTCAATGGTGAGCCACTTCTTTAACATGCAGGAGGTGCCTGATTAAATCTCCAGCATGGGAAACTGGACAGCAAAAGGTCAAGGATTTGGGTTAGAGCTACTCACCTGCCAGGGGCCAAAACTTCTCTTTTCTACCCCCTCCTTCCTGCCCCATCAGCTTTTAGAAATTCTACTGCAGATTCAGTCTGCCTTGTGTGTGTAAGCGTGATTAGACATATTGACTGTGATCTTGATTCAACGGAGACACACACAGATTAGAATGCATGCTCGTGTGTGTGTGTGTGTGTGTGTGTGTGTGTGTGTGTGCGTGTGTGCTTGTGTGTGTGTGTGCGTGTGTGCATGTGTGTGCTTGTGTGCGTGTGTGTGTGCTCGTGTGTGTGTGTGTGTGCGTGTGTGTGTGTGTGTGAGGGTGACATGTGAGACAGTGACACATAAGGTCAAGATCCATCTTGAATTTGGGTGGCGCCCTCCGAAAGGCTAAGGGCCCACACAGAATATAAATAGGAGAAGGAGTAAGCTATCCAGTGTGGGGAGGCATTTTCCTCTGCTTCCTGGCCAGCACATAGTCAGTGGCTGTTACCCATCATGCTTTTCTGCTTCATCAGAGCCTCAGAACAAGGTAGACAGCTCACCATAGACTGACACCTCTGAAATCCAGAGTCAAGATAAACCCTTGAATTTGTTCCTCTCAGGTAATAGCCATAGTGATAAAAAACTGACCAAGATTGTGGTTTGAGAGATTCCAGACTGTCATCCAGTGTAGACGGTGCCAGAGATGGCCCTGACTTCTGACAACCCCCTGGGGACTTTGAGAAATCACGAGGCTGGCTTTGTAATGCCACTGAGCATGGGTTTGGGGTGCAAAAAAAAAAAAACATGATTAGATCTCAAAGGAAGGAGATCCCAGACGGCATTTGTGGACTTAAGTGGCCTCTGTGATTCCATTTGTAATCTGGCCAGAGGAAGAGGAGGGACTGAGGGCTGGGGGAAAGATACATTGAGAAGAGTGAGCATTCATGTGAGAAACGCTGTAGGGATTGGTGGACAAAGGCAGAGAGTGCTACCCAAGGGTTTTCTTGGGTTACGGGGGAAAGCCGGAGCCCAAACCTTCCTCCCTCAGAGGAACATCTCTGAGGGCTATGCTGCAATAATTCAGCACTAGCAAGTTTAAAATCACATTTTATTTGTGTGTTCATGTGTGGATATAAGTGTGCATGCACTCATCATGCATGCATGTAGCCAATTTGTGGGCGTCAGGTCTCTTTTTCTACCATGAGGGTCTGGAGGATTGAACTCCAGTAATTTCTAAAAGTGAGAAAGTAATAACAGGGTAGACGGAATGGCTGTATGGAGGGGCGTAGTGGGCGTGGGACCAGCATGGGCTCAGCCTCTCCCCACTATCAACAAGTGTGAGCTAGCTCAGTCAACCCAACAAAAAGGAAGAAGCCAGACCCACAGGAGACTAGGTTAACCTAGGACAACCTCAGGACCCAACAGGGGCAGGAGCTCAGTGGAGAACCCCACATTCTAAATGACCCTGGCTATTTAGAAAAAAACAAACCAACATGAAAATCCTTTAGAAAAGATGATCAAATTTTTGAAATTTATTTAATTCATAATGTGTAGACTATATAACTTGTCTGTTTTCTGTTCTGCTTTTTAGACAGTCTCACTATCTAGTCCAGGCTGGCCTCAAACTTATGGTCCTCCTGCCTCAGCCTAACTGATATCTGACCCACACTAGCTGACTACACATTTCTACAGGTGAATTAAAGGTACATGGACTCTATTCAACTAAAATATCACGAAATAAAAAAGACATATTCTGGAACCTTCCATACTCAAGACTCTTACTTAGATCATATTTTAAGGATGATACCTCGAGTGTTTTGGAGTGTTTTATTGTCTCCAGCAGTCAATTGAAGGTGCACATCCCTGTTAAATAGAGATGGTTCTTCATTCTCAGCAATATGAGCTACAAAAGACAAAAGAGAAGTCTAGATTGAATGTCGCCCAAAGGTCCGAGTACTAAAGACTGGGTCAGGAGGCACTCTTAGAAGGGACCAGAACCTTTAGGGGTGGGGCCTATAGAAGGTTTTTAGCTCACTGGGGCTGTGCCCTAGAGGATTCTGGAACCTTCCTCCTCCTCCCCTTCCTTCTCCTCTTTCTCCTCCTTCTCTCTCTTTCTCTTCCCACGTCTCCCTCTCTCTCCTTGGACATGGAGTAGGCAGATTTGATCTCTCACACACTCCTACCATGTTGTTCTACCTCCCCACAGGCCCTAAACATGGAAACACGGGCAGCCATAGATTAGACTTTCTAAAGGTGTCAACATCCTCTAAGCTGATCATGCCAGGTATTATAGGGATGAAAAGCTAATGTTAAGAGTTTTACCTACGCTCATTGGCCAATTCTGTTTTTATAATAAAGAAGTTTGTGTGTGTTGTGTGTGTGTGTGTGTGCATGTGTGCATGTATGCAAGTGTGTGTGTGTGCATGCATGTATGTCATGTGTGGGTGTGTGGCATGTGCACACTTGGGTGTGTGCATGTCAAAGCACATGTGTGGAAGCCAGAGAACAGTTTTCACCTTTCATATTGTTTGAGATGGGGGTCTCTCTGTTGTCAGCCATTGTGTATACCAGGCAAGCTGGCCCTGCAGCTTCCAGGGATTCTCCTACCCTCACCGCCCATCTCACCCCTGCAGCACTGGCTCCCACACATGCTCCCACATATAGCTTTCTGTGAGTCCCGGGGATTCTAACCTGGGTCCTTATATTGTGTGGCAAACACATTTACCCTATCCTTAAGTAGCTTCTTCCAGAGTCCAAGGAAAGAGGAAAGGGGGATTTGGGAGGAGAGTCTAGGAGTTCTAAAGCACATGAGTACTTTGGTTTTATTTATAGCCCAGCATATTCTATTTATAGCCCAGCATATTCGCTCTCTCAAGGCTGAGACAATGATTCTCAAGAGGAAGGCTCGCTAAATACTGTAGCTGGGCCCCACGTGAGAGTCTCTGACTCTATAGGTCTAAGTAGACTTGAGAGTATGCATGGCTCACAGATAGTGCTGCTGCCTGTGGGAGCACAGGCCATCTAGCCTGGGCTTGAGCCTCTCTGAGCTCTGGTCTCTGCCTCCATTTGTATAAGATATCGATGCTATAACTTGCCATACAGGTTGCAGAATGTTTGTGTAAGCCACAAAGACCCAAACAAAATGAGAAAATTAACTACACTGAGATATTTATTGGCATCTCCAAACTACATAATGGCCTTAGAGGAAAGAAGGCAGGTTTGGAAATGAGAAATACTTGCATTACGGCTCTGCCACCGGCTATCTGTGACCCATGTGAACAAGAGAGCTGGCAAAATACCTGGGGGCATTTGGTCCAGAGAAACGGGAGGCCAAGAGCTGTCTTTGGCAAGCGGGGGAAGACCCCAGAGACAGTGTTATATGTGATCTGAGCTGTTTCATGGAACAATCTGGAACCCATGGGCAGGAACCCTGAAGAAATCTGTGTGGTCTGTGTGAGTTAGAAAGAAAAAGTACCACAAAGCAAATGGGCAGGGTAAGGAAGTGACTTCCACACCCCCAGACCACCTCAAGCCAAGCTGCATATCCAGCCCCAGATGAGAGACACCTGAGACCTCAAGAAGAAATGGAGAGTGAGCTTCCTGAATCTTTGGGCAGGTTCACAAAGGAAATACATGACTCGTTTCCATGGGATGAAGGGTATTAAGTGTGTGGTAAGAGATCCCTGAAGTTCTCCTCATTCTTGGAAAAGAAAGGTATCCATTCACTTTGCAAGTTGGCTTAGGAACATTCAACTTACTATGCCTGGCAATCAGTTGACTTTGAATGTAACAACTCATTAAAGGGATCAGCAACTAGAGACGGAGTGTGACTAACATGGCGTCAGTCTTGAGGCTGCATTACCTAGTCTTTCAGAGGCTTGTATAAAGAGTATAATTCTGTGTAGGGAGATGACCTAAGCCAGGGAGTTTGCTTGGCACAAAAGTGTCAGGAGCTGAGCTTGCCCTTCAGGACCCATGAAAGGAAGGTTGGGCGCGCTGGCATATATTTGTAAGACTGGTGTTCTGGGGATACAGACACAGGGCGGTCTCTGGGGCTTGCCAGCTAATCAGCCTAGCCTACTTGCTAAGTTCCAGGATATCAAAAGACTCATCTCAAAATCAGGGGGAACCCATTGGGATGGTTCGGTGGATAAAAGTGCCTGACGCCAACTTGTGACCTGAGTTCAAGCTCCAGCATCCACACAATACAAAGAACAGGTTCCTGAGACCTCTGCATGTTCTCTCTCTCTCTCTCTCTCTCTCTCTCTCTCTCTCTCTCTCTCTCACACACACACACACACACACACACACACACACACACACAAATAAATAAATAAATAATTTAATTTAAATTGTTATCAAGGTGAATGCCAGAAAGATGGCTCAATAGTTAAGAGCAATTGGTAGGGCAGGTGAAATGGCTCAGCGGTTAAGAGCACTGATTGCTATTCCAGAGGTCATGAGTTCAAATCACAGCAACCACATGGTGGCTCACAACCATCCATATTGAGAAACAGATAAAAAAAAAAAAACCTAAGGGCTTCACTGAGTAGAGGCTGGAACAAGCAGGGCCAGAGCAAGAGGGAGAAGGGGGAAGAAAGCACTGGGTCTTCTTGCAGAGGACCTGAGCTCAGTTCCCAGCACCTACATGGCAGCTCACAAGCATTTGTAACTCCTGTTCCAGGGATCTAATACCCTCTTCTGGCTTCCATGGGCACCAGACATGCATGTGATGCACAGGCTTGCATGCAGACAAAATATCCATGTACATAAAATACAAGTTAATTCAAAATTAAAGCAATCTTTAAAGGTGTGGGGCTGGAGAGATGGCTCAGTGGCTAAGAGCACTGGCTGCTCTTCCAAGGAGCCGGGTTCAATTCCCAGCAACCACATGGCACCAACAACCATCTGCAACTCCAGCCAGCCCCAGGAGAAATCCAATACCCTTTTCTGGCCTCCTCAGGCCCCAGACACTCCCACAGTGCACAGGCATACTGAGACAAAATAGCCATGCTCAGAAAATAAATGTATTTTGGCTGTGTTGTGTGCTCAGAGTCAAACTCAAGTTCTCTGCACGTGGTAAGCACTTTCAATTGCTACACCATCCCTCCAGATCGCCACATTATATTTTGAGACAGGATTTCTCATGGGAATTCATAAACTGACTGTAGGTCCTAGCCAACAGACCTCAAGGATGCTCAGCTCTGCCTCACTAGCACGGGATCACAGGTGCATGCCACAGTACCCAGCTTCTTACGTGGGGACTGGGGATCCGAACTCAGATCCTTCTATTGTGCAGCAGCTATCTTACCAGCACAAACAATCAGTTCATAATGTGAAAACAAGTTTGGTGTTAATCAGCTTATAGTGCATGCAATTCCTTCCTTACACAAACAATAACATGGAGCCTAATGTAGGCAGCCCACTACATACCTTGAGTTCTGGGAAGAAAGAGGGAGGAAAAAATGGCCCGTGTGTACTTAAGATTGTGGCCATGGGCTGAGTCAAGACTCTATAAGGGAGAAAAATATTAATATGCTTATTAAAGTGCCACTAAAGTAAGGTCTTCTTTGCTTCTGGGCAAATATTCTAGAAAAAAATCTATCAAGAAGGCAGGTTAGGAACTTCCTTAAGGTTTGAGATGAAATCTCAAGTTTGTAGCAGGAGAGCTGAACCCAACAGGGAACCTGGCGCCGGCTAGTGTAACAATAGGGGGCAAGAAACAAGCGCCCATATTTTAAAACTATCTTATATTCTGAATGCTTTAGAAGGGGAAACACTGTCTTTGTTGCTGTTCAATGACAAATATTTTGAGTACATCATCAGCCCATTCAACCAAAGGCAGGATGACTGGAGACAGAGCTCCTCACCCCAGGGACACTGGGATAAGTGTCTAAAGATAACATGTGGAGAATGTTGCTCTGGCTCATGCCTGCAAAACAAAACTCCAACTAGACTTAAGTGGTATCCCTGTCATCCTCAATTTGTGGGCCAGCACTGCCCTCTGCTGGATGCTAGACTTGCACGAAGGCATTTAACCTTGCCCTAGACAGAAAACCCACATGCAGTAACAATGTGGCCACGCAAAGTAACAATGTTGCCACGCAAAGTAACAATGTTGCCACACCAGTTACAACTCTGCCAAGCCAGACAGCTGTGGAGATAAGGGGTAAATGCAGAAGAAAACTCCTACAGCTGGCAGCCAGTGAGTGCTCACAGTATTGGCACAGCAGTGATTGCTATTGTGCCAGTCACCCCCAGGTCCATTTATAAAATAACATTCAGATCAGTACTCCATATGCTCTAATGCCTCCGTGGGGCAGTGTCCAGCCTGTACCAAACAGAGCTATGATCTGCCTTACTGTCATTGTGAAGCATGGACTACAGGAATGACGACTATCAGGATCAGTGAGATGGTACACGTGCAGATACTCAACATACCCATAAAAATACAAAAATCACAAAAAATAAACCTACCACAGCAAATACAAATTGAAGAATTATTCTCACTATGTATATGTGTATATGTCTGTATGTATTTAGGTAGAGAGGGTAGAGAGATAAATGGGAGATAGATAGATAGATAGATAGATAGATAGATAGATAGATGATGGATAGATGATAGATAAATGGATAGATGATAGATAGATAGATAGACAGACAGACATAGACATAGATATACATATAGCTAGATATAAATAGGGAACACACTGAAGAAGGCAAAGACATGCTTGAAAATTAGTCCATGATATTCCCATTTCTAGACTGGGGTGATTCAATACAGTTTTTCCAAAATGATAGAGAAAAGTACAAACAAGCTTTTAATAAAGTTAGATAGGTTGGTAATAAAGTTCAGATGGAAAAACTATTATACAAAATAGCTAGAACCACTGGAAGGGGGGAACAAGAAACTATAAAGGGAGCTGGTCCCACAGGATGATCAAGCCAAACCAAATATTTCAGCATCCCATTAAAATTGTGTAGTGATGTTACACAAGGAGATGAACAGGAAGCTCAGAGTCCAAGAGTGTGGGGGGATGGGTTAAAGGAGACTCATCAGACCACTGTCGCTGAGATGGACTTTCTAATAAATGGCACTGAGACAACTGGTAGCCACATCAATGGAAAAATGGACTGATTGTATCTAAAAATGTTTACTGAAAAGCTACATGTCAGATTTGATCATCTTTTCTTGGATGTGGCATCACAAACACAGGTAACAAGGGGAAAGTAGGCATTCTGGCCCTCGCCCACTCCTTAGTAGGCCATTGTTTCCAGGCCTCACTCAAGACATGTCTAGTTATCCATCGGAGAGATACCCAGTTATAGTTAATGTGTCGTTGACATGATCTCTATAGGAAACTTAGAAGAAACAAGAATCTCTGACTTTGAGGACAGCCAGAGTGAATTCCAGGACAGTCAGGGCAAGAAACAGAAGAGAAGAGAAAGATTTTAAAGGGTATGTGTTGGGATGGAAGGGGAGGGGGAAGACACCCCCCAAGACTCATCTATTTGAATGCTTGGTCATCAGGGAGTGGGATGATTTGAGAAAGATTAGAAGTGTGGCCTTGATGGAGGAAGTGTGTCACAGGGGGTGGGCTTTGAGGTTTCAAAAGCCCAAACCAGGCCTGTGTTTCTCTGCTGTGCCTGCTGCCTACAGATCCAGATGTAGAACTCTCAGCTACTTCTCCAGCACCATGTCTGCCTGTGTGCATACATGCTCACTGCCATGATGATGATGAACTGAACCTGTGAACTGTAAGCCAGGCTCAATTAAACGTTTCCGTTTATAAGAGTTGCCACAGTCATGGTGTCCCCTCACAGCAATAGAATACTAAGACAGGGTTTTGGCTGTTATTACTGTTGGTTGGTTTGGGGATTTGTAATAGTTAATTTGTGTGTGTATGCGTGTGTGTGTGTGTGTGTGTGTGTGTGTGTGTGTGTGTGTGTGTAAGTTATGACATTTATTAGGTGCCAGTGGAGGCCAGGAGAGGGTGTCAGATCCCCTAAAAACTAAAAATTACAATTGTGGTTGTAAGCTGTCTGGTGCAGGTTCTAGAAATTGCACTCAGGACTTCTGAAGAGTAGCAAGTGAGCTTACCCACAGACCATCTCTCCAGCTCTTTCTCTTGTCTTTTGAGACAAGATACTAGGTTGACCTCAAATTCAACATGTAGTCAAGAAAGGATGCAATACCATATTTTCTCTCTCAAATTATTCAGGTACATGAAATTTTAAAGAGTGTTTAATGGATGTTATTAATGTTACTCAGTGGGCCACCAGGAACACAAACTCTATTCACAAATGTGTTACTTTCTGCTGAGCAGCATCCAGAATGGCAGAACATGCCTGATCCTGCAAACCACAGACTCCATAGCTGATAGAAATTCAAAAAGGGCTTTAGACACTTTCTTCAGTTTTCACTTTGACAGTAACCCATCAATAGCTGTTTTTCCAGAACGTTCAGATCACAGCATAGAGCACCCAGTACAATACAGCCTATAAGAACACACAAATGGAACTGGAGAGATGGCTCAGTGGAGAGATGGCTCAGTGGTTAAGAGCACTGACTCCTCTTCCAAAGGTCCTGAGTTCAAATCCCGGCAACCACATGGTAGCTCACAACCATCCGTAATGAGATCTGATGCCCTCTTATGGTGCATCTGAAGACAGCTACAGTGTACTTACATATAATAATAAATACATCTTTAAAAAAACCCACAAATGTCGAATCCAGTGGCAATATACTTGCTTTTGTTCGAGTCTGTCCATGTGAGTGGCTCAGCAGTTGTTATCGCATCTTCTTTTGATAAATATTTTGAATCATTAGAAAGCACCTGCCACAGAATCTCATCTGAAGAGAAACAAGTAAAAGCACGTCAACATCGGCAACATACGTGGGCATATTTTGCCCTGCACATATTCAGCACATCCACGGATGCGTGAAGGAATGACTTAACTCAGTGGATGCAGGATGCTCTGCTCTAAGATGCCATCGTAACTACAGAATCATGATTGTACTGGACATCCTGCCATAGAGCACCTCCCACCAAGCACGGATGACTAGAAGCTCTGTCTCCTGCCTGCTATGTGGAGATACAGTTTTCCTTCTTGTTCCTCTCATTGGGACAACCCCATAACACTCCAAGATTAACACGTAAAGACAGGCTGAGGCTATGAGTCAGAAATGAGGCAAGGCATGTTAAAAGGTCGTTAGGAGTTTTATTTATAAAACTCTTACTAATGCGGCTGGAGCGATGACTCAGTGGTTAAAAGCACTGGCTATTCTTCCAGAGGACCTAAGTTAGATTCCCAGCACCCACGTGGAGGATCCCAACCTGTTGTAACTCCAGTTCCAAAGGACATGACACCTTCTCCTGGACTCCTTGGGCACTGCATACATATGACATATGGAGATACATGCAAGCAAACACTAATACACATGAAATAAAAATAAATCTCTTTTAAAAACTGGAACTAACGTTTTGGGATTAGCTAGATTTCTTTCTTAATGTTTTAACACCTCCTTCCTTTTTATCCCTTGGAGGCTTCTGTTTTTCCCTGGAATGTGGCCATTTCACCCCTTTCCTAGGCTTTCTTTGCTAAGTCGCAGAAAACAAGCATCAGTACTCCCATTCACTCCCCACAGGCTCTGAGACCATTCCTGGCACTGACATTGTCATCTAGTGGAGGCGTTGTCTCCCTTGTCATATGGCGATGCCGTGTAACTTCCCGTCACATATTTATATTTTCAAAACACTTCTACAGTAGTAGGTTTCCATATGGCTTTGCCTTTTTGTGTCCCTCATGTCTCCTCCTTTACCCTGCTCTCCCATCCTCCACCCATTTGACCCTCCTATCTGTCTCTATAATGCTGTATTTCCCCATCCTTGGAAGACCTCTTGCCTCCCCACTGGCCCCTTACCGGGTACATAACCTCTGTGGTTATTTGAATTGAAACATGCATATCTAAAGCTTAAGAGACAACACGCCCATATAAGAGGAAACATACATTATTTATTTTGGCATCATCTCTTGATGGAACAGGAGCTCATGATGCATGCCAGAGATGTGCCATCAGGTTCACCATGAAGTCAGCAAGTCCTCGCTATACCCTCTCAGAAGCATCCACTTTCCCACAAGTCTCTTAAAAATATCGCTCAGACAAAGGTACCACAAGAAAACCCATGGACTCAACTAACCTGAGCCCATAGGGGGTGGGGAACACTGAACCGACAAGCAGGGAGCCTGCTTGGCACCCACTCAGCTATTCATGTACAATTCTTCAGGTCTTTGACCAGGTTTGGGCATTTCAGACAGACCCACTGGCCTCTGCTCCTGAGCACTAGGATTGAAGACACAGACCACCACGCCCAGCTGGCCTCTTTCTCTCTGAAATCTCTTGCTTTGCATCCAGGTATGGTTGACGGTGCCCCGTCCGGTCCTTATGTTGTATTTCTTTATCATCCTTTGTCTTTCTGCTCCTCAGAGTAGATAATTTTAGTGTCTTATCTTCAAGACTGTTGATCCAGTGTCTGTCTACTCAGAACTGCTAGTGATCTCTTATAGAGAGTTTTCCTTTCTATTGTTTGTTTGTTTGTTTGTTTTTTGAGACAGGGTTTCTGTGTGTAGACCAGGCTGGCCTGGAACTCACAGAGATCCCCCTGCCCCTGCCTCCTGAGTGCTGGGATTAAAGGTGTGCACCAGCACTGCCCAGCTATTGCTTTATTTCCAAGGCTCCTTTCTCTTTCCTTCCTTCCTTTGTTCCCTCCCTCCCACCCACCTCTGGGTTTTAAGGCAATGGTAAAAAATTTTATGTCAAAAAAATTTAGGTCAAAAATTTTATGACCTAAGGCTGGAACTTACACACACACACACACACACACACACACACACACACACACACACAAACCGTGCCCAGCTTACTGCAGTCCCCTCCAAGTCCCCTCCATCCCTCAAGCCCTGTCCCAGCCTCCCAAGGTGGTTTTCATTTCCTCTTTATCAATATTCCTGTTCTGTTTATATATTGCGTTTCTTGTTTTCTTCTTTCTAGGTGGACTCCTTTATCCATTCAACCCTCTGACAGCCACTTCAAAGTTAATAGCTCTGGTGCTTTCAGTGGGTGACCTCCTCAGGGAGGGAAACTATCAAATTCCCTTTCCTATGAACGAACCTTACATGCCTGCTTCTCCGTATGCTTTATAATTTGATTTTTAAGGTGAGCGTTTGAGGGTTTGTGTTTTGCTAACTCTTGAAATATTATCCTCCCCTTTTTCAGGAACTGCTTGCTGGTCCTTGCTCGACAGTTAAGGGTTAGGACTTACACATTTGCAATTTTGTCAAACTATTGTAGGATGTGTGTTCCTTAGTGTGGGCCCTGCCCTCTGTTTTACAATCTCTGAGGTCAGCCAGTAGCCCGACCAAGATGCCCTCAAGTTTCTATCTCCCAAAAGATGAAAAAAGACTTATTCTTTATATATTATATATGTGAGTGCAGGCACACCTGTCGAAGGGACTAGTGTGGAGGTAGGAGGATAGTTCTGCAGTCTGTCCTCTCCTGTGTTACAAGGGTTCTGGAACTGAACGCAGATCATCACACTTGTGTTGAATGCACTTTCAACTGCTCAGCCATTCTGTCTGCCCTCCACAGTGTCTTTCTCTTTCTTTAAGGTAGAGGAGTGTGTGTGTGTGAGTGTGTGTGTGTATGTATGTATGTATATATGTATGTATGTATGTATGTGTGTGTGAGTATGTGTGTGTATATGTGTCTGTACGTATGTGTGTGTATATGTGTCTGTACGTATGTGTGCATATGAGTGTGTGTATGTGTATATGTGTGATAAGTATGTGTGTGTGTGTATATGTGTATTTATGTGTGTATATGTGTATGTATGTGTGTAAGTGTGTGTGTGTGTATGTGTGTGTATGTATGTATGTGTATGTATGTGTGTATGTGTGTGTATGTATGTGTATATATGTGTGTGTGTATGTATGTATGTGTATGTGAGTGTGTATGTATGTGTATATATGTGTGTGTATGTATGTATGTGTATGTGAGTGTGTGTATGTATGTGTGTATATGTGTGTGAGTGTGTGTATGTATGTGTGTGTATGTGTGTGAGTATGTATGTATGTGCATGTGTTGCATGTGAGGGCAGGTGCCTACAGAAGCCAGAAAACTAGGATCCTTGTGGAGCTAGAATTACACATGGACACGAGCTACCTGATATGGACACTGGGAACCAAACTTTGATCCTCAGCGAGAGCAGTGCATACTGTTAATTGCTGAGCCATCCATCTCTCTAGCCCTGTCTCTATAAGTTTCTCATTAGAGTAGTCCGGAAGCCTCCGTAGCCTAGAGAACTTTATAGTTCAGTACATTCCTGCTGTCCTAGCCCTTCAATGATCTAAAGCAACACCAGACCAGAGCAGAGCCCCAAATCCTGGCAGCCTCTTCTTCAAGCACTGTAGAAATTTGACAAGCCTGCTCCCAACAATTCTTAAGACACTTCTCCCCATTATATGGTAAGTCTATTGCCATATAGTGAGGGTACAGTGTTCCAACTACACATGATATGCTACCAGGTAAACCCCAGTATAGGGATGGGTCGCATCTTTTGACTTATTGGTCCATAGACTTCATCAAAAACATTACAAAGCTATTAACAATGGCTATTGGTTACCCTCCTAGACCCATTGGTACGACCCCATTGCTGAAGACACCACATGCTTCTGTCATTAACCCAAAAAGATTGAGCTGTTGTTAAATCAGAAGCTTCACCCCCACTGGCTGGCATCCATGGAGGTGTGGAAGGCACTCTACACCCTACCAGAGCAGAAATGTGGTCATCGATCTTGCCCATGGTGAACCCTGAAAGCCACAGTATCGACCTTCACACAAGACATACCCCTGATGCAATATTGGTACAAATATTATGGGAGTTACCAACTACTTTTTAAAAATGGGGTTTAAGGTCCAGTCCATAAAATGGAGCTCATAATTGACACTGCTGCTGAGGCCAAGAACCTGAGATTAGATAGTTCACAGCTCTAGAGCAGTGCTTCTCAACCTGTGGGTCACGACCCATCAGAGGGTTCAATGACCTTGTCATGGGGATCACCTAAGACCATCAGAAAACAGATATTTACATTATGATACATAACAGTAGCAGAATCACAGCTATGAAGCAGCCACAAAAATAAATTTATAGTGCTGGAGAGATGGCTCAGTGGTTAAGAGCACTGACTGCTCTTCCGAAGGTCCTGAGTTCAAATCCCAGCAACCACATGGTGGCTCACAACCATCCATAATGAGATCTGATGCCCTCTTCTGGTGTATCTGAAGACAGCTACAGTGAGCAGGGCCAGAGCGAGTGGGGCTAGAGTGAGAGCTAGAGAGTTGACTTAGCGGTTAAGAACACCAACTGCTCTTCCAGAGGTCCTGAATTCAAATGCCAGCAACCACAAGGTGACTTCACGACCATCTGTAATGTGATCGGATGCCCTCTTCTGGTGTGGCTGAAAACAGCTACAGGGTACTTACATATAATAAATAAATCTTTAAAAAAAATAATTTTATAGTTGTGGGTCACCACAATATAAGGAACTGTATTAAAAAGACACAAAACTAGGAAGTCTTAGAACCACAGCTCTATAGGAAAGCTACTACAAAGATTCTGCTAAATGAACATAGCAACAAAATGGCTCCTTGTGATATATTGCTGCACACATAGACCGGGGCATCACTCCACCCTTGCCAGAGAAGCAGCTTCTATTTTTTATTCTTTAATGATTTCTTTATTTTTAATTTATGTGTATGAGTGTCTTGCCTACTTGAATGCCTGTGCACCTTCTGCAGTCCTGTTACCCCCAGTGGCCAGAAAATGGTGTTGAGTATTCTGGGACTAGAGTTACAGACGTTTGAGCCACGGTGTGGGACTAAAATCAAGCCCAGGTCCTCTGGAAGAGCATCCACTCCTTCTGATGGCTGAGCCATCTCTTCAGCTCAATAAGCTTCATCTTACAAGGGATGGTAATTAACACAGAGACCTACAACTGGACAGGGAGAGACCTTGGAACCCTCAGCTCTAAATGGGGTGTCTCTGTCAAACACCCTCTTACCTAGGCTCAGGGAGCTGTGTAGAAGAGGAGAAGAAAAGACAATAAGAGTGGGGGATAAGGTGGGATAGAAGACTCCAAGCAGCTTTATTTTCCGTGCACAGATCTGGTGCACGTAGGAACTCAGAGAGCCTGTGACTGCACACAAAGACATGTTCAAGTTCAAACCAGACGAAATCCAGCACAGAGAAGTGGAAGACGTTGCAAAGTCCTATCCCTAACCAAGAAGCTATTTGCAATTGATAGCTGCTCAGAGGAGGGGGTCAGATTTCTTCAATGGAGTGATATTGGGTATATCAACCATACTACAAAGCAGGCGCCAGGCTCAAGAGTAGTTGGCCAATATGAAATGGGCACCGTGTGTGTGTGTGTGTGTGTGTGTGTGTGTGTGTGTGTGTGTGTGTTAGGTTGTTTTTTTTTAAGAGAGGAAAAAGAACTCTAAATTGGGTGGGTAGAGAGTTGGGATCTAGGAATAATTAGGAAAGGGGAAAGAATATGATTAAAATATATTGTGTGAAAAAATAAAAAATAACACCCACATAATACCATTCTGCTAGTATATCTAGTTTATATAAATGTTAAAGATTAAATAGGTTTGAATAATGGAAGTGAGGTTTTATTTTTATGCCCTTCAGGCAATATACTTATAAAGATAAAAACAAAATCTTCTGAGAAAGAAAAGAAAGAAAGAAAGAAAGAAAGAAAGAAAGAAAGAAAGAAAGAAAGAAAGACAGTTCTTGCCAGTTCTGCTGATGTTTTGGCAAAGGAACAGATTCCTGGAGCTCTCCTACCCTGTCAAGTTACATCTGGATCTTCACCTTTCTCAAAAACTGATTAAGAGTTTCAGAGAGACAATAAGGCAGCTCTGGAGGGCTGTCAAAAGTCCTAAAGCAAAGGTCTTCCCACACACCCCAGGGTGTGAGCATTTAGGCAGGTCAGCCTGTTCCAGTCACCCAGGCTATTCTCACCTCTGCTTATTTTCTCGGGACTCCAATATTTAGAGGAACAGATTCTAGCCACAAGACAACATGCTAAACTTCCCTTTGAAAGAGCAGAACAAGTTACCTCAGAGACAGCCAAGGAGTTACCTCAGAGACAGCCAAGGAGTTACCTCAGAGACAGCCAAGGAGTTATCTCAGAGACAGCCAAGGAGTTACCTCAGAGACAGCCAAGGAGTTACCTCAGAGACAGCCAAGGAGTTACCTCAGAGACAGCCAAGGAGTTATCTCAGAGACAGCCAAGGAGTTACCTCAGAGACAGCCAAAGTGTTACCTCAGAGACAGCCAAAGTGTTACCTCAGAGACAGCCAAGGAGTTACCTCAGAGACAGCCAAAGTGTTACCTCAGAGACAAGGACAAGCACGAGTCTTCTTCAAATACAACCTAAAGCTTTCACAGAAGGAGGTGACTTACCAAATATATTAGCCAAGTATTCATCTTGCTTATGTGAACTTGATTCAAACTCAGAATCGCTGATGCCATTATGGTGGAGATAGGCTGTGGGAAAACAAACTTCAGCTGTGGTTAAATCTTTCCTCAAATCCACACCTGTCTCTCTAAAGCCCCGCTCCTCTGTAAGCCACTACTATAGGAAGAGCTCACAACTGATGTCTTAGTCTCCCTCTCATGGCTGTGAAAAAATTACTCTAGCAAAAGCAACTTTAGGGAGAAAAGATTTACGTTGACTTGTGCTTCCAAAAGGATATAGTCTATTATGGTGTAGAAGACACGGAGGCCAGAGCAGGATGTTGACTGGTGATGTCACATTCCACGTTCAGCAAGCAATGAGAGAGGCATGCAAGCTTTGTATACTGCACTCCACCCCATACAAGCCCAGCATCCCCACCCAGAAAATGGTCCCACCCACATCAATTGATAAAATCAAAATACTCCCTCACAGGCATTCCCAGAAGCCCATGCAAAGTTGATTCTGCAAAGTGGGGAAGTAATCACTGTGACCGCATGCTCTCTTCATCTGACTGGCACAGGGCATCTATGAAGTATCTGCAAGGGTCTAAAGTTTGGGCCTACATGGTGGAGCAGCAGGTCAGGGCACTTCTGGAGAAGCCTGATAAGTTCAATCCCTAGAACCCACATGGTGGAAGGAGAGAACTAACTCCAGACTTCCGCATGCATGCCATAGCAAATGCACGTGCCTACACACGAAACAAACAAATGTGTGTGAAAATATTTTCAACAGAGCCTGAAGCCCCAGCACACGGCCCAGCAGAGGCCATTTCCCATGGTTTCTTGCAAACAATAAGCACAAGCCACTGACTGATGTGTGTGCACGCACGGTAGAGGGGCCTGGGTGGTGGGCGCCAAAAGGCGTCAAGCAGGGCTGCTTCGAGCCAATAAAAATCAAAATGACAAAGGCACAGTTCTCTATTAACGAGACTTGAGGGAGTCATTAGAACAGAATACATCTAATCCTTAAGCACTTGGCTGAACACATGCCCTATTGTATCAACTAAGGAGGCAGAATAAAACTTGCCGCAGAGAAGCCAAAAAGACTGCAACAAACGTATTCACGCATGTGCCTCTATTGAGTGGCCTGTGAAATGTGTCAGCAGGATTGTTAGATATAAAACTGCTTTACTTATAGTGTAATTTTCCAGCACAGCACATATTTCTACTTTATTTTGCTAAGTAATGACCCGCTCTCAATCTTTCTAATGGAGACTGCCTTCTCGGCTATTCGCACGATTTAGGGCTCACGTGCATGGGGTGTTTTATGTTGCTTTGGTTTGTGTGCAAGACCAGATGTTTTCTTTCAGCCTAAGCACTTGAGTATGGGTGTGAATGGAGAAATAAGCTGTGTGGCCCTGGGCAAATAGTTTACAAAGGCTGAGGCAGGAGGGGGTGATAAGAAGTACCTGGGAAGACTGTGTACCCCAAGACTAGCAACCCGGGCACTTCTGGGCAATAGACTATAAAGGGTGAATGAGAAGAAGGTTCTAACCCTATGCCAAGCTTGTTATCAGAAGCTGCCTGATCCTGCACAACAGGGATTCCCCCCTACCCAAATAAAACAGGCACAGGCAAACTTTAATCACAGGCTCCAAAAATGATGAAGGTTACAATGAGGGTCCCCCGTCCTCTTTCTCCGCATCTCAGTTCGGCCACGCCCCACCCATAGCTGGTTTCAAGGCTGCCCAAGTCACAGGACAGCAGACCCACTACCACACAAGCCTGTAAGCACACATGCACTTTGAACCCATTGACATATACTTGCTTTCGTCCACGTCTCTCTCTGTGATCAGTCTGCCAGATGTTTTTGTGCCATCTAGATTGCTGGGAGACACCTGCAGCATGACCTCATCTGAAGAGAACACACGAGATCGTTAGTGCTGGATGGAAGCGGTCTATTTCGTTTGGTACCTACCTAGTGTGTGTACCGATGCGTGAATGAATGAGAAGTCGAACTCTGCAGCTGTAGGACACTCTGCTTTAAGATGCCATCATAACCACAGAATCATGATTGCACCGGATATCCCAGGCAGAGGACACCACTCACCAAGTACAGAGGGCAGGAACTCTGCCCTCATCTCAGTTTCTCAACCTGTGGGTCTTGACCCCTCTGGGGCCAAACAACCCTTTCACAGGGGTCACCTAAGACCATTAGAAACTCAGATAGTTGCATTATGATTCATAATGGTAGCAAAATTACATTTATGAAGTAGCAATGAAAATAATTTCATGGTTAGGGGGTTCACCACAATGTGAGGAACTGTATTAAAGCAGCATTAGGAAGGTCGAGAATTACTGGTCGAGTTCCTGTAGTCATTCTGGCCTGCCTCTGAGTCCGTTCCCAAGCTGCCCCATATACAAGCAAAATGTTTTTCTTATGTCTCTAAGACTCACATCCTTTCTTCATTTGAGATGTTGTCTCTCCCAGTGTTAGGTCAAGGGCCTGTTTCCTTAAGATGCTAGTTACTCTAAGAGCCGAAAGCCAACAGCTTGAAGAAACAGGTCACCCCTTTCCAATCCCCTTAAACCCCACCCTCCCCAGCTCTGCACTGGGACAAAGAGTTAAGCTGTCTATCGCATGCTGTGTATGGTTTTCACAGCACCTAATGAATGGTTCTACCCAATACCTGCCTCCATGCTCCTGATGCAGGCTAGAGCAGACTAAACGACTTGGGTGAAATGTCTACCACACACACGAACATGCACGTGCACACACACTCGTGCACACTCACATCCACACACACGTGAAGTGATGCGAAAAGCAGATTCCTTTACGGGCAGGATTTCTCCAAAGACTCTCCTCTGGGCCTCCCCCTACTTTGTCGTGATGACTATCTTTCTCTTATCTTAAGCTGTCCATCTGGAGCGGTTTAAGTGAGCAATGCCTCCCATGGGCCTGTGGTTTGAATATTTGGTCCTCAGTGGTGCTCTTTGGGAGAGATTATAGGACTGTTAGGACGTACGGCTTTGCTAGAGGAAGTATATCACTGGGACAGATTTTGAGGGTATATAACCTCACCCTGCTCTCTGTTCAATCGTGTGTGTTTTTGCACACATGTGTGTGGGCGTGTGCATGTGTATGTGTGAGTGCCTTGTGTGTGTGTACATGTGTGCACGTGTGTTCTTGTGTACACGTGTGCACATATGTGTGCTTATGTGCATGTGTGTACTTGTGTGCATGTATGTGCTTGTGTGCACACGTGTGTGTTTGTGTGCACATGTGTGTGCTTGTGTGCATGTGTGTGCTTATGTGAATGTGCATGTGTGCATGTGTGCATGAGTGTGTGTGTGTGTGTGTGTGCACATGTGTGTGTCCCTCCTTCCTGTTTGTGAACATAAATGCGGTCAGCCAGCTTCCTATTCCTACTGCTATGCCCTCTCTGCCATTATTAACTCTGTTCCTCAGGAACCATAAGCCAAAATGAGTCCTTTCCTCCCTAAGTAGGTCCCCGTGTTTATCAAAGCAACTAAAAAGGAACTAACTCTTACTAAACCCTGGAGGTTTTAATGGTGACACCTCTACTGCTAAGGCCCCGCTGTGCTGGATTTACTGTGCTGTACTGTTCCTTTCTAACACTCTCATGAATCCAGGCTCTGTTGTGGTCTGGCGGCCCTTTCTCCTAATGAACCCCATTTCTGAATGCAATTAAATGCCAACTATCTTCATGAACCAACAATCTATGCCATTATCCTTTTCCCTTATTTGATACTCTGAAGTTCGCTATGATTTGGGGGCCATAGGCACAAAATCAAATCCCAGCTAGGACATGATCTTTGGTACCCTCACCAGTAGGATGGGGAAGTTTTTAACTCAGAAGACTTTTGTGAAAACTGAGTGTAACAGTATCCGCAAGGTACTGAGCATAGAATGAGCATGAACACTGGGCCCAGGGCCAAACACCTCACTGCCAATCTTATAATAGCAAGCACAGAGCAGCTTGGGAGCGCATCAGCGCTCTGCTCTGTGGACCACGGGGGTCAGGATGGAAAAGGACTGTACCATGCAAGAACCAAAGGTGTCATTCACATAGAATGTCATTCACAGAAAAACGGGCTTTCTGCCGCAGAAACTATGCTTTTCCATCCCAAGCTGCTGTCACCTCCTTCTGCATCTAGTCTGTGGTTGAAGCATCAAAAGGTGCAAACATCTACACCCTCAAAGAAACTTCCTTTCCCACCCTCCCTGGTAGATAAATCGAGGCCACACAACACATAGAGGTCCTCAAAAGACAACTGAGACCCAGAAAGAGTGTTGCTTCTCTAGATAGAAAATTTTATTAATTTTATATATTTTGGAGGGTGGTTGACACAGGGTCTCACTATATACCCTTAGTTGGTCTTTGTAGACCAGGCTGGCCCAGAACACACAATCAGCTTCCCTCTGCTTCCTAAGAACTGGTTTTAAAGATGTGTGCCACCACACCCAGTTTGAATAAAAAAATCTAAATTTTAAAAATGTAAAACATTGAGTTTGCACTTCCCTATCTGGAAAGCAGGATGTCTGGATGCAATGTCCGGAGCTGCAGCATCCATTCTGCATAGAGACACAACCATCAGAGAAGGACCGGATGATCTCAAAGCAACTGGTTTTAACCTGAGATGCTTTAACAGAGGAAACCACGCTTTGTATCACATTAGCAGACAGTGTGGAATATGTCTATGAAGAGCAGCAAAGCCAGGGTTGGATTGAGGAGAGAAGGAAAAATCTGGTGTCCATGCAGGCAGGACTCCAGTCCAAGGCTGGGGAGACCTCAGGAGTAAGAAGTGGGTCCTGCCAGGAAGGGCTGCCCACAGAAAGCATGAAGAGCCTCCTCTCTGCAGAAGGTGTGTGTTTCTGTCATCCAGTGCTTCCTCTGCAGACCGCTGTGAGTCAGAACTGTTCCCTCTGCCTCTGCTCCCCTGACTCGTAGAGGATCAGCAAGTCTCAGCCTGGAGCTGCCCAGATTAACTGTCTGGGTCTGGTGATGCACACCTTTAATGTTAGCAACCGGGAGGCAGAGAGAGGTGGGCCTCTGAGTGGGAGGTCAGCCAAGGCTTCACAGTGAGACCCTGTATTGAAACACATAAACCTTACAGAACCGGGGCTGCAGCTCAATGGTAGGATACTTGCTTAGTCAGCACGAGGCTCTGGATTTGACTCGTAGCATTATAAAGACACCCCTCCACTGAATCTAATGCTGAGGATGTGGAGAAGTGTCTTTTAATGTTCCCTGGGTGGGTCCCAGCTCAACCTGGGGCTTCATGCCTTCTGCTAAGCTGAAACCATCCAGGCAGGAGTGATATAATGGGCTGAGGTAGGTCATGGCTTCAATGATCTTCCAGATGGCGGTAATGACCCCACCTTCTGCCCCCATTTTGAGAAGCAGAGATCTTACTGAGGTTTGGTTAATTGCCCCATTTGCTTAATTTTGGGGTACGTGAATGCTTAGAGGAACTGATTCTTAGCCTTCCCTCCTACCCAAACCACTAGGAAGAGGCGACTTTTTCAAATCCAGCCTCAGGTTCGACAGGAGACTACTTACCAAATAGTTTAGCCATATCTTCCTCCAGATGGTTGGAACTAGATGAAAAATTGTTCTCCACACCTGCAGGAAAAATGAGATTCTCTGTGATTACACCGTTCACTGGTCAGGCAAGCATGACACTGCACTGTGATCCTAGTATTTTGGGGGCAAATGGGGCCAGGACCAGGAGTTCTTGGCCAACCTTGCCTATAGAGAAAGCTCAAGGCCAGCTTGGACTTCACAAGCCTGTGTCAAAAATACATAAATAGCTTTCACCTCTACATGCAGGATACATTCTAAGACCCTGGTGGACACTGGAGCCCGTACACAGTACCAAAGCCCATGTGTTTTCTCTCATATGTTATCTTTTCCATTTTAACTGTTACTTATGCTTGGTGGCCATAACTTTTGCTGTATGTGGTATAATACCAAATAGGCACTAGCTTTGTTTGCTATTGTGAAACCTTTGGGGGGGGTCCCAATTGTTGTTTAATTATAAAGACACGGAGACGGCTGTATACTACAGGCTGTTGGCCTGTTTGCTGGAGCAATCTCTTAGCTCATGTAACTTGAATTGATTTCTCTGAAGTTGCCTATCTCCACATGACTCTTTCTGCTCTCCTCCCTGTTCGGTTCGAGTCTCCCTTCTGTCCTGCGTCTGTTCCTCCCTGTCACTGTGTCCATCCTTCTGCCCCAGTTCCAGCCGCCAGCTTTTATTATACAAAAAGCCACACTCCTTACTATCCAGTTAGCTTTGAAGACTGCAGTGACCATTGCGACTTGCCTTTCTTTTTGGGCAGGTAGGGGAGCTAACATTTACATATCCTGCTAGCTTTACACTGTCCAGCAATTAACAACTGAGAACACATGGACACACTCTTTCATAGTCAGTAAATACAACATTTATGGGTCATTTCAACAGTTTGCCTTCTTCAATTGCATGAATAGGAAATTCGCTCTGGGGCTGAGAAGTTAGGAGTAAAGCCCATGTTCAAGGTTTGAGTTCGGTCCATTCTAACTATACATCTTATCAACTGCAACCTTCAATTCTCTTCCTACAGTCAAGAACATTTGTCTCGCTTCTTTCCTCTGGTCTGTATAAATGGACTGCATCACTACCCCAGCTTGGGCCTTTATTAAGAGAGCACTTAACCAGGCTTAAAAGATGGTGCAAGTGGGTGTTGGCAACTCCTCTAGGCTCCACCCAACAGCTACCTAGCAACAGCTTGCACCTCCACCTGCCAGGTGCAAGCCAACCTGGCCTGTAAGAACTGCTCAGCTACCCAGTGAGCTCTCTCTCCTCTCTCTCCTCTCTCTCCTCTCTCTCCTCTCTCTCCTCTCTCTCCTCTCTCTCCTCTCTCTCCTCTCTCTCTCCTCTCTCTCCTCTCTCTCTCTCCTCTCTCTCTCTCTCTCTCTCTCTCTCTCTCTCTCTCTCTCTCTCTATCTATCTCTCTCTCTTCTCTCTCTCTCTCTCCTCTCTCTCTTCTCTCTCTCTCTTCTCTCTCTCTTTCTCTCTCTCTCTCTCCTCTCTCTCTCCTCTCTCTCTCTCTTCTCTCTCTCTCCCTCTCCTCTCTCTCCCTCCCCATCAACCTGTTCCAGCCAGCTTCTTCCTCTCTTTCTTTCTGTCCTTCTCTGTACCCCGTTCTCTGCCTCTACCTCTTTTCCAGCCCCTCTTTCTTTTTTTTTTTTTTTTTTTTTGGTTTTTCGAGACAGGGTTTCTCTGTATAGCCCTGGCTATCCTGGAACTCACTCTGTAGACCAGGCTGGCCTCGAACTCAGAAATCCTCCTGCCTCTGCCTCCCAAGTGCTGGGATTAAAGGCGTGCGCCACCACTGCCCGGCTAGCCCCTCTTTCCTTCTCACCAATAAACCTTCTTCATACTAGGTCTGTCACATGGCTTGACTATTCAGGGGGACACGTTGGCCAAGTGCTAAGGTGCTCCCTCCCACTCCATTGTCATGGGTAAAAGAGAAACTTGCCTTCAAGCCTGATGACCTGAGTTTGATCCCTGGGACCCACAGGGAAGAACTGACCTCCATTCAGGTGTCCTCTGACCTCCACACATGCATACTACTACTACTACTACTACTACTACTACTACTACTAATACTAATACTAATAACAATAATAATATAAACAGGAGAACAGTGCTTATTATTGAACACAAGCCCTGTGACACCATAGCATTTGCGACATGGTGCCATAGATGGCTTTGTGACCAAGGGAAGGCAGCATAATACACAGTGTGGATATGCTGGGCAAATCAATGGCTCCCATTGTAGGTGGGGCAGAGCAAGAGTTTCTCCCAATTTCATCAAGGCTCCAGAGAACAGTGTACAAATTTAAAATTAATCTATCGCTGCAATGGTAAAGGCAAATAAATTTAGTTCCTGTTTGGTGTTATACCCCAGACAGTCTGTGTATCCTGCACAGTGGGGGTGATACATACAGATGAACTATATTTGAGACACAAAAATAATAAACAATACAGAAAGTTCTCATTGCTGTTGGTTACCCAGCAGTGATGGTAAGAGTGTATTACTGAAGATATCACATGTTCTGGTATCAAGACAGAGAAATCAAGCTGATCTAAACTGGAAGTGCCCCCACTACCCGTGACCCTCGAAGCATTAGAAGGTACCATTCAGGCTGCTGGGGAGAAATTGTCCTTGCCTTTATTTTATGTGTATGAATGTTTTGCCTATGTGTATGTAAGTATGCTGTGTGCATGTGTCAGATCCCCTGGAATTGAAGTGATGGATTATTGTGAGCCACCATGTGGGTGCTGGAAACCAAACCTGGGTTCTGTGCAAAAGTAACAAGTCCTCTTAATCAAGGAGCCATCTCTCCAGGTCCTGTCATCAAGTCTAAGACATGGATCCTGCATGCTAAACTACCAATTAGTCAGACAAACTATACCAACCGGTACCACAGTAGCAAGTCTGTTATAGGAGGCAACCAACCAGATTCTAATTGGATTTGGGGCCCACTGTAAGAGAGAATTCATGTCTGGTACCTTAGGCCTGGTCAAAAGCCTATGGTTGGGAGGTCATAGACTCTAGTATAGAAGTTACAGCTACTGCCCTGCTCGACAGTCAGTACATACACGTCAAGTAACTGTTCACGTCTCTAGACTAGCACGGCTGGCTGCTTCAGTCAGAGGCGCTTCCTCTTGCAGTAGCAGTAGTAACTAGAGACTCACAGTTGATCCAAGAGACAAGAGTAAGTGAGATTGGAACCCCCAGTCGTACACGGGACATCTAGACCATACCTTCCAAGCTGCAGGGAATGTTGCAGAGGGAGACAGAATGTAAGAGACAGAGGAAGATGTGGAGGGTGCGGATTACGGACTTCCAAGTATGATGCAGCCATCACACGAGTGAACACACAGCAGCCATGATTATCTGCACAAAACCTCTACTTTACACTAGCTGACACCACGAAAGGGGAATGAGCTCACAGGTTCTCCCCAACTCCCTGAGCATTTATTTACCTGCAGTTAATGATTCAGAGTGGGGGTGGACAGTCTTCAGAGGTGTAGCCACTAGTGTGGCACTTCTACAGACAACTCCCCCATCCTGCTATAAGGGACATAATGCAACTCACTGGGCTATTTTAAAAAGAGATTAAATTACAGGTGGGACTAACTGGGGTGAGGAAGGGGACCAGGGAGAGTGGGGTGGGAACAAGAGGTGACAGGTAAATTTAAACAAATACACTACATACAAGTACAAAAATGTCATAGCCTGTTGTATATAATCAGTATATACTCTATGTAGCCTTGGCTGTACTGAAGCTCACTATGTAGACCAGGCTGGCCTTGAACTCACAGAGATCTGACCGCCTCTGCCTCCTGCTAGAGGGCTGGGATCAAAGGACTGAGCCACTACCTCCCGGTTTAGTATATACTAATTTTAAAATATGTATGTGTGGATAAGACTGAGAGGTTTGTGCATAGCTGTTCTTTCTATTGATCTTTCTTCTTGTGAGATGTTTGAAAATATTTTTTTTAATGAAGGGTTGACATTTCTAAATTTGGAATAGTTTTACGAAGCTCTAGAATTTGAGGGAGCATCACAGGTAGGCAAGCTCAGGTAAAGGAAGTAGGACAGGAGGAGGGCTCACCATCCCAGCCTCGGCAGGAAGGGCCCACCAGCCAGCCTGACTGAGGAAGTAGGACAGGAGGGGGGATCACCGTCCCAGTCTTGGCAGGAAGGGCCCACCAGCCAGCCTGACTGAGGAAGTAGGACAGGAGGGGGAATCACCGTCCCAGTCTTGGCAGGAAGGGCCCACCAGCCAGCCTGGCTGAGGCTCCCTGGGACGCTTCTATCCCTCCAGTGGCCATGACAATATACTTGTGGTGATACCTTCAGTCACAGGGATAGACAGGGGCTCTGTGCCCCAGTGGCTGCCCAGGAAGATAACAAAGGAGAAGAACACAGTTTCGCTCATTTTTGCCACAACCAGCATGCCATCAGGAAGGAGACATTCTCCTGGGTTTCTCACAGGCACAACATCTCTGAGTTCCAGGATGCTGTGGAACCTGTGCTCTGTGAGATCACACTGGGAAAGGGGTGAGTCTGTAGTCAGGGACAGAAAGGACACTTGTGACCCTCAAACAGTCTTTCTGCTCACTGTCTCAGCTCTCTGAGGTCTGGTCAGTCCTGCATACCCAGCAACCTAAAGATGGGAATGTATCAACAGGACTTAGGATACACGGAACAAAACTCAACTTAAGCCAACTGGAGCTCGAGTCACCGGGAGTACTGTATTGGTCAACATAGCACATCAACAGGAGGGGATGTACCTCGGTGATAAAAGGACTTGCTTGGCACATTATGAGGCCCTGAGGTGGAGCTTCAGCACCAAGAAAACAAAAAGGGATCACATTTGTGAAGTGTTCTCACTATAAGTTGGATCTGGAAGGGTCAGATATTAAAGATCTGATCACCAGCCCTTGAAGATGATAGATCCTTTAGGAGGCAGAACTTAACCAGATCACCAGAGGTGGGCTGTTTCTGGAATGTGGTGGTCTGAATAAGAATGGCCTCCATGTGCTCATCATATGTGAATGCTTAGTTATCAGGGAGTGGCACTGCTTGAGAAGGACTGAGGAGGTGTGGCCTTGTGGGCAGAAGTATGTCACTGGGGGGTGGGGCTTTGAGGTTTCAGAAGCCCAAGCCAGGCCCAGTCTCCCTCTGCTCTTCCTGCTGCCTACAGATCCATATGAAGAACACCCAGCTCCTTCTCCAGCACCATGTCTACCTGTGTGTGTGCTGTCATGCTTCCCACCATGATAATGGACTAAACCTCTGACACTGTAAGCAAGCCTCAATTGAATGTTTTTTTTTAAATAAGAGTTGCCATGGTCATGGTGTCTCTTCACGGCAATAGAACAGTAACCAAACAAGAGAATACTAGAACCCTGCCCCATCTTGCTTCTTGGCCATCTTAAGGGGAGCAGCTTGCTCTGCCAAGCACCCCTACTCTACCATGATGCTTCGCCTCACTGGGTTCATATACTGAAACCTCTGAAACAAGGAGTCAACGTAAACCAAAGTAGACCAGGCTGGCCTCGAACTCAGAGACCTGCTTGCCTCTACCTCCCTAGTGTTGGAACTAAAGGCAATGTTTAGACTAGTAGAGTAATCTTGGTCTATGTGAGGCATAATTACAGAATACTAGTTTGAGTTTAAATTAGAAACTAGTGTTTAACAAGATCATCTCTACAAGCATCTCTATGGCCACTGTGAGAGAGAGACTCAGTCTTCTCTGGATCAAGCCCCTGATAGGCTATCCAGTCCCAAGAGATTAGTCCTAAATACATATGAGCAACACTAAATTATCTCACTAAATAGCTGTACTTATACACACACACATCAATTATAGTTAAGGAATAATAGGCTATGAACTTAAGGAGTGGGAGGGGAATAACAGGGTTTAAGGAAAAAGAGGGAAGGAGATTGATATAAATACAATACTTACATATGAAATTCTCAAAAAATAAAATTAAAAAATTTTACAAAGAAAAGTACTTTTAAAAATCCTATTCCCAGGGCTGGAGAGATTGCTCAGTGGGTAAGAGTGCCAACTGCTCTTCCAAAGGTCCTGAGTTCAAATCCCAGCAATCACATGGTGGCTCACAACCATCCATAAAGAGATCTGATTCCCTCTTTCGGTTCGTCTGAAGACAGTGACAGTGTACTTACATATAATAAATCAATCTTTAAAAAAGAAAGAAAGGTTATGAGAGTAAATCACATGGGGAAGCCACATGTAGCGAATAACTCACACATGGCAAAAAAACATGTTTTTCCATAGAGACATAAAAACAAATAGCCAGTCGTAAAAACAATCTGAAGTTAACTCATCCTACCCAATACACCTGGAAGGGGCATAAGGCATATTCTAAGAACAAGTATGTGTATTTGAAAAAATTTTTTTTACAAGCACTCAGAATTCCCCTCGAAAAACTCCATCCTTGAACCATGTTCTGACAGGGTTTTTCAGTGTAACCCAGGCTGCACTGGATCTTACTCTGTAGACCAGAGATCTGCCTGTTTCTGCCTCCCAAGTGCTAGAATCAAAGATGTGGCCCACCATGCCCAGCTGACTGATTCTTGGTGTAATATATGTTGTTTCATTATTTCTGTTGAATTCAGCATCAGGTTGTCTTACATTTTGAATAATTTCAGTAATTATTTAAAAAAATAATTCAATTATATATTGGAGGGGTTTGGGAGTTTGTTTTGTTTTGTTTTGGGGCGGTGGTTTTGTTTTGTTTTGTTTTTTGAGACAGGGTTTCTCTGTGTAGCTTTGGCTGTCCTCTGCCTTGAACTCAGAGATTCACCTGCCTCTGCCTCCTCCCAAGTGCTGGGATTGAAGGCATGTGCCACCACTGCCTGGCTTATATTGGAGATTTTTAATTAAAATTATGTCTATCTGGGGTATGCATATGTAGAGTGTATATTTGTATGTGTGTTCATGTGTGGGGGCAAATTAATGAACATTGTGGGTATGGGAGCCCAAAGTTGATGCTGGATGTCTTCTTTGAAGATTTTCCGATTTACTTATTTATTTACAAGGTCTCTCTTCCTGAGCCCAGAGCTGGCAGAATCTGGCTAATCTTGACAGTCAGCTTGCCTTGTGGATCCCTGCTCTGGCTCCTGACTATATGCTGGGACTACCACATACCTGTTGGCTTTTACACGGCCTTTAAGGATCAGAACTCTGGTCCTCAAGCTCGTGCACTGAATGCTCTACCCACTGAGCCATCTCCCCAGTTTGGATAAATTAAAAATAAAAAAATCACTATCCTACATTAGAAATGCAAAAAGTGAGTCCAGATAGTCAGAACAAACACTTCTTTGTGGGAAAGATCTGGGAATGAACTAGGGTAGGACTGCAACCCAGGCAGGGGCTGAGCGCAGCTGAGACTCATCTGCCTTAAGATTTCATGCAGTCCTGTGCTTTGTTTTGTTTTTAAATTATTTGTTTATTCGGTGGATGGGTGTGAGCACTCGAGTCACGTGTCATGTCACTGTGAGTATGTGGAGTCACTTCATGTCACAGTGAGTATGTGGAGGTCAGAGGCCAACTTGCAGGAGTCATTTCTTACCCTCCACCATGTAGCGCGCCCAAGGATTGAACTCTAGCTGTCAGACTTGGCGGCAAGCACCTCTATACACCAAACCATCTTGCTGGCCCAATTGTATGTGGCCTGTTAGAAACCAAAACAAGGGGAAGTGGGTGGCCTGAAAAGTCTAGATACATACCGCCCTGTCCCTCAGCTCCAGACTTTCATATCCACCAGACACTTCTGCAACCTTCTTCTATCTTTACTATTAGAAGAAGTAAATTTATCCTTCCCCCCTTGCTCTGGCCAGCATCCAAGATTCCATCCCACATACCTCTCCCATCCCTATCCCAACCCAAGGTCTAAGAAAATCTCGGTTATATTTTTCACACACATCCTAAAATCTGTCATCTTCCCTAATATCACCAGTACAAAATAGGCCTGTCCAGCATCATCTTTCTGCTGGTGACATGTGGAACCACTGAGGTCCACCAGGGCTTGGCCAGTGTGTGGTCCCAACAAGTTCTGTTCCCCAAATGCTCCCCACCTCATCTCCCACTTCACTTGTCTCCTGCCCCCTTGTTTCACCACAGGAAGAGAATGAGGGCCATTGTGCTACTGGGCATAAGTGTGTAACTTTCCAGTCACCTGTGGCTACTCCTCAGACTGCTAGCTCTCATTTCTAGGCACCAGGAGGAAGCATCTACTTTTTCTTTTGGACCTGTGTGTTTGGCTTGGTTCAAGGCAGGGTCTTGTTTTGTTGCCCGAGCTCTGGCCAACATCCAAGATTTCGTCCTCCGTGCCTTCCTTTCTATCTCCCCCCATCTCCATCCCTGGGCTCCTTCTGCCTCAGCTCCCTCAAGCAACTGGGAGTCATTTCTCACCCTCCACCATGTAGTGCCCCAGGATTGAACTCTAACTGTCAGACTTGGAGGCAAGCACCACTATACACCAAGCCATCTTGTTGGCCCAATTGTGTGGCCACTACACCTAGGTTAAAAAAAAAAAAAAACAAGAAACAAACTTTTACACAAGTTGCCTAGGCATAGAATAGGAGTCAGTAAACTTGTCCTATTGAGAGGTAGGTAGAAGATTCTTTAGTGTCTGTGAGCCACAAACTTCTCTCTAGTACATTCTCCTTCATAGTCAATGCTACAGTTCATTAAAAATGCAAGCACCATTGGGAAGACTAGCCAATGAAATCGAAAGCCAGTGTTATGAGGAAATGCTGTGACCTTTTAATACAATTCCTCCCGTTGTGGTGACCCCCCCAACCATAAGATTATTTTCGTTGCTACTTCATAACTGTAATTTTGCTACTGTTGTGAATCATAACGTGAATACCTATCTTCCAATGGTCTTAGGAGACCCCTAAGGGGTTGCGTCCCACAGCTTGAGAATCACTGCTCTAGGCTGCCTGATCAGGGTAAAAATTTAAAAAAAAGGAAGGCATCTCAGGTGTCCAGTGAGAAGGGAAACATCTACAGACACTGAAACAAAACCTGGGTACATTATGAACAACTTTTTTGCCCAGGGAATTTACCCAAAGCTGACAAATTCCATGACAGATACAAAGTAACAAAACAATGTAACTCAAGAAGCTACAGCGAGACCACAAGTGTGGCTCCTTGGCAGAGAACTTGCCTAGGCACAGGTTCCATGTTCAGCACCCAAAAGGAGGAAGAGGAGAGGAAACTGCCACCATCACCAGGACCAGTCTGCAGCTCTTTTTAAAAAACAAACTTAATTTGTTTATTTTAATCTTCCCACAAAGAAAACTCAAGATGATCTAAGGTAACTTCACGAGTGAACTCTATCAATGGTTAAGAGTTATGACCTCTCTTAAGATGATTTTCTCCGATATTGGGCCCATCAACATAAAACTGACACCACAAGTCTATGTGTTATTGGCTGGTAGATCAATGAAACAGGATAGAAGGTAGACAGAAAATATCAACTATTGACAAAGGCACCAAGGCAATTCGACAAAAATTGTATCTATACATATATATATACATTTATGCATGTATATACATATATATGTATATATAATCTCACATTATAAATTTATAACTATATATAATTTTTTGAGACAGGATCCCACCATGTAGCCTCTGCCGACCTCTGGAACTCAGAACCTGGCCTACCTCTGCTTCCCTGTTACTAGGAATAAGGGCATATGCCAGCACCACACCCAGTTTCCCCCTGCCAACCCCCCACTTTTTTTAACATTATTTATTTTGTTTGTGAGTATGTGTGTGTGGTTATACATATTCCATGGTGTACTTGTAGCAACCAGATAACTTGTGGAAGCCAGTTCTCATCTTCTATCATGTGGGTCTCTGGGATCAAAGCCCAGGTAGGAAACCTTAGGGATAATGCCCCAATGCTTACCTGATACATGTACAAAAACTAACTCAAATTAAACATAGGCCTAAATGTAAATCTATACTTCTAATATAAAAAGAACAGAAAAAGAAAAAGAAATAATCTTGATGTAACTCCCTCCTTTTCCTCTGGCTTAATAACATTTAAGAAAAGACAGAAAAGAAATAAAAATAAAATACAAGAGAAGATGGTCGCAGAAGTGTCTGGCGGATATGAAAGGCTGGAGCTGAGGGGCAGGGAGGTATGTATCTAGACTTTTCACCTAGAGTTTGAATTTCATTAAATCCAAAACTGTTGCTTGGTATGGTAGCGCATGCCTGTAGTCCCAGCATTTGTGAGGCTGGAGGATCACAAGTTCAAGGCCAGTCTGGGTTTCACAGAGACCCTACCTCTAAAATCCAAAAAGATGAATAAATCTAACTAAACTGACTCTCCGTTGAAATAATGAGCTGGTTTCCCAAGAGGAGGAGTGCTCATAGATGTCTCATCAAAAGACGAGCTTCCAACAAATAAACTCAAAAGACTTCCCAATTTCAATTGACCCACCACCACCTTTTCAATTCTTGCCCCCTTTAAGAACCCAGCCATGACGTCATCTCACAGACGCAGCCTACCTTGGCAACGCCCGACCGTCCTTCCGGGAAGCTTCAATTGGTTAGCCGGCTCCAAGAGGCCCCTCCCACTCCCCCCACCACCTCCCAGCAACCGGCCCCGGCGCCGGCCGTCAATCAGGTCAGTTGGCACCTGTGATTGGCCGCGGGACCGCGTTCGCGTAGGCAGCTCACTGGGGGAGGGGAGCGGCGCGGTGTCTGGAGTCGCTTCGGTCCGGTTCTCCCCCGCCAGCCTTGTAGCCTGCCGGTCCTCCTGCAGCCCGCCTGCTGGGCAGGGCCGGCTCGGCCGGGCCATGGAGTCCTACGACATCATCGCTAACCAGCCCGTGGTCATCGACAATGTGAGGCCGGGCAGCGGGGGGGAAGAATGTGACCCGCCGTGGGGTCACAGGCGGCGGCGTGCGATGGCCCACGCCGGTGGGGCCGAGGGTGGGCCTCGGGAGCACCTCCCTCGGAGTCCAGGACAGCCGGACACAGCCAGGCAGTCCTTGGTACTCTAGGCCGGTGAACGCGTCTGTCTGGGGTGGAAGCACTGGGCAAGTTAAGACCCCTCCTGGCCCTTTGCTTGGTGGTCAGCTCTGGTGGATGGAGGTCGGCTGACATTTGACCTCTTGCAAACTGCTGGCTCTGTCTCTTGGAGGGCCTGGTGATCTTTACAATACTTCCCAAGGGACTGCACCCAGAGGCAAACACTGCACGTTAATTTCCATCAGCCACCACCTGGTGGCCTCTTTGCGGCTTTAACCCCTTCACTCTAAATGATCCTTTCGGAGAGTGCAGGACCATTCTCCCCAGGGCAGAACTGTTTGGGGCAGTTTTTTGCGAGCGTGAAAGAAAAGAAATCCTGCTTCTGAGGCTTTGTCTTCCAGCCTGGGCTCTGCTTGCCTTCAGTGGCCCTAGTTGTCTAGCCTCAGAGGCCTTGACGTGGCTGGGGTTTTTCTGTGGCTGTACCCAGAGCTGATGCCTCTGGTGTGTAGGCCTTGGAGATTTTGACAGTGACACACTTCTCTTTCTGGGAACTGACTCTGACTCCTTCCCACGTGAGCCCCTGATGGAATCTGCGGCTGCCTTTTTTTGGAGCACCCATGTGGGCTCCCTTAAATCATAACTTGTGTATCAGGGAGGCTAGTCCTGGACTTGGTGTGCTTGTGGCAGGCTGCAGTGTACATCAGGCTACCTACCTGTTTGGTGGCCAACAAGCTTATGAACTCAGAGGCACCTGCCTGGTCCCGTTTGTGCTTGGAGCCCCTGTCTTGTAACTTGTACATGTTTATTTCGGCCCTGATAGAGACCAGTAGGCAAAGGATGTGACTAGGTGACTCATTTACTGATTGGAAGGTGTGCCGAGTTCATGTTGAAAGCCTAGGTCCAGCTTCTAGCAGGGACAGGGACTACTTCTCCTTTTACTACCCAAGAAAGATACTTGGAGGCCACCAAGTGGTACCCCTCCATGAACCCAGTATGTGGTCTCTGTCTGCTGATGAAGACAAGGATTCTTGAATAGAGTAAGGCTGAGGCGTAGCATCTAGCTATCTTTAGAGTGTCGCTGTATTCCTCTCCCTACAGGTACTAGTCATAGCATTCACAGACGAGATGTGTGGTTTCTTCTCACTGATGCTCGTCTGGGGCCAGTCATTGCTGATAACCCCCACCCACCAGATGCCTCTATCAGCAATTCTTATCTCCCCCTAGTGTCCCCACACCCCCTACCAAATAAAAATCCCCAGGACAGGAAATGCAGCATTACACCTAGTTTTGATCTGCTAGTGGTTGCAAGTGATCTCCTTCTCTAGATCAGGTCTCTGGCTTCCTCCCTGCTCCGCCTTGTTGGAACTGCCAGCTCTCTCCACTTGGGGACACTGACTGCATCTGGAGTCATTGGCAGGAGCTAAACAAATTGCTTTTTCTTGCAGGGTTCAGGGGTGATCAAGGCTGGCTTTGCAGGAGACCAGATTCCTAAGTACTGTTTCCCAAACTAGTAAGTGTCACAGCGGAAGCAGCTCCCCCATCCCCTTATTTGCCTGTGGTGTTACAGCTCCGTTCATGGAAGGCAAATCCCTCCTCTACCTGGAAGAGGAAACACCAGATTGGTGGAGGTGACCCTGAGAGAGCAACTGCTGCATTTCCTCTTCAGAGCCTCTTGCCTTTGTTTCTGGCTGAGCCTGATCAGAGCAGCAGCCAGTATTGCCCTGGGGATGGGGTGTGGTGAAGGCAGGAGCCAGAATTAGAGGGACCTCTCTCCAGGGAAAGAGCTAAACTCCCACAGGGGGGTGGGGGGTACACAGCCACCCCTTCCTCCCTGGAAAGTTTTTTTTCTGATTATTGTGGAGTTTGGGTGAACCCCTAGCCTCCAAAAAGCTAAGCATACATTCTAAGCTATACCCCCCAGCCCCCAGAAATGTCTTCATCAGGGCTCAGGTATAGCATCTAGGAACTGCTCCTGTTCAGCCCCTCCACACACCCCAGGCAGTGTCCATGGTAACAGTAATACAGGGTGGTTCTATCCCAAAGAACATGGAGAGCCTGGGCCCTACCTGCCCTCTGGGAAGGTTCCCTTGAAGCACCTCTCAGTGCTCGAAGGATCTGTCAGTGGCCTGCAGATGAGAGCTGGAAACCTGGAGTGGCTCACAGAGGGCTTCAGCTTTCCATCCCAAACTCTGGGTGGGTGTCAGGGAAGGCTGTTGGCAGTCTGTGGGGAATGTGGGTCACAATTTAGAATGATAACTCATCACATACGTGTTTGCCAAGAACTGAATCTCTATTCTGGAAGCCCTGGCATTGTGGGCGAAGAGTGGCCACTGTGGGAGGGATACACCATGAAGCCACCACAGAGTTATAGGGCTGTCTTCCATCCATCAGTAGACAAGAGGGTGGGTGGGCTCAGTCACTGTGGCTGTGAAAGTGTGGCCTGGCTTGGCCATGACAGGATCCTGTCATTCACACAGCCCTCCCTGGGGAGAGGCTCGTTCCTTCAGACCCCAAACTGCTTGTGCTTCTAAGACCCAGACTGCTGTCCCACTCCCCATAGGTCTAGGCTCTGACCCTTGCCACTTCCCAATGCTTAGCATGGCCACCCTCTAGAGCTCTGCAGTTGGACTACAGTTTCAGCCATGCACCTGCCCAACTCACTGACCTTCTGTGACCTTGCAGTGTCGGACGGCCAAAGCACATGCGGGTTATGGCTGGAGCCCTGGAGGGGGACCTGTTCATTGGACCTAAAGCAGAGGTAACTGTCCCTAAGTTGAGTTGGTCAGTCACAGGAGATGGCTGTTGATCAGAGCAACCTGTTCAGGATTTCTGTGCCTTTTTGGCCCTCTCACCTTCAGTTCTCTGTTGGGGGGTTGGGGGGAAGGGCCGTAACCCCCTTCCATGAGATGCCAATGAATTGACATTCCTGAGGAACTCCTGGTTCACCCTCATGTCCGCTTTCAGAAACTGGGAACTATAGGAGAAAGAATTAAGATCACAGCACTTGGGAGGGGTGGAGGCAGGAAGATCAGAAGTTCAAAGTCATCTCCAGCCACCCCCCAAAAGTGAATTAAGAATTAGAATCACCCAGGTTTGATGGACCTGATACCTGCCCTGAGGAAGACTGGGGGCCATTTCTTATTCTGGCTAGGATGGCCTACCTGGGGACTGCACACGGGGTCAGACTCTTAGGGAGCCAGGGTAGGGTGTGGGGGAAGAGCAAGCCAAGCCCAGGCAGGTACCAGGTAGGTACCTGGGGAATAAGGCCCCTGGGAAGGGGAGGCCCGAATAGAACGGCACATGAGAGGCCGTGGGGGATGGAAGCCAACCACTGTTGTATGAGAAGCTAAGTGTCCCCTAGACAGACACCCAAGGGCAGGTGGAGAACTAGGCCAAGAGGTCAGAGCTCCAGCTGTACTGTGGAGGAATGATGGGCTCAGATGGCCTAGGAGGGACAGTGCAGACCGAGCCTTGGCTGCCATGTTGCAGATAGATGTCAGTCAGTGTATAAGGAGACGCCAGAGAGTGCATGAGGAACATGTGTGGGGAAAGAGGAGGGACTGGGACGGGCATGTTTCAAGAATTCTTTCCCTGGGTGGATGTAGACAGTAGTTCTTTCTAAGGCCCCAGTAAGAAACCAGACTAGGATTTCACCAGAGTTCACGCTGGGGAATCAGAAACTTTATTGACAGAGTGTGGGTGAGAGTCTAGTGTAGGATCCAAGGAAACCCACACAGCCTTAACTCTCTGGTAGCCTTTCCCAGCCTGTGTACACTACTGCTTCTCAAGACCCTGAGACCATATGCAAGTAGGGTAAAACTGCCTGTCAGTGGCTAGGAGGTCCAGCGTCCCTCCCCACACCCTCTCCTAAGGGAACCTCAGCAGGTCTGCTCAAAAGAATTCTTGCAAGCAGGTCCAGCACACCAGATGAAAATGACTCCTCTCTTGCTTGGAATATTGCATTCTGTAACACTGTAGCCCTTCTCTCAGCTCTTATGGCTTTACACAGGTATACAGGGTACTAAGCATTGCATTCTGTAACACTGTAGCCCTTCTCTCAGCTCTTATGGCTTTGCACAGGTATACAGGGTACTAAGCATTGCATTCTGTAACACTGTAGCCCTTCTCTCTGCTCTTAGGGCTTTACACAGGTATACAGGGTGCTAAGCCCTCATATCATCTTGACCATCTATCCATGCCTATAGTCTTGCTGGTATCCTTCTGAGAAACAAGAAAAGGGGGGAAAGGGGAAACAAAAAGACTTCCAGTGGAAACTAACAGTAATAAGAACCCAAGTGTGTGAACAACGATATTTGGAAGGCACCTTAGCCAGGCACATCACATTCATTTAAGAATCACAGTTGTTTACTGGTTAGGGCCTATGACTTTCCCATCCAGGGAGCATTTCTGTCTGAGCTCACAGTAGCAGATGAAAATTCCCCGTGGACCCAGCCTTAAGTCTAACCAGAAGGTTGGTTGTATCTATCACTTAGTTCCAGTGTCTTACTAACGGGCATTTCTGTGGTGTAGATGCAAGGGCTGCCACCAGGTCTGGCTTTGGGCCATAGTCTCCCAGCAGCTTCCATAGCACCCTCCAGGGCTGTAAAGCTAACCAGTGGCAGGGGAACACTTCACCTTAGTCTCAGCTGGATTTTTCCAGGTCCTACAACTGAAGCATGCAATGACTTCAGCCAGTAAGGCCTTACCATCTAGTTTAGGTACACAACCAGCAGTAGCGTGACAGTACCCTTTATTGTTAGCAAGCTTGTAGGACCTCCATGGTCAACCTATCCCTGGCACTGGGATTCTCAGTTAAGAGCCTCAAAGCCTCCAGACATCTATTTCTTAGAGGGTATCCTGCATTCACTCCCTAGCTGTTACATCCATTCGTTGTAGAGTTCTCAGTTACCTTTAGGGTTTGTGTTGCTGTGAGGAAGCACCATGACCAAGAAGCAAGCTGGGGAGGAAAGGGTTATTCAGCTCACACTTCCACATTGCTGTTCATCATCAGAGAAGTCAGGGCAGGAACCTGGAGGCAGGAGCTGATACAGCAGCCATGGAGGGGTGCTGCTTATTGGCTTGCTTCCCATGGCTTGCTCAGCCTGCTTTCTTATAGAACCCAGGACCAGCCCCCATCAATTACTAATTAAGAAAATGTCTTACAGCTAGCTGATCTCATGCTGGCATTTTCTCAATTGAGGCCCCCTCCTTTCAGATAACTGTAGCTTGTGTCAAGAAGACATAAGACTAGCCAGCACAGTGGCTATCATCTGTGCTTCACCCAACTGTAAGGCCCCTAAGAATTCCATAGTTGTACTAGGCTCCCGAGGCCCCTGAGAACCAACTTCCTTCCCATCCGTGTTCCTTCTAGGTGCACTGGTAAGTCTTTCAGGTGGGCTTTCAAACCTGCAAAGCACGCAGGCTAGCATTATGTCATCTGTATAATTAAGCCCTTTACCAGGGATGCTCAGAGCGACAAAGCAAGCAAGCACCTAGGTCTCCATCCCATTACAAATAGTGTTGTGAAGTGAAGATAACCTTGATGTGCTTCCACAGTCCATTCCAGGAAGTTTCAGTTCTCAGAAATCCAAGCAGAGGAGATATAACGTAAAACAGCGAGGTCCAGCACAGTGTCAAGAGATCCCACCTGTTTGTACCAGTCATCTGGCTTCCTCATCCTGGGGCACTTTCATGGGTCCTTGATGCATTTTCCTGTTGTTGATGAACTCAGTGCGGCTCAGGTGGCCCAAGCTGACCAGACCTAAGGCCAGGGGAACAGAGTTGTTATGCCTGTCCACAGGCACTCAGGGCTGCACCTTCTTGAGATTGGTACATCCTTGGTTGGCATTACAGTATAGTATCACTACCGCCAGGCGGTGCCTCTCCGTTTGCCACACTAGGCTGCTAAAAGGATCTGAGAGCATGCTCAGGGGAGGGAGGGAGGTTGCCTAACTCTGGTCAAACTTAGTTCTTTTCACCTGCACTCTTCCAGCCCACTTCCATCACCTGAGACTCGATGCCTTTGACATTCTTGGAGGCTACCAGGAACCAAGGAATGCCTACTTCCAGCACCTGCCCAAGCCCAAATAGTTTGGGGTGTTTTTTTAGGGGTTGGGGAATGGTGTTGAAACAGGGTATTTCTCTGTAACCCTGACTGCCCTGGAACTGGCTTTGTAGACCAGGCTGGCTTCAAACACACAGAGAATTGGCCTGTCTCTGCCTTCTGAGTAGTGGGATCAAAGGTGTGTGCCACCTCACCTGGTCCATATAATTGGAGAGCCAATAAATTCATACTTCAGCATGGGGCTTCCTGTCCCCTGGACAAGACAGGATGGTGTTTATCTGGTCCACACCTACAGGTATACCTGGCTACCTCATTAGGGAAGTGGCTGTTATGATCTCTATCCCAAAAGCCCCTTCCCCCAGCAGCTGGCATAATGGGCCATGAACACTACTGAAGCTCCACCCCTGCCCCAAGGTCCCTGCTGAGTCAACTTCCTTCTAAACCCCCCCCCCCCCCCGTAAACGCCATCCTGTTCTGTCCAGTGACTGGAGTGGTGAACACCACCCCTCAGCTCTTTACCCCATTCTCATTAACCCAGTGCTTCCCACTGGTTCCAAAACCTGGACCTCAGCAAGGGCCTTAACATACATGTGAGTTGTGTAACGCCCTCTCCTTTTTTCCACCTTTCTGTCTAAATCCCAGGCTAACATGGAGGGCTCTAGCCATGTGTATATGCATTGAAGTACCTCCTTCACACAAGAAACTTCCCTGGGGGCTTCAGAGACAGAGCCCCTCAATACTAGGTAGGAGAGAAAAAAGGTTAGAGGGAAAGGGAGTGTAGACCTCTTCAAGCTACTTCCTGCTGATTAGGGACATTGAGTTCCTAAGGTGAGTCCACTCTTCATTGTCAGCTAGCTTCAAACAATAACAGCCAAGGATGGGGCGGGGAGCCAAGGGGGTCTTCAGAGTGACACCCGCCTCCCCCATTCCTCTTGGGTCTCTGGCATTTATGCCCTCTCCAGAGTTCCCAGAATTAAGCTGTCTACAGTTGGCAAAGTCACACCCCTGCTAGGGCATGAGGCAAACCATAATCACCTGTTATAAAGCAACCTCTCATCCCACACCTGGGATTAAAACAAAAGCATTCATATAACTGGGTTTTTAAGGAACCCAAACTCTAACTACAGAAACAGGTTATTGGGCTTATTTTACTCAGTGTGTGGATGAGGGGCTACTTTAGTATAGGGAAGCCTGAAGCACCTGGAAAGTTTGCACCCATTGTGAGTGACGCTTCCCTTCAATTAGCCTTCACCTGCTTGTGATGGTGTCTTGCCAGCAGGCACAGCTGATCTGATGAGAATAGCTGCTCAAAGGACTGTATTCAGTAATAAGGCATGTCTTCATTTTCCCTGGTCCTGAGAGCTGAGCCAGGTGAACTCTGGGAGCCTTTGTACACAACAGGGAGATACGCAGCAGGCAGAGGCAGGAGGTAGCTTCATGGTATGCAACATGTGAAGGTCGGGTGCTATGTCTGGTCTTCTCCCTGTCCTCCAGGAGCACAGGGGGCTGCTGACCATCCGGTACCCCATGGAACATGGTGTGGTACGGGATTGGAACGACATGGAGCGCATCTGGCAGTACGTCTACTCTAAGGACCAACTGCAGACCTTCTCCGAGGAGGTGTGGTACCCACCCTTCCCTCCATACTCCCAGCTTTCTGACTGCCTGTTCTGTGTGGTGTGTTTATGTGTGTGTACACCCAGTGACACCCAGGCGAAATGTTCCAGGACCTGGGGTTTAGAGCTGACTCAGATGGAGTCCTCCGGAGGGACAGGTGGCTGTTGAGTGGTGCTTTTAGCCCAGGAAAGCTCCTCGAGGGCCTAACCTGTATTGTGTGTGTGATCCCCTCATCTCTCACAGCATCCTGTTCTTCTAACGGAGGCCCCACTGAACCCCAGTAAGAACCGGGAGAAGGCGGCAGAGGTGTTCTTTGAAACCTTCAATGTTCCTGCACTGTTTATCTCCATGCAGGCCGTGCTCAGCCTGTGAGTGCCCTAAGCCCTGATGTCCCAGGAGGCACAGCCTCCTGGTCCCCTCCATGCCTTCTACACTAGTAAAAGTAATATCCCAGGGTCCCTTGCGGGGTTGAGGAGATCCTCTCACCTCAGTGACTGAAGTAAAAGAATACTGACCTGGTGGCAGGTACGCAACAGGACGCACCACAGGAGTGGTTTTAGACTCGGGGGACGGGGTCACTCACGCTGTCCCCATCTATGAGGGCTTTGCCATGCCACACTCCATCATGCGGGTAGACATTGCGGGCCGGGACGTCTCTCGATATCTGAGGCTGCTGCTGCGCAAAGAAGGGGCAGACTTCCACACCTCAGCTGAGTTTGAGGTTGTCCGGACCATCAAAGAGGTGATAAAGATCATGGGGATGTGGGCGTGGCCGAGGCTAGGGATAAAGAGCATGTGGGCATGGCCGGGGCTGGTGGGGTGGGGGATAGGGGATAAAGAGTGTGGGGGCGTCGCCGGGGCTGGGAGGCCAAGATATGAAAGCAAGCTCTGTCTACAAGTGTCCCAGCTACAGCCTGCTTAAGAGTTTGCCCTGCCCATACAGCGAGCTTGCTATCTGTCCATCAACCCACAAAAGGATGAGGCTCTAGAGACTGAGAAGGTGCAGTACACCCTTCCAGACGGCAGCACGCTTGATGTGAGTAGCCAGGCCTGACTCTAGGACGATAGCTAATGCCATCCATTGCGCGGGCAAAGGACTGGCTTCTCTGGAGAACCTGTGCCTCAGCCATCTTCTCCACAGGTGGGACCTGCGCGCTTCCGAGCCCCTGAACTGCTGTTCCAGCCAGACCTGGTGGGGGATGAGAGTGAGGGGCTCCACGAAGTTCTGGCCTTCGCCATCCACAAGTCCGACATGGACCTCCGCCGGACGCTCTTCTCCAATATCGTGCTGTCAGGGGGCTCAACACTCTTTAAAGGTACTGTTGGGGGATGGTGGCAAAGCCACAGGCCCGGGGTATCGGGCACCTCAGAGCACTCTCTGGAGCCAGCAGTGTGCTGTTTCTGTCACCTGTTTGGTGGTTCTCAGTGAGCTGAGTTTTCTGATAGGAGATGCTTTTAGTTTGTTGCATGCCATGCATGAGGGCTTACACCTGCCATTTTGATACTCAGGAGGCTAAGGCAAGAAGATCATGAGTTGAGTGCCAAGCCTGGATTACACAGGATGAGACACTCCTTAAAAAAAAAAAAGAAAGAAAGAAATAAAAAGAAACCAGAACAGTAATCAGGCACTAAAGTGAAGTAAGTTTTCTTTAGCCATGACTTTGCATTGCTCAGTGAGGATTCAGGGTCAGGTGGAGCTGCGTGGCGTTAGCTTACATTTCTGAGCAAGCTCTGCCCACCCACAGCCAGGCCCCTCAGTCGTGGGAAGTGGGACAGCAACCGCTAGGGTCTAAAGGCCACTGTGGCAAGGAGGTGGGCCATGGTCCAGGCTTGGCCATCCTTGTATCCACAGGCTTTGGAGACAGGTTACTAAGTGAAGTAAAGAAGCTAGCCCCGAAGGATGTTAAAATCAAGGTAAGACTGAGAACCTCTGGGGCAGAGGGTGCTGGGTAGGGAGATGGGACCCCTGCTGAGTCCGTTTCCCATTCTGCACTGTGTCTGACCACTCATGGCCTCGCTGCTTTGGGTTTGAGGGTAGCAGCTGTGTGTTTATACAGTCCTTTGCTCCTTCTAGATCTCTGCTCCTCAGGAACGGCTGTACTCCACATGGATCGGGTGAGATTGGGCTCCAGGAGAAGGGCTTGGGGAAAGACTGGCCAGGGGAAACGGAAGGACTTCCTTCCCAAGTAAAAGAATGGTGAGACCCAAGGACCCGGGGATGGTCGTTGGCCCAGCCCACAGGAACTAACAAATGTTGTCTCTCCATCCTCACAGCGGCTCCATCCTTGCCTCACTGGACACCTTCAAGAAGATGTGGGTATCCAAAAAGGAATATGAAGAAGATGGCTCCCGTGCGATTCATCGCAAAACCTTCTAATGCCTAAGGAGGGTGGACATCTGGGAGAGAGGGAGGAGGGGGAGCCAGAGCCCGACCCTTTGTGGTCTGGGTTCGTGTTCTAAGATCCAGGTCCCCTGCATGCCCTGACCCCGGAGAAGGTGGTACAGCCATGGTCACCTATAGCCCTCCCCTCCCCGTGCTCAACAGACACACACACACACACACACACACACACACACACACACACACACACACACAGACCGAGTAATGTTTAGCTGCAAGAATGCCAGTCCCAAGCTGGAGCATAGGACCTGAGGAACCCAGCATTGACTTGGTGTGAGTAACCCTCTCAGCAGGGCCACTTTGGCCTGTGGTTCCTTGCTCTAAGACCAGACTCACGTGCTCCATTTGCTCTGACAGGCTCCCAGTGGGGCTAGCCTCCCTGGATCTCTGGAGTAGGCTGAAGGGAGGGATAACCAGGAGCTCCCTTCAGGGCGGTGAGGCCCTGTGGGTTTCATGCTGCCTCCCCTTTCTGGCCTGACCAGGCAAACGTCCTACATAGGACTGAGTCCTCCATTCCCACTGAGGGAATGTAGCCAAGAGTCAGAGCATCAGAGCCATGGGCAGCCACAGCGTGTGGTTTGCCCCACTCTCTTTCAAAGCACTACACTGATTTGTTACTCCCTCCTCTTTCCCTCGGTGCCCTGGACGGGAAAGGGTTAATGATCTTTATTTGCTGAGGGAAAGCTATTTAATCAGGACTCAGACCCAAAGAGGTAGGCATGTTCTCACCTTCCTCAAGAAAGGTCTTCACCCTAACCAGGGCCTCCCTCCCTCTCCAGATCTGAACAGTAATTTAACACAGTTGCCTGAAAAATACTTGTTTTTATAAATCATTATAGTAATAATTATGGACAAGGCCCAGTGTATGGCTCTGATTCTTGTAGCTCTGTGCTCGTTTGCTCACCCGTCCCTGGGAGTGTCAAGAGAAAAGATACGGCAGCGCTGGGGAGCTGGGGAGCGTGAGGCAACAGGATGGGTGAGAGCAGCCTCATACCCTCCTACTGAGACCTGCTAGGGCTTGGGAGCACCTCTGCAGGCCTGCAGCAGTGCAGGCTTACCAGCTTACAGCAGGATGAGAAGGAAGGGCAGCCTAGGAGTGACCAGGCTCCACAGGAAGAAGCAGAACACAGTCTGTGGGAGTCCTGCAGGCAGCCGGAGCTCAGCAAGTAGAGAAGTTAGCTTGTTAGTATGTGGGTGCATACTCCACAGCATGTGTTTGAGGCTGATGGAGAACAAGATACAAAGCATTCGTCTTAGAGGAGAAAGATGCCAGCCATTTTGGAACAGGCTGGGCATGCTGGCTTTTAAGGGCTGGTCAGTTGGTGGTTACAGAGAGTCCTTGGTCAGTGAGGCTGGGGAGGGAAAGTTGGCCAGGAAGGGGAAATTGGTCCATGGCACAGTGACATAAACCAAAGAGGCCAAATGGGCTAGCGTGTGGAGGGTCTGAAGAAAGGACGTTAACTGTGCTAGGTGACAAGTTTTCACTATGGAAGAGTAGTGATCAGAGCCTAGTGTTGAAAGCTATAGGCCAAAGTACTGATCAGGATTGTGTGCAGCAGATTCTGCTGTCATGGGATCATAGCACAGCATCAAAGTTTACACAAAAGCCTGCGCTAAGGGACCCTGCAAACCAGCTCTTGTGCAGGGTTCTGCTGGTACCGCTGGCTCCCAGCCACCTGTGTTTGGAACCTTCCTGCTAGGCTGCTCCTCCTCATGCCCACATTTGTCAGTCTCCAAGTCTGTGGTCTACAGTACCTCTGCCACCCATCCTTTCCTATTAGGGCCCCAGCCTAGCCCCACGGACCCGGCTCCATTCTGCCACCCACCCAGTGTGTTTGCTCACTATCTACTGTGCGGGTAACCACCTCAAACCTGTAATGAGTTAAAAGCCATACAATAAAATATTCACGAGTCCTTATGAGTATATGTAGCTGTGGGGGGAGGAAGAAACACCAGTTGTAGAATTCCAGTTCCTGGGAAAATAGACCTGCCAGTGTGATGCTGGCCAAATCACTTAGGAACCCCAGGCTGCCACCTTCAGGGTCTTTTCCGCCCCTACCTCAAGCACACCCACCCTGTGCTCTGTTTTGCTTGTTAGCTCTGCTACTGTTTTCTTCACAGGAATGGTCCCCTTATATCTGTCAAGAAGTCTCATAAAGCCCTGCGTAGCCCCCTTACCCCTCTGGCAGGGACTGCCTGGTAAGGGGTACCTGCTGTGATAGAAAAAGCTACAGCTGAGAAAAATAGCTGCACTAAGCCTCATGTTGTACTGAGTTACAGTTATGAGCCGGTTTTACTCTTCTAATGCTGACAAGAACACTTATCTGTGTTCAAGAAAGCACCAGGTTAGAATATATACGTGGGTTTTCTACCTGTCTGCTTCGAGGGCCTACAATTAGTGGCATCCCAGAAACAGTGAGCACAGTGTCCAGGCCTTGGCTTCTAGGCACTCTCCTTCAGTTCCCTAGGGGAAACACAAGATCCACTATGTCTTACAGCATTGTAAAGAGCTCAAGTGTCTAAGCAGCACATGGACCAGCTTGAAGCAGCCCCCATACTCCAGTCTGTAATATAAGCGATAGATTAAAGTAGTTGTGAGTCCTTAGTGATCCGTGACTGAGTAAGGGCTGGAGGGATGGCTCAGCTGATAAAATGCTTACCTGAAAGCCTGCCTTCGTGTATAGACTTCCTCCCCTTTTGTTGTTGCTGTGTCTGGGGGACTCTCAAAATAATACAGGCTGTTGCTTGCTTCTGGCTGCCCCAGTACTTGCTGGAAAGGCCTTATTGCTGTGGATACCCACACATTGGTGAATCAAATCAAACTGGAACTGACTGGGAAGCTTCCTTCCTGCTGGCTCGCTCTCAGCACGGTAAGGTGTTATGCAGGCTGCTGTGGGGGAAGAGGTACGTCTTACCTACTGTGAACTGAAGTGACTGGCCTGGCAAGAGATGCCCATGGGCACCATAGTGACACCAAAGTCTGGGGAGCAGCCAACTGCTGACTGAACAAACACGCCTGGGCGCAGCAAACCCGTCCAAGCACACGTGAATGGGGGGGCTTCCTGCCCCCAGGGTGAACCTATGGCCATCATTCTGCTAAAAAGACAGTGTCAAACTACCCTCTAAATTCTCATTTCATTAGTGCAGCTTAACAGTAGTTTGTACAGTGGATGATGGTCACCGCAAGTCACAACTGGTCAAAGGACAAAGACTCTGTGACCCTGAAGAGAGCTCAGCCACAGAAGAGACACCTATGGTGGTACTCCTCCCCCTCCCCAAGACTCAAACCATCACTGAAGAGGCAGAAAGTTTGTAAGAGCCAGAGGTTGGGAAGGACTGGAGTGAAACAGTGTCTTCTGGCTGTGATGGGACCAGTGCACTTGGGAACTCACGGCAGCTCCGGCCGCCTGTACATCAAGCCAGTCGGCCTTCTAGCAAAGCGTGGAACCAGGTTCATGAACTCCCACCCCTAACTCAGGGACTATGGGCAGTTGGTTGCTTCTGTGGGAGAGTCTGTTCTTTAAGTTGCTGCTAAATTGACTCCTGTTCAGTAGATGACTCCACACCCACAAGTATATAAACAGCACAAATGGAAGTTGGGTTATTAAAATTTAAAAACTACAGATAAAGTCAAAAGAATGAACAAGACAGGAACTGCCCTAGACATCACAATGGAAAGAAATGCAACTCTGAACTGAACCATCTTGCTGGGAAAGACACTGATGTGGTGACACATACCTGCAGTTCCAGCAGCTAGGAAGCCGAGGCAGGACCTGGAGTTTGTAGCCAGCCTGGGCTATATAGCAACATTTTTGACTCACACACACACCATAAAAAAATAAAACTAATGAATATTTAGGAAAACTTGATGCCTAAGGATTAGGTGACTAAATATATAAACTGTACTTTCCTAAATTTTGATAGTCACACTGGAGGAATTAAGAGTCTGTAAGATGTAACACAAGAGCTAAAGATGCAACTCAGTGGGTAAAGGCACTTGGCACACAAGCCCGGTGTCATGAGTCAACCTCCCAAACCCATACACAATGGAAAGACAGAGTCGACTTCACAAAGTTGTCCTGACTTCTATGTGTGCCATGGGCCATATGGCCACAAATGATGCACATGCATTTGTGCACACAGAATAAAATTAAAACCAAAACAAAAAGCTGCACCAGGGTGGCATGCAGCTTTAATGCCAGCACTCAAGAGGCAGAGGCAGGTTTGAGCCAGTCTGGTTTACACAGGAGTTCCACACCAGCCAGTTAGATCAAAATCAAAATCAAAAACATACATGCATACATACATACATGGTGGAGCATCAGATTGGCAATTTGCAATGGTCCTGGAAATGTTTATTTTTGAACTTGCAGATAATTTGACTTTATTTTTCCTTGGTGACATGAAACAGAACCAAAGGCTCAGATGAAATCTTCTTCTGTGCAAAACACTGCCATTTCCTTCAGAGCCCAAATGCTTCTGGAAGATACAGGAGCTAACCAACTCCATGTGGCTAGCCAAGACTAGAAGCACCTGGGGAGCCAAAGCTCCGATACCCAAGTCCCACCCGCAGAGACTGTGTCAGTGGTGTGGATGGCCTAGGCCCTAAGACTTGTAGATCTTGGGTGATTCCAAAGTGCAGCTAAATGAAAGGCCTATGGACTCAAGAATTCACTAGTCTGCTTTAGTTTCTTATTGCTGCTATAAAAAGTTAATCACAAATGTAGTGACTTAGGATATAAAATTTTTATTATCTTACATACCAGCTCAACATGAGTCTCACTGAGCTAAAGTCAGAGCGTCCATAGGCCTTCATATCTGGAGACTAGATAATCACTCTTGACTGCCTTCCAGAGATCATCTGCATGTCCTGGCTCATTTATTAATGTGCATTTATGCCACAGCATGTGTGTGGAGGACAGAGGACAACTAACGGGAGTTGGCACCATGAGGGTCCCAGGGATCGAGCTCAGTCATCAAGCTGGGCAGCTGGTACGTTTACATGCTGAACAAGAGGTGGCCAGCCAGTCAGCTGTCCCTAGCTCTAAGGCCAGCAACCCCAATTCCATCCACAACCTTAATTCCTATTTGCTATATAACCTAAAGTATCTAACCCTTTGGGTAGGGGTGGGGGGAGTAGGATGTGGGGGAGTAGGATGTGGACACCTTGAGAGTATTATTGTCCTGCATACCACTGCCTGGAAATGTCCTGGAGATTTTCTTTTCTGTGCTGGTAACAATTGTGAAAAGAAAAGCAGCAAGGGGGAATTTGACAATGAGAAGCCAAAGACTGACTTAATGATCTAGATCTTTCTATACAGCATGATGGAGCGTGTGAAAACAGTATAGTACACTAGGCTGTAGACAGGAACGCTTTCCAGCAGTACACAGAGTTTTCAGGGTACAGCTAGTGAGGAACAGCATTTAAAGTGGGATTGTCAGAGTAAGATCTAATAGCTCTGTGAGATTCCCTTCCCACAGGAAAAGCCTCAAGTGGCCAATCGATGTCTGAGTGCTTGGAAGCAGAAATGATCACTCACAGCAAAGAGTGGAAGCGAAGGCTTACACCTTCCAAACAGGTCACCAAGATGGTTGGCCACTTGGCTTTCCATCCCTGAAATCAACCCCGAAATTATGTATGGTGAACCCACTTAATAGCAACCAAAGTCAACTCTGGTAAATTTCAACACGGAATGAGAAGATATTTCCACTTTATAGGTATCTTCTTTAAGAATTTCACCAACATATCATAAACTTGCAGGCCGAGATGAGCTGTTGCTGTCCTCCCCAATTTATATTTCCATGAGTATTTCCAAAGAAAAACTCCTCACACATAAAAATTTAGTAAATACCTAGATACCCATACTAAGTTCAAATTATTACTATTATTTTATAGGGTAAGGTCTGTTGCCCAGGTTCAGGTATCTTCTCATGGCAGACTCTCGAGTGACTGGGCCTTCCATGACATGCAGTGTCCAGTTTAATGTTCTATCTTCATTCTCTCTCCTTTAGAGGGAACCACTGACTGGTGCAGAGAGCACAGTGACAGTTCTCACTGGAGGACAGAGTGGGCTGGAGCTCTATAATGCCCTTCCCCCTAAGTCCAGCATCAGGTTAGAGTGTCTCAATTGTGTATGGCCTGGTTATTCAGGCATTAGCAAGCAAAACAAAACCATAAAGACCCGAGCAAGGTCAGCATATCATCACTGCTCTTGCCCTTAACAATCCCCCTTGGTTTTTGCCCTTTCTATCATTATATAAAAGTTAAAATTTAAAAGAATTTTTAGCCAGGCCAAGGTGGCAGATGCTTTTAATCCCAGCACTCGGGATCTGAGGTCAAGGTCAGCCTGGTCTACAGAGTGAGTTCCAGGACAGCTAGGGCTACACAGAGAAAAGAGAAACCCTGTCTCAAAAAACAAACAAATAAACAACAACAACAAATTTTAAATTTTTTAAAAATAAAATTCTAACAATTCTATACTGGTTTTATATTTGAAGTGGATGATGTCAAGCCAGTATCAAGAGATAGGTGGTCTCAATATTAAAAAAAACAAAAAAAAAAAAAAAAAACACCTATAGAAATAATACTAGCCAGCTATGGGAGGAGCCAGTACAGTGGCTAGTCTTTATTAGAGAGAAGTTTTCCTTTACATTCTGAAAAGATAACACAGGGGCTCAGTGGGCCATTTGGTGGGGCACCAGCTTATAATGGGTTCCACAGCTTGGGCATCGCTGACTCTCGCCTTTGTGCAGCCAAAACCAGATGACTGTACAGTTGTCCTCTTCACCTGAAAGGGAAAGACGGTTGAAAGTCATCCAGCATCCATGCACAAAGGGAGGCTTTCAACATTTACCTCTTTCCTACAGACACTCTGGACACAGCAACAAAACCGCCACTGATTAAGAGACCACTTAAAGCTCCACTCCTTCAAATGTAAAAAAGGGGCTGAGCTTACCTGTGAGTAAGATAACCTTGTATGGTAGGCTTCTAACTGTAGGCTCTAACAATTCTAGTCCATATGTAGAACTCCAAAACAGGATGAAACAAACGGTACCCGGCACACAAGTGTGTGTGTGTGTGTGTGTGTGTGTGTGTGTGTGTGTGTGTATGTGTAAATAATCTTAGGCTGGAAAGATAGTTCAGCAATTAAGAGCATAGACTGCTCTTCCAGAGGACCTAAGTTCAATTCCCAGTACCCAAACCAAGTGGCTCACAACCTTGCTTGAAAGTACAGCTCCAGGGACATCTGACTTCTGTGGCTTCTCATGCATACTGAGACTTAAGACAGTCAAGAACCCTTACAACAATTTATACACATTTTTATGCACATGTAGTCCGTTATACACACGTATCTGAAGCAATTTATAGATGTTCTGTGTAGCAGGTTATAAACAAATGGGCCAGAAAATAAAAACAAAGTACTTACAGATGCAGCCCACTATTCTCTTGTTGCTGATGGACGGGACTAGATTAGGGTCTTCCTTGGTACCCGAAGCTGCCTTTGGAGGTAGCATATTGTATGGGTCCTGAAAGAGACAAGAGTTGACTGTTGGTTAATTATGACAGATAACCCCTGCCACTGCACTGCAAAGGGGCTGTCCTTACAAGCTGGGTTGTCAGGACCAAACGCTGGCTGACAGGAGAATCCTCTGATCCTATCCTAGCCCAAGGGCTCCAGAAAACACAGAGCTTCTTCTCACCAGTCCCTTCTGTGCCGCTATCATGATCTCCCTCTCCAGCCCGGTAGCCTGCTCCTCATCAGTAGGGACACCACCTAGAAGAAAAATGAATTACGGCACCTGATATGACCACGATAAATACACGCTAAAAAGATCAACACGGGAAAGGTGACATTATACGCTTTTTTGGTGGGTTCCCAAGCTACCCATTTCCATAGTCCCCTAAGCCCACTGAGGCATGGCTCCCAAGTCGTACCGGTTTTCCCTGCCCACCGCGGAAGCTTGGTTCTCGACTTTCCCTAAAATCAAGTCAATGAGAGTATATTGCCTGGAGGCGGGCAAGGGATTTGAATATCGGTCCAGCGCTTTCTCATCCCTCCATGTCCCTGTATTCCAAGGTCACCCGGCACCTCCCAGTTAGGGCACTTTGAAAGCGGGGTCAATCGGGTGGGTGGCCGAAATTACAGCAAGACCGGGCGGAGCGCCGGTTCCCGGCGACTAAAGTGGTCAGCAGGGTTCGAGGGAGCTCTAATGGCCGACCCCACTCGACGGCCCATCACCAACCACCCCGGAGGCCAAGGACAACGGTCTGGGGCGCACAGCTGGGCACATACCTCCAGAAGCCATGGAGCGGGTCGCGGTCGCGCCACGGGGCCCGTGGGCCCTCAGGGCCTGCGCCGCCAAAGCGCCCACTCCGCGAAGTAACCTTGAAGCCATCTCGCCCGAGACAAGCAGATGCACTTCCGGGAACAGGCTGGGCAAGACAGGCGGGACTTCCGTTAGTGGGCATCTAACAACGCCCGGTCAGCCTTCCGCTTCCTGCCGAAGCAGCTCTAAAAGTAGACGCTGCACATGCGCAGCTCTGCCTCTTCGCCGGCCGCGCAGACTCCCGCCGCCTCGGGGGCGTGGCGTCAGTCACCGTGACAGCTAGCGGCTTTCGGATTCGTGGCCGTTCCGCTTGCGTGCTCGCGCCCCACTGTCCCTGTGGAGGTGCTGTGGAAATCGAAGTCCCCCTCAGTCAGGGACTTGCACCACGAATGCTACAACCTTGGGCGTAAGCTCAGGAAGACTGTTGTGTTTGTTATGCCCGTTAGCCGCGGGTTCGCGTCTGCAGACAGCTTTAGCCATTACCAACTTGTTGGAATGACCCACTCCGTCAGAATTTGACAGGACCTCCCCGTAGTTTTTAGCCTCAATCCCCGCCTCCACTCTCCGTTTTGTTTTGTTTAAGTACAGTATCATACTATCACTACGTAGCCCTGAATGACCTGGAACTCCCTATGTAGATCATGGTGATCTCAAACTCACAAAGATCTGGTTAACTCTGCTGGGATTAAAGTTGTTGCACCGCCCTCAATTTTCCTCTTACAGTAGTGTCATGGGAGGTGTTGGCCCCAGGGACGGAGGTGAGAGGGGTGGGGAAAGATTTTGGAGACGTGGATGTAGGATACCTCCTGGTGACCACTCCACGAGGTTGTGAACGAATGTGGATACTAGGAGGAGGGAAGGAAGGAAAGTTATTAATGCAAATGAAAATCACAATGGGTACTGTGGCCAGAGGTCTCAATTCATACAAAAAACATCCTCAGTTGTTCCCCATTGCACACAGGTAAAGCATGACAACTCGTGGCAGAATGTTCACTAGAGGACTTCCAAACATTGGCTTCTTCATTTTATTCTCGTTGTGGAACATTCCTGAAACACTATGGCTGCATACAGTATCTATGCTTCCCTAATTGCGTCCCAGTGATGGAATCTTCAGTACCTTGCAGAGGCCTGACATAATACTATCAAATGACTTTTAGTAAATCCTGGCGCTTGGACCAAATATATAGTTTATAGGGCTTGTGTGCCCAAAAGGTCAATTTGAGAAAAACTACAAAGGACTAAATTCCTGGATGTTGCCACCTATCCCTTGAAGGTTACTTTCAAAAGGGTCTGGTGGAACGTTCCTTCAGAGGAACTAACCTGGTCATCATGGCTGCCCTCACCAAGAAAAAAAATAGTCTATACTGACGCAAATTCCAAATTTCTTGTCTCTGAAGATGGGCTTACTTTACACTTTGCATGGTTTTCATTGTTACTTCCCTGTCTCCACTACAATCATCTAGATTAAATTGGAAAAATAATTCCTTAATTCAAAACATCTTTCCCCCCAATGGACCCATTATGGATTTGTACCTGCATTGGAGGGGGCGGGGGGGAGAAGAAAACCCAGTCAGTCCCATCAGCTAGCTCCAGCATCTTTTCTCCTTTAGATAACACTCGGGAAAACTAAGACTAGATGTCTTCATTAGGGTGAAGAGACATCATGACCATGGCAACACTTATGAAGGAAAACATTTGATTGGGGCTGGTTTGCAGTTCAGAGGTTTGGTTCATTATCATCATGGAGGGAAGCATGGCAGTGAACAGGTAGGCAGGGTGCAGGAGGAGCTGAGAGTTCTACCTCAGGATCCACAGGCAGAAGGAAGTGAGAGACACTGGGTCTGACTTGGGCTTTTGAAAATTCAGGGCCCACCTTCAGTGACACACTTCCTCCAACAAGGCCATTAATCTCTGTCAAGTAATACCATTCCCTACTGACTAAGCCTTCAAATCCATGAGCCCATGGGGGCCATTCTCACTCAAACCACCACAGCCTTCAAAAGCACCATTGTAAAAAAAAAAAAAATCAAATAACACAAGCAGGCAATTTGGCATTTATTCTTTCTGCCCCCCTCCCTCTGATTCTAAACCAGATTTTCTCAGCCTCAGCACAATTAACATTTTTAGTCTTGAGATGATTTGAAGCAGGAGGGGTTGAGGGTTTCCTTTGTGTATTGTGGGACTTGTAAGCTCTACCTCCTGGAATTTTCCAGGGTGGTAACAGAAGTACCTTGAGTACAAAGAAATGCATATACATGACATGTATTTTCTCGTGGGATAAAAATATAAACGATTGAGAAGCTGCTTTTCTAATTTAACAGAATATTTTGTGGACATCCCTCCAGGTCAAAACATATATAATATAATTGCTGCATAATATTCCCTATAGATGTGTTGGAATGGCTCCAACTATCCCCCTGGTGGATACTGAGATTTCTGAGTGTTTTTTGTTTTTTGGGTTTTTTTTTTTTGAGGATTTTTTTTTTTTTAAAGACTCATCCTGAGCTCAGTCAGAAGCACAATAGAGACCATGTGGTAAGCCATTGCAGTAGAGGACTAATCTGGACAGCGTACTCATGCTAGGCTACTGTTCTACCACTGAACTGCACCCCAGCCCTTACTGGTTTAGACCAGTAGTTCTCAACCTGTGGGTCAGGACCCCTTTGGTGTTCAAGTATCAGATATCCTGCATATCGGATATTTATATTGTGATTCATAACAGTAGCAAAATCACAGTTATGAAGTAGCAACAAAATTTTATGGTTGGGGTCACCACAACATGAGGAAATGGATGAAAGGGTCACAGGAAGATTAAGAGCCACCGTTTTAGAGCGTCTCACTCTGTACCTCAGGCTGGCCTTGAACTCTCAACTCTACCTTCCACTTCTGGGTGCTGGGAATACAGGAATGTGTTGCCTCACCAGGCCAGATTTCCAGTTTTTTGTCTCCTAGGCTGTGGCAGTGCATCATGTAGCTGGGATCACAGGAGTGTGGGTGTGAGACATTTTGACACTTTGTGCTGAGTTGTTTGCTCAGAAATGTGTAGCAATTCCAGCTGCCTACCACCAGTAGGGCCTTCCCAGTTTGCCTCTAGCTGAAAGGACAGTGCAGAGCTGTTACTGCTACAGATGTTCAGCTACCTGAACCCCAAGGCAGCACATCTTTTCAGATTGTCCTGGCCTTTTGCACTTTCTGTGAGCTGCCACTCTGGCAAACCATCTTATACTAACTCTATGCCTTAGTTCTTTTTCTTATTATTTTATTCTTTATTAAGACGTATTAAAAAATGGTGGCATCATACTTTAATCCCAAGACCCCGGGGGCAGATGCTGACAGATCTTGGTGAATTTGAGGTCCTCCTGGTCTACGTAGTGAGTTCCCAGTGAGCTGGGGCTGCACAGCGAGGCCTTGAATGGAGTTCTCTGCCGTGATACTCACACACATGGGCATGGCAGACACTAGTCAAATCTAGCCTTCTTTATGTCCACTCCTCACCTTTCCCAGCTTCTAGCAATTACTATCTGTCTTAGTCAGGGTTTTGCTGCTGTGAACAGACACCATGACCAAGGCAACACTTATAGGGACAACATTTAATTGGGGCTGGCTTATAGGTTCAGAGGTTCAGTTCATTATCATCAAGGTGAGAGAATGGCAGCGTGCAGGCAGACAAGGTGCAGGAGGAGCTGGGAGTTATATATCTTGTTCCAAAGGCAAACAGAAGACTGGCTTCAGTACAGATAGGATGAGGGTCTTAAAACCCACACCCACAGTGACACGCCTACACCTACAAGGCCACACCTCCGAATAGTACCACTTTCTGGGCCAAGCATATTCAAACCTATTCTACAATCAGGACGAGCTTGTTCAACTCTCACATGTAAGAGGAAACTTGTGGGGCTGGTCGCCCCGTGAGTCTCTTCTCTCACTTGACACAGTGTCTTCCACGTCTCCACATTTTTCTGCAGATGACAGAGCAAGTACCCTACAACACAGCAAATGTAAGCTAGCAGTAGAGGTTAGCCAAAAGGTGTTCTGTTTAATGTGTTCATAGTTTCATCTTTTTACAAAAAGGAATTCTGGGGCCAGAAAAATGGCCAAGAGCAAAAGGAGTTTGATACTTGGAACCCCCAGGGAATTAGAGAACTAACTCCCACAAGATGTCATCCGACCTCCACACTTATACCATGACACATACACACATGTGCCCACAGACTATACACTGAATGAATGAATGAATGAAACTTAAACGGGAGTGGGGAATTCTAGACATGAAAAAAAAAAAAAGAAACTGCTTCCTTTGTGAACATGAAATAGAAGGGTTGACTTGGAGGGAGCTGGGCCATGAGGGGAGGTGGGGGTGCAAAGAACCTATTTTGACTGTTTTGAGTTTGTGTTTAACTCTGTGGCTGTGTTACTGTAATGGCTGTTCCTGGTTGTCAACTTGACTACATCTGGAATGAACTACAATCCGGAACTGGAGGGCTCACCTGTGATCCAGATCTTGAGGCTGGAAGACACAAGTTTCTGACCTGGATTTTGGCATGGAGATCTTGAGGCATAGTGGCTATGTATGGTATGTATGGTGTGTGTGTATGTAGTGTGTGTGTGTGTGTGTGTGTGTGTGTGTGTGTCCCCGTCCATTTGTCCATCTGTCTGTCCGTGGATCTGTGTCCTTAGTATGGTCAGAATCACCAAAGCTGAAATGGTGGGGTCAAAAGGCTCTTCAGTGGGCTGGAGAGATGGCTCAGTGGTTAAGAGCACTAACTGCTCTTCTAGAAGTTCTGAGTTCAATTCCCAGCAACCACATGGTGGCTCACAACCATATGCAATGGAATCCAATCCCTCTTCTGGTGCATCTGAAGATAGCAGCAGTGTATCCCATACATAAAATAAATAAATACAACAACAACAGCAGGCTCTTCAGGTTCAGTTGTGCGGCTCATGATGCAGCCACCTCTAGTGGTCCCAGAGGCCCTGGACACCATTGGAAGGTGCATGCTGGGCAAGTTTTTAATTACAGCAGGGGTGAGGAGGTAAATGCTCCTCAGGCCTGCTGGGTCTAATCCTAAGAACCCTCTGGCGGTGTGAGGAGGATGAGACCCAAGGCTGAACTGCTGAACTGTCAGCTGCTTGGAGCCAAAACCCTTTCCTATCAGAGTGAAATGTTTTTATGCAGACACCACAGATCCAAAATGGGTCATCTGAAATTGCTGCGGGCATGGAGCCTGGCTACCTCAGGGCTCAGGGGGTGAGACTAAGATGCTTATTGAAAGCATCTTTGATTTTACAGAATGGAGTCTAGCGTGACAGTTGGGAAGCCAAGTCAGCCCCTACCCCATTTTCAGGTACCTCGCTGAGTTTTCTGTGAGAGTCATTGGGCACCTAGGATTGTCACTGGTAAGGGCTGTGCCAGGGCAGTGAGAGGGATTCAGGTGTGAGACAAAAGCCCCCCCCTCACACACACACACACACACTCTGTTTCTACCATTGAGCTCCAATGGCAACCAGAGGGACAGCCTAGACCCCAGGAAATACTTTGATATCCAGATGTGGAGGACAGCACCCCTTCCCTGCACCCCCAGCACAGAGAGCAGGGTAAACAGTTCAGGGAGTTTCTGGAAGGGCGAATGGGGAGTGCTCAGCCTTGCTCTGTCTGGACAGTCAGCGGTTCAGCCTAAACTTTAAGCCCTAAAACTATTTGTTTTACTGTTTCGAGAACAATTCACAGTAGGGGTGGGGGAGGACGAGGAAGAGAGAAAGAGAGGGATTGATCGATTGATTTTGACTCAGAAGTCTCACCAGGCAGGAGTGGCACACATACACGTGGTTCCCGGAACAAGATCACAGGAAGCCAATCCTAAGAGCTGCAGAGGAACAGGCAGGCCTACAGGATTTGAAGCAGTCCGGCTTACCAAACCACTGTTTCCACTCTTTCCAGGATCCCCTGGAAGTCCCTGAGATGTAGGGAAAGGTGGGCCAGGAGCCACAGGGTCAAGCTGGGCTCTACGGTGGCTTTGGCTTTGGGCCCAGTAGGTGGCGCTAGAGCCTGTTTTGTTTTATGTGAGTACACTGTAGCTGTCTTCAGACCAGAAGAGGGCATCAGACCCCATTACAGATGGTTGTGAGTCACCATGTGGTTGCTGGGAATTGAACTCAGGACCTCTGGAAGAGCAATCAGTGCTCTTAACCACTGAGCCATCTCTCCAGCCCTGCTTGTTTTAATCTGGAAACTGGTTAGATTACCAGCACCCTCTAGCAGACTGTAGACGGCAAACGAGGTTGTTTCCGGAAACAGTTTGTCCACTGAGTTATCCTTTGTGTTTTCATTTTGCTGGGCTTGGCTCTGTGCCTTTCTATTAAACTTTCAAACGGTGCTCGTTAATAGGAACCCGCCTAAACATTTAAGATGGCCCGCACTTTCCAAAGAACAGTAAGGTGTTCAGAAAGGACGGGGCTGATTCCTTAAGTAAACCCAGCCCTAATGAGGCTGAGGCAGGAGAATCAGATATTTTAATTGGAGTTTGAGGTCAGCCTGTGGTACACAGTGACCACCTGTCTGAAAAACAATTAATAAAATTAAAAGTAAAAATGCTTGTTGCAACTGGAAGTCAGATGAATTTACCGGACCATTAAAAGAAAAGAGGAAGACTCCCCCAGCACTAGGGCAGCTGTGATCCTAGTTACCAAAGAAGGGTTCCCTCAGGAGACAGGCTGGCAAAACTCAGCTCTACTGCCCTCCTGCCTGGAGAACAGGACCGACAGATCATTAATTAGCTACAAGTAATTCCTAATTAAGTACCAGTTCCTCAAGGGCGTAGGGCATAAGGGTTGGAGAGATGGTTTAGTGGTTAAGGAGCACCGACTGCTCTTCTGAAGGTCCTGAGTTCAAATCCCAGCAACCACATGGTGACTCACAACCATCTGTAATGGGATCTGATGCCCTCTTCTGGTGAATCTGAAGACAGCTACAGTGTGCTAATATAATAAATTATAAATCTTTTTTTTAAAGAAGTGTAGGGCACAGATTTTCACTGAAGACCGACCTGGAAGACAGGTCTGGCTGAGACTAAATCGAAATAATGTATATAAATGGCCTCTCTCGATGTTAGTTGCTGGGACAGGGCTCAACCAGTATGCGCTGTCACTCTGAAGGGTTGACATCCCTTAAGCCGCCTCTCTTTCACGCTTGCATGTCCACACAGATGTTCACCCAGACTAGATCGGTTCTCGAAGCCGAATGTGGACAACGTGAAACGGTGAAAGGCCGTCGAGTCACACACAGCTGCAGCGCCTTGACTTTGGAAAAGTCACATCAGTTAGATAGCTGAATGTTAAACTGTGCGTCCCAAACCGGGCAGTGGTGGCGCATGCCTTTAATCCCAGCTTGGGAGGCAGAGGCAGGCAGATTTCTGAGTTCGAGGCCAGCCTGGTCTATAGAGTGAGTTTCCGGACAGCTGTCTCAAAAAAGCCAAAAACAAATAAATAAATAAGAATAAAAAAATAAACTGTGCGTCCTAAAGAGTTCAAATCCCCACACTGTCTTGGTCCACAAGGAAGCCTCCCCACTTCCCCCTTCCACCTCCGTAAAACCGGAAGCTGAGAGGCACCACGGGGCCCCGCCCCCCTGGAGGTTTGCCCCAGCGCCGCGCCACGTGATGGGGGGCGGCAAGTGAGAGGCCGCGGCCTTGTTGTAACGGTAGGTGCGCGAGGCGTGGCGGGCACTGTGGTCCCCACACAAGTTCCCTGGCCCCCCCCACCACCGCGGTATCCTGCTCCAGCTTCTTGTGCCCCATCTTCTGAGGCTGTCTCAGAGCTTCCTTCGCGCCACGGCTTCCTGTCCCTGCCCTACGAGGTCTGGAGTCCAGGGCTCCCAGAAGTAGGCCTCCATCCCAACTCGCGGGCTAGGACCAAAAGCTTTTTCCGGTGAGTTCCTCCGGAAACACGATTTACTCACCCTCAGCTCGTGTCTATCACTAACCTGGGCCTGGGAGGCCGTGCTAGCGCGGTTGCCTGCGTCCTTACATTTTCCTGCATCTGGCTCAGGGTTCGCCCTCATTGGTAGGCCAAGCCCCACCCAACCCCCCATGAGGTCCGGTCAACCCACATTAACAGGATGCTACAACCCTGTTCTGCCCAGTGTACTGTATGCCAAGGCCTGGCCCGATGGTTTCTGTTTGGGGGCGGTGTGGCCTGTCGTGTTTTGTTTCTTCATGTTTCCCAGGACATAAAAATGAGTTGTTGTCTTTCTGGAAACTTTGGCTGTTCCCAGGCCCTGCTTAGTTTGATAGATCTAAGAGTTTACAACGCTGGAGTCTGCTTAACTTTTCTTTGAGGATGACACTCCTATCTTTAAGTCTTTCAGCTTTGTGAGCCGGGTCCTCCCTGCCCCTGCCCTTGCTAGCATTCCCAACTAGTAAATATTTGTTTAAAAGAAGACATAAAACATGATTCTGGGGGGAAGGCATGTTGCTGCAGCAGTATTTGGGAACCCGAGGCAGCTGTAATTTTCCGTGTTCATTTTGACTATTTGGACATTGATGCTCTAAGCGCTTTGGATTTTCTATATTTAGTATAGAAAATAGGATATTCTTATTTTCCAAGTATCCGTTCTTATTTTGTTTCCGGAAAGCCAGGAAAATAAGAAGGATAAAAAGGTGGGAGTTCACGTGTTGAAATCACACCGTGAGACCAAGATGGGGAGTGGAGAGAGCCTTGGCTGTATGTGATTTGGGAAAAGCGCTGACTCTGGTGGGCATGGTGGTCCTCCTGTTGGGCATGCTCCCACACTATCCAGGGGACCCGAGGTCACTGTGAGTGAAGCAGAGGTCTAGATCCTGGCTGGCGGAGTAATGAGGGATTTGGGAAGGAAAAGAGAAAAAAAGGTAGATGCTAGGTTTTAATTCTGCTTATCTGTTTGACCATAGGAGGCCTTTGTCTCCTGTGTTCTAGCCTGGACGCCTAACAACTCACCTCTTTCTGATTCTTAGGATGTGTGTTTATTCACATGGAGACAGCTCTGAACTTGGGTCCCATAATTGCTATGGTTGGGTCTTCCCTTTGTCATCCTGTCTTAGCAGCTTGAAAGTCACCAGTGTCCTTGAAATCATTAGCATCTCTGTCAGCTACTTGTTGATTGAGTGATTTCAGGTTTCTGATTTGGAGACTCGGGGAGAAAGAGTGAGCTGCTGTCAGACTGGATTCCAAGATCCTTGGACTGACTTCTTTGGAAATGTTTATGTAGTCAAGAAATGTGAGCCAAAGGATGGACTCTGAAAATAGGCATGTATTTTGTGTGTGTGTGTGTATGTGTGTGTGTGAGAGAGAGAGAGATGATGTCAGGGGTTGTGTACATATACTACAGGTACCCACAGAGGCCAGAGGAGGGTGGAGGAGCCCTTGAACCCAGAGTTACAAGCAGTTGTGAGCTGTGTGATATGGATGAGAGGAATGGAACTCATGTCCTCTGAGGAGCAGTGGGAACTCTTTACTACCGCACCATCTCTCCAGCCCTATTTCTTTTGTTTCTAAGTTAGTTTGCCAGATGAGCTTTGGGGATGCAGTCTACTTGCGGCTGTATAGTGTAAGCCAGCCTAACTACTGTGCTCCCAGTGAGGGCCACTGACTAGGCTGCAGGATATTAGACTTACCAGTCAGCGCCACAGGTTTCATCTTTGAGAATGATTTTCGGATGTCATTTTAATTTTATTTTGCTTTACAGTTATTTATTTTGTATGCGTATGTATATTTGTGGGCACACAGATATATATGTAGAGATCACATATATTGTACCATAATGTGTGTGTGGAGGTCAGAGAACAAAGTTCAGGAGCCAGTTCTCTCCTTCCGGTAGATTTCCTCCAGTCCAACTGAACTCATGCTTGCCAGCAAGCCATTTCACCAGCCCTGGGCATGTTTTACTTGTAGATTTTACTTGATCTTCTGTATTTGAGTTTGATTTGTTTGAAGTACTAAAAGTTATTTTTAAAAAATAAACAAAACTAGTTTTCAAGCACCACAATGAAGATCTTTCCGGGCAAGGATCATTAGTGGATGCTGAAACTGGGGAAAGTATGGCAGGAAATGGACTGTTTATATCTCCTCGGGCATCTTCCTGGAAGGACTGATAGTTATAAGAAAACTGTGGTGTGACAGCACAGACACGTCGTGGTCCACCTTGGCCCAGTGACTGAAGTTAGCCACAGCCATAACAGGACAGACTGCACTGTGTGCCTTCCGACGAGGCGCACTGACGGCTACCCAAAGCACGCCCCGGAGTCTCAACCCCACATGGCCCACAGATCCTGGCTGCTAACCCGAGTCCAGGATGACTCACCAGAACTCAAACCGTATGAAAATGAAGTAGTCAGGTGTGGTGGCAGACCCCGGATCCCAACACTCAGTAGGCGCAGCAGGAAGAAGGCACAGAGGAGGCAAAGTCTGTCCTTTTGTTTTTCCAGGCAGGGTTTCTCTGTGTAGCCCTGGCTGTCCTGGGACTCATCTTGTAGACCAGGCTGGCCTCAAATTCAGAGATCAACCTGCCTCTGCCTCCCAAGTGCTAGGATCAAAGGCCTGCACCACTACTCCTGGCTGGCAAAGTCTCTTTTAGTAGAAGTAGTAGTCGTGTGTACATGTGTGCACATAGAGACTAAAGTACTGATAGAGTACGTACAAAAATGTGGACATTTGGGGAATTTTGATGATCGGCTAAATCTTTCTACTATATGGAACTTGAGTCAAGTCTGGAATTATTTTCAAATAAAAAATAGATCAAGGACTGGGTGTGGTGGCGCATGCCTTTCATCCCAGCTCTTGGGAGGCACCTACCTACCCAGGTGGGTGGCTCTCTGTTGAGTTTGAGGCCAGCCTGGTCTACAGAGTGGATTCCAGGACAGCCAGGGCTACATGAAGAAACTCTGTCTCAAGAAAAACCAAAAAGGAAGGAAGGGAGGGAGGGAGGGAGGGAGGGAGGAAAAAGTTACACATGTGAGATGAGAAAGTTTTGCAAGTGCTTTTTATGGTATGATTACCTCAAAATCTTGCATGACCTGGTGAATTTGGGACAGAAATAAGTGCTTGCGCCCCTAAAGAGACATTTTGAGAATTTCAGCAGTGGAGAGAAGGGCTTTTGGTGCTCTAGAGGAAGGGCACTGCAGCAGTTCAGAGAGCTGTGAGGTGTTCCTGTGACAAAATGTCATGTGGCGAAGACAAGTGCCTCACGCAGCAACATGAATGAGTTCCGCGTATGTGATGCTGAGTAAAGTGCAGTCACGCTCTCATTTGCGGAAAAGATAAAATGTATGTTGAAGCTGTGTGGTGGCGCATGCCCAGAGAAGGCAGAGGCAGGCAGATCTCTGAATTGGAGGCCAGCCTGGTCTACAGAGTGAGTTCCAGGACAGATAAGGCTGTACAGAGAAATGCTGTCTCTCATGTATAAATATTATATAAAATATGTATAAATGTAATATCTATATATAACACATAATATATCTAATATTTATATATAGTAAGTAAATAAAAAGAAAAGGAAAATGTATGATTGTATATTTGTGTCAAGTTCCAGAATAGGCAGAATACGTTGTCAGTGTTCAAGCTGAAGGGTGTTTCCTTCCTAAGGTATAAAATGTTGAGTATTTTGGACTGATAAGATGGATGGCTCAGTAGGTAAAGGTACTTGCCACCAAGCCAGATGATATTAGATATTGCAATGGCTATTTCTGGTTGTCAACTTTCCTACATCTGGAGTGAACTATAAAACCCAAGCTACTATGTACACTTGTGAGGAATTTTTTTCTTAATTAAATGATTTGAAGTTGGAGACTGGAGAGATGGCTCAATGGTTAAGAGCACTGACTGCTCTTCCAAAGGTCCTGAGATCAATTCCCAGCAACTACAGGTGACTCATAACTATTTGTAATGCCCTCTTTTGGTGTGTCTGAAGACAGTGACAGCATACGCACATGTATAAAATAAATATGTCTTAAAGGGGGGATGGTCTGGAGAGATGGTTCAGTGGTTAAGAGCACTGAGTGCTCTTGCAGAGGTCCTGAGTTCAATTCCCAGCAACCACATGGTGGCTCACAACCATCTGAAATGGGATCTGATGTCTTCTGGTGTGTCTGAAGACAGCGACAGTGTACTCACATTTAAAAAAAATGGCTTGAAGTGTAAAGACCTACCTTTTTTTTTTTTTGTTTGTTTGTTTGTTTTTCAAGACAGGCTTTCTCTGTATATCCCTGGCTGTCCTGGAACTCACTCTGTAGACCAGGCTGGCCTCGAACTCAGAAATCCACCTGTCTCTGCCTCCCAAGTGCTGGGATTAAAGGCATGCGCCACCACTGCCCAGCTGAAGACCCACTTTTAATCTGGATCTTTTGAGGTAGGTAGGTCTGCCTGTAACCTGGGCCACACCTTCTGTGGGCAGCCTTATAAAGGACACCCTCAGTAAATGTTACTCCCACCTCCACCCCTTTCTGCTTTTGACTGAGAAATTAATCCCTCATTTTCCTTTATCTCTGGAGGAGATACCAGGCAAGACAATAGTGAGGTCCCTCGGGGCCTACCAGTAGTGTCCAAACTCAAGCTAAGCAGGCTCCTAGAGGAGAGCTGGAAAGTGTGATCTCGAGGAGTGTGCTATACTACTGAAAAACGCCACGAGCTTGCTAATTCGTTCAAGCAGAAGTCTGGGGCATACGTGTGGAAACGGATTCTAAGGCTGTGGAATAATGGTGGAAGGAACATAAAAGTGGATCAGGCTGAGTTTATTGACATGGGTCCTCTGAGTGGAGATTCTAGGATTACTATGGAAGCTCATCCAGCTTTTTAAAAAGATCTGAAGTTTGTTTGAATTGTTGACTTAAGCATTTGTCAAAAGATGGCCTACCAAGAAGGAGTTGGAGATGCCTGATTTTTCTTTCACTTAGTGTTGATGAATTTTAAGGCTCAGGGAAATTGCAGTCCTCCACAATGGGAAGGCCCTATAAGATGCAAAATGGTAAGAGGGCACCAGCATGTGGTAACATGTAATGTATATCGGAGGATGGGAAATAAGTCCAACCAAAATTCAAGGACCATCTACCTCAGTGAAATTCTTAGGAGTCCAGTGGTGTGGGGCATGAAGAGATATTCCTTCTAAGGTGAAAGATAAGTTATTGTACCTGGCCCCTCCTACCATCAAGAAAAAAGCACAATGTTTAGTGAGTCTATTTGGATTCTGGAGACAGCAAGTCCTCACCTGGGTGTGTTACTCAGGCCCTTTTACCAAGTGACTCAAAAAGCTGCTAGTTTTGAGGGGGCCTGGGATAGGAAAAGGCCCTTCAACAGGTTCAGGCTGCTGTGCAGGCTGCTCTACCTCTTGGACAGGATGATCCAGCAGACCCAATGGTACTTGAGGTGTCGGTGGCAGGTAGAGATGCTGTTTGGAGCCTCTGGCAGGCCCCTATAGGCAAATCACAGAAGAAACCTTTGGGATTTAGAGCAAGGTTCTACTATCATCTGAAGACAGCTATTCTCCCTTTGAAAAACAGCTCTTGGCCTTAGTGGAAACTGAGTGTTTGACAATGGACCACTAAATTACCATGCAATCTGAGCTGCCTATCATGAGCTACGTGTTATCTGACTCCCAAAGTCATAAAGTAGGATGTGCACAGCAGCAATCTATTATCAAACTGAAGTGGTATATACATGATTGGGCCTGAGCAGGTCTTGAAGGCATGTTACATGAAGTTGCCTGAATGCCTATGGTTTCTATTTTTGCTACAATGCAGACTGCTGCCAAACATGCTCCTATAGCTTCATGGGATGTGCCTTATGATTGGTTGACTTAGAAAGAGACGACTCAGACCTGGTTTACTGATGGTTCTGCACATTATACAGGCACCACCCAGAAGTGGACAGCTGCAGCATTACAACCCCTTTCTGGGGCAACCCTAAAAGACCCTGACAAAGGGAGATCTTCACAGAGAACAGAACTTAAAGCAGTATACATAGTCATACACTTTAATTGGAAGGAGAAATGGACAGATGTGCAATTGTTCACTGAACCAATGGACTGGCTGGATGATCAAGGGATTGGAAAGATCACAATTGAATAATTGGTGAGAAAAACATCTGAGGAAGAAGCATGTGAATAGACTTTCAAGTGGGCAGAGGATGTGAAGATACATGGGATATGTCCTGCATAAATGCTCATCAAAAGTTGACTTCAGGGTTGGTGAGATGGCTCAGCGGTTAAGAACACCGACTGCTCTTCCGGAGGTCATGAGTTCAAATTCCAGCAACAACATGGTGGCTCACAACCATCTGTAACAAGAAACAAAGAACCTGTGGGTCAGAGCAAGTGGGGTGGTGGGGGGCGGGGGGCAGAGATTTAACTTCAGTAATCAAGTAGATAGGATGACTCTTTCTGTGAACAGTTAACCTCATTCCTTAGCCATCCCTGTCGTTACCTCATGGACCTATGAACACTGGCCACAGTAGCAGCGATAGAGTTTATACATGGGCTAGACAGCATTAACTTCCAGTCACCAAGGCTGATCTGGCCGCAGCTGCTGCTGAGTGCCAGATCTGTCAATAACAGAGACTAACACTGAGCCCCAGGTATGGCACCATTTCCCAGGGTGACCAGCCAGCAACCTGGTGGCAGGTTGACTACATTGGACCACTTCCTTCGTGGTAAGGATAACGCTTTGTCCCTACTGGAGTAGATACTTGTCTTGTTCTGGTTGTGAATTTGCCTTTCCTGAGTATAATGTTTCTGCCAAAACCACCATCCATGGATTTACAGAATGCCTTATCCAACTCACTTCACAGAGAGTGGACCGAAATCATAGCTTCCACTGGACTTACCATGTTCCCCACCGTCTGATAGATGGAATGGCCTTTTGAAGACAAAGTTACAGGGCTAATTGGTGGCAGCTTCCTGGAGGGGTAGGGCAGGGTTCTTCAGATGTCAGTATATGCTTTCAATCATAGTCCATATATTGGATATGTGGTGCAGTTTCTAATATAGCCAGGAGTCAAGGGGTGGAAAAGGGAATAGTTCCACTCACTATCACCCTAGTGACCTACTAGGAAAAAGTTTATTACCTATCCTGTTCCTATAACCTAAAGTTCTGCTGGCCTAGTAGTTTTAGTCACAGAGTAGAGAGTGCTCCTGTCAGGAGCCATAACAAACATTCTGTTGGCCGCTGTGGACTTGTTTGTGGGGTTTTTGTTTGTTTGTTTGTTTGTTTGTTTTTTGGTTTTTGAAGACAGGGTTTCTCTGTGTATCCCTGGATGGAACTCACTCTGTAGACCAGGCTGGCCTGGAACTCAGAAATCCGCCTGCCTCTGCCTCCCAAGTGCTGGGATTAAAGGCGTGTGCCACCACACTGCCTGGTTTGTTTGTGTTTTCGAGACAGAGTTTCTCTTTGTAGCCTTTGCTGTCTGGCCCTATAGTTTATCACTATAGGAGGTCAGGACAGGAACTCACACAGGGCAGTAACCTGGAGGCAGGAGCTGATGCAGAGGCCATGAAAGGATGTCACTTACTGGCTTGTTTCCCCTGGCTTGCTCAGCTTGCTCTCTTATAGAACCCAAGACTACCAGCCCAGAGATGGTACCACCCACAAGGGGCCCTCCCCCCTTGATCACTAACTGAGAAAATGCCCCACAGCTGGATCTCATGGAGGCATTTCCCCCAACTGAAACGCCTTTCTCGGTGATAACTCCAACCTGTGTCAAGTTGACACACAAAACCAGCCAGTACACAGTGGTTAGCATACTTATGTTTGAGATTCTAGAAGAGTGTCCCTTGAGGGGCATTCTAAAACACAGCAGGAATTCCCTTTTGAATGTGAGGAAGGGAGGGGGAGTATGCTGGGGCAGCCATACCTAAATCTGGAAGGTGAGCATTTGGTTCCCTACTGTGCTGTACTGGCTCTGTGGTTGGGTCCTGGGCAGAGACTATCCCAAGGCGCAATCAGTGCTAGTCTACAGAGGGATGTTTTTCTTAATTAAATCATTTAAACTTTTAATCTGGATTTTTTGAGGAGGGAAGATCCATCTTTACTCTGGACCACAACTTCTGTACAAAGATATGGAAGAAGGAAGATTGCTCTTTGCCCGCTTGCTCTATCTCTTGCTAGCAAGTCCATTCCTTTACCGGCAACAGCACCTACTTTTTCTGGGCTTGGGTAAACTGAAGACCAGCTGAGACATCCAGCCTTGTGACAATAACTACTGGATTCTTGGACCTTCTGTTGATAGATTATCTGGAACACAGTCTGTGAACCATTCTAATAAATCCCCTTTATCTAAATATTCATTCTATAAGTTTGTCCCTCTAGAGAACCCTAAGTAAAACAGGTCCTGGGGCCTACAGGGTGGAAGGAAAGACTCCACAAGTTGTCATCTCACTCCACACATGTGCCATGGTACATACACACTCTCGTGTGCACACATGGTAATATTTTAATTAACCGTGTCTTTGTTCTATTCTCACTTGAGTATACTTGTCTGTATGGACATCGTACAGTAATTACTGGGTCTGCATCTGTGCTCTGTGTTTAGTGCATTGCACATTAGCGAACAATGGCCCCTAACTTTCTGCAAATCCTTTCTGAGCCAGGCCCTAGGCTGGGTGCCTGGCACAGAGACTCTTCATCTGTGTGCTGAGTGACTCTAGCTCATCAATGTGGTCGAGTCATACAAGCCTCTTTGTGAGGGTGAAGAGGGGCTGGTGTCATGTCATTTTTTCAGTTAGTGGTGACACATTTTCTCCTCTGATCCACATTTGGAATCACCCCCACCCCCAGCCTGCCACCAGTTCCGGGGGGTGGAGCACTGCTGAACTTGCAGAACCCCTGGGTGATCTTGAGGAACAGCCGAAATGGGAACAGCAAAACCCGAGTGGACAGAACAAAGGCTGGCATTATGTCGCCTAAACTTAGCGGCTCTGTATTGTCAGGGTGACACAGACAGCACTTGTGCTCAGAAAAGAAATGGATCTAAAAAGGAGAAAATGCCTTCCCTCCCTGCTGCATGTGGCCTGACCACATGGAATTCGTTCCTCTTTGTATTTGATTTATCATCTCGGTAGCTGCTCACTGTCTTCGGCAGATGTTGCAGACTTGCTGCCTTACAATTCTCAGATAAAATAAACTGTCTTTCTAAAGAGAAGTTTTATGACTTTTGTCCTACACTGGGAAGACCTCAAGAGGCATGGCCACTCAGAAGGAGCTTCCAGAGACTTTGCCTCTCCCTCTTGCCTCTCTACCAGCAGTACAACACGGGCTTCTTTCAAAATAAATGTTTTTATGTGTATGGGTATTTGTCTACATGTATGTCAGTGTACCACATATGTGAGTGCTTGTGGAGGCCAGAAGAAGATGTCGGAACCTCTGCAACCATACATACAGGTGCTCTAACACCACCATATGGGTGTTGGGATTGGAACCCTAGTCCTCTGTAAGAACAGAAAGCTGTACTCTTAACCACTGAGCCATCTCTCTGGCCCTAATGTAAGTAACTTTTGTTTGATGTGTCTCTCTATCATTGTCCTCTGTTGTCCTTTCAAGAGTCCAGCTTGAGTAGCAACAGTGACATTTTTACTTTCTGGGTTTCTTCTCCCCCCTCCTTCACCTCCCAGCTCCCTCCTCCCTCCTCCTCTCCTCTCCTCTCTTTCTTCTTTCTTCCTCCTCATTGTGTTGCCAAGATTAACTCCCAAACTCCTGGATCCAAGGAACATTCCTGCCTCAGCCTGTCTAGTAGCTGGGCAGATACGCCTGTGCCGCACAGGGCTTTCCCTGTACAGTCCTGCAGCTTCACTGGAGTGTGTGTGCTTTCCGCAGCACACTGCATCTGCTCGGGTGTGTAGTCAGTGGAATTGTGCTGCTTTCCACTGTCAAGCACTTTCATCGCTGCCAAAAAAGGAACATGCATGCCCACCCAGCATCCTCCTTTCTCCAGCTTGGGACAGTTACTAACCTATTTTCTATTCTGAGGAGTGGCCTCTAGTGGACATGCCATTCATACAATCTGTGCTCTTTTATGAATGGGCTTTTTCACAGGTTCGTCTGGGTTGTAGCATTCGTCTGTATTTCATTCCTTTTTTTAATTGATGAACAATTTTTCATGATGTCTCTAACCATATTTCTCCATTCAACCACTGATGAACATTTGTGGTTTCTGCTTTTAGCTGTTATGAATAATGTTGTCCTAGATGTCTATTCAAGGCCTTGTATGGTTCATTGGAGGACAGTGCTCCTCCCTGTGTTCTTCAGGATTGTGTATGTCTAGCTGATCCAAGGTGGAAGTGTTTGTT